>SJYV01016358.1:19278-65705 GCA_006410875.1 Neotragus pygmaeus | reverse complement strand
GTATTAGGAAAATTGCTCCTTGGAAGGAAAGCTATGACAAATCTAGACAGCATATTGAAAAGCAGAGACATCATTTTGCCAATGCCAACAAAGGTCCCCTGGCTATGCTTTTTCCAGTAGTCGTATAAGGACGTGAGAGTTGGATCATGAAGAAGGCTGTGCACCAAAGAATCGATGCCTTCAAATTGTGATGCTGGAGAAGACTCTTGAGAGTCCCTTGGACAGCAAGGAGATCAAATCAATCGTTTCTAAAGGAAATCAGTCTTGAATATTCATTGTAAGGACTGATGCTAAAGCTAGAGCTCCAATACTTTGGCCACCTGAAGTGAAGAGCTAACTCACTGAAAAAAGACCCTGATGCTGGGAAAGGTTGAAGGCAAAGGAAGAAGAGGGCAGCAGAGGATGAGACAGTTAGATAGCATTACCAACTCAATGCATACGAATTTGAGCAAACTCTGGGAGATAGTGAAGGATAGGGAAGCCTGGCATGTTGCAGTCCATAGGGTTGCAAAGAGTAAGACATGACTTAGCAACTGAACAACATTTCCAAATGAGAAAAATTCATTAGGCTATACATGTCTGCCAACCCCTTATTAATAAGGACTTTAAAATATTCCAAATTGAGGACAAATGCCTTTTATATATCCCTGGTAACATTCCTTCTTACTTAGTACTTAGATCCAAAGACTATGCAGTCTAAACAAAAAGATCCTTGAGCTAAAGAATTTAAGGGCTCTTTAATGCTATTCAACAAAAAATTGTTCTTCATGACTAGCACGTAGGTCTCCACTATCAAAGCCATTGATTTGATCAGTTATTATCAAAATTTAGGTTCAATCTCTCAATAGGAGGGATGAGTAGACATACTTTTTTTCTAGAATGTTCTTACTGAAATAACACTCACCTATGCACGTCACTCCAGGATCATTAAAATGTCTCTTCCCATTGCTTGATTCATATCCAGGTTTACAGGTGCAGAAGTAGCTTCCCACAGTATCATTGCAGGTGGCTTTCGAAGGGCAGGCCTGGGTATCCAGGCATTCATTCACATCTGTGATAAAGGATCCATCAAAAGTCAAATGAGTGAGTTCAGTCCATGTCACTATCCTATCATGCAGGTGTTCAGTCCACTACGGAGTACTCCATAGGTTCAGCCCTTGGTTTACCTTCTCTTACCCACCAGTTAATGAAAGCACTCCAGGTCCTGGTTCCACAGAACTTATATTTTTATGAGGGGACAGGGGAACAAATTATCCCCTATGGAAAGGATTGCAAACAGATATAAGAAGCCAGATTGAGGGCAAGAGGAGAAGGTGATAGAGAAGGGGGTGACAAAGAATGAGATGGTTGGATGACATCACCAACTCAATGGACATGCTGCTGCTGCTAAGTCGCTTCAGTCATATCCGACTCTGTGCGATCCCATAGACAGCAGCCCACCAGGCTCCCCTGGCCTTGGGATTCTCCAGGCAAGGGTACTGGAGTGGGGTGCTATTGCCTTCTTCGCAATGGACATGAGTTTGAGCAAACTCCAGGAGATGGTGAAGGACAGGGAAGTCTGGTGTGCTGCAGTCCATGGGGCCACAAAGAGTCGGACTCAACTTGGCGACTGAACAACCACAGGAAGAAGCCCGAGGTGGGATAAATTGAGAAAGTAGCATTGAAACATATATTACCATATGTAAAATTAGAATGCCAGTGAAAATTATATTGTATGAAGCATGAAGCTCAAACCCAGTGCTCTGTAACAACCTAAAAGGGTGGGATGGGGTGGGAGGGAGGTTCAAGAGGGAAGGGACATATGTACAGCCATGAGTGTGAGCAAGCTCCAGGAGTTGGTGATGAACAGGGAAGCCTGGCACGTTGCAGTCCATGGGGTCTCAAAGAATTGGACACTGAGCGACTGAACTGAACTGATAGCTAATTCATATTGAGATATGACAGAAACCAACACAATACCATAAGGCAGTTATCCTCCAATTAAAAATAAATTTGAAAAAAAGAAGCCAGAGGCTAAGAGAGAGCCAGGAAGAAAAATGCTGTAGGGCGACCAGGGCAAGTGTGGCTGAGATGACTAAGTATGAGAAAATCTAGCAGAAGGTGGGGTTTTTGTATTTTCTTTTTTGGCCCTGCCACATGGCATGTGGGATCTTAGTTCCCCAACCGGAGACTGAACTCGGGTCCTTTGTGTTGAAAGTGTGGAGTCTAAACCCCTGGACAGCCAGGGAAACCTCTAGCAGGAGGTTTTCTCAAGCAGTGGGACAGCCGTGAGATGGAGACCATCTTGGCGTGGAAGGCTAGACAAGAGTGAACAGGAAGACAGACTGATCATCCCCAAGTTCAAAATGTAATCTTAGGGACTTCCCTGGTGGCTCAGTGGTAAAGAATCCAACTGCCAGTTTACGAGACGTGGGTTCGATTCCTGGCCCAGGAAGATCCCACACGCCTTGGAGCAACTGAGCCCACTTGCCACAACTGCGGAGCCTATGCACTCCAAGTACGGAAGCCTAAGTGCCCGATAAGGAGAGGCCACCACAGTGAGAAGCTGCACCACAGCTAGAGAGTAGCCTCTGCTCTCCAAAGCTAGAGAAAAGCCTGTGCAGCATCAAAGACCCAGGAGAACCAAAAAGAAAAATTTTTAAATATAATCTTAAAAAGTTAACATCTGATGGCAATCTCCCACTAAATATTCATGAAGATAATACTTCCTTCCTATTTTTTTTTTTTATTGGCCAGGAGGCACAGCATGAGGGAACTTAGTTCCCAGAATAGGGATCAAACCCATGCCCCTTGCAGTGAAAACATAGAGTTATAACCATTTGACCACCAGGCAAGCCTCATGATTTTTAATTTGCAGTTTCCCAGGCTAGATTGCATTTTCTTAATTTTTTGCTTTCATTTTATCATTTACAAGATGAAAATAATTCTACATATTTGGTCATCCTATGATCCAGTGATTCCTCTTAGATAAATTCCCCCAAGAAAAATGAGAGCATATGTCCACAGAAAGACTTGTACATGAAGTCTTTGTTCAAAAGGCTTCACAGCAGCCTTCTTCATCATAGTCAACCATCAGAAAATCTGAAAATTAGGAGTCCATTAAAAGGAAAATGGATCAATAAACTGTGGTATATTAACAAAATGAAATGCTATGCCTGATTGACAAGAGATATTCAGGATGTATTAGATGAAATAAAAACATATTGTAAAACGCATAAACTGTGACTGCATTCGTAAATAATACACACATAGTCATATCTGCATTTATCAAATCTTGGTTTATATCTTTATCTACTTATCTATTTATGTATGTAAATACATGTTTATATTTATGTGCATGCTATTTAACATACCTAAGCTATTTGCACAAAGAACCCACAAAAATTATATGGAAATAATAAAAGATGATGACTCTTTTTACTGTGACTCATGGTTTAAATATACACCTATTTACTTAATTATATATGTAATATATATTTATAAATGTCTATACCTATGTATGTATATATATTTAAATATATACCTGCTTGTAATATATACTTTTAAAATAACTATATAAATAAGTAAATAGGTATGACATTCTCAGTCACTCAGCCATGTCCAACTCTTTGCAACCCTATAGACTGTAGTCCACTAAGCTACCCTGTCCATGGGATTCTCCAGGCAAAAATACTGGAGTGGGGTGCCATTTCCTACTCCAGGGGGTCTTCCCAACCCAAGGATGAAGGCTGTGCCACCTGTGTCTCCTGCACTGCAGGCAGATTCTTTACCACTGAGCCATCAGGGAAGCCCAGAAATAGGTATATATACATATATATATTTAAATATAAAAATAAATATATATTATATATATAGGTAAATAAATACATATAGGTGTATGCAATCCTGTGGATTGTGGCTCAGCGTTAAAGAATTTGTCTGCAATGAAGAAGCAACAGGAGACATAGGTTCGATTCCCTGGGTCAGGAAGATCCCGTGGAAGAGGGCATCCCACTCCAGTATTCTTGCCTGGAGAATCCCATGGACAGAGGAGCCTGGTAGCTTACAGTCCATAGGGTTTTGCAAAGAGTCAGACACAACTGAAGAGACTTAGCATGCATGCATAATAAAAAGAATAGTTTTATCTTTATTATTTCTTTTTTTTTTTGCTAATTGAATGACTTTTTAATAGTGGCAAAAAGTTTCATTTAATATTAATTTAATATTACAGTATTATTTATAAACAGTTTTAAAGTAATAAATATCACTATTATTAGGGATACACAATGAACAAAAGCCTCTGTTTTTTTTTTTTTTACTTTATTTTACTTTACAATACTCTATTGGCTTTGCCATACATCGACATGGATCCACCACAGATGTACACGAGCTCCCAATCCTGAATCCCCCTCCCACCTCCCACCCCATAACGTCTCTCTGGATCATATAATTGTTCTCCTGACTTTTGTGGATTCTTTGTGTAAATACCCTCAGTTACACAGTAAGAATGAGCCAACAAA
Source organism: Neotragus pygmaeus (assembly GCA_006410875.1). NCBI lineage: Eukaryota > Metazoa > Chordata > Mammalia > Artiodactyla > Bovidae > Neotragus > Neotragus pygmaeus. The sequence continues at coordinate 61,206 of SJYV01016358.1, read as the reverse complement.
GCTATTTCTTTTTAAGTGTCATAAATGTAGTGTGGTAGGAAAAACTGTGAAGGCTAGAATTACTTGGAGAGTCACATGAGTTTGTGCAAATGCTTGCCATTTCCATATTTCTCTTTTTAACTCTGAGTTTGGGGAGAGCATAAGTTGTTCTGCTTATCCTCAAACTGCTTTGTAAAGAAACATCTGTAGGTACTCTCCTGGCAGTCCAGTGGTTAAGATTCCACCTTCCAGTGCAGGGGCTATGGGTTTGATCCCTGGTCAGGGAACTAGGGTCCCACATGCCTCAGGGTGTGGTCCAAAAACAACAACAACAACATCTGTAGAAACACAGGCTACACAAACTATTCCAGAATTCATTCTGCCCATCACCCACATACCTTGAAATGATGAGTTAGGAATATTCAAAAAGAAAATTAAACAGGAAAGTCCTGGGGGAGAAAACAAAAGGGGAGTTTAATTTTTAAAATACTTTCTGGTGGCCTGAATTTGTTGAGGCTAAATTTACTTTCCTCCCACAAATAGCTCTTGAATACTTTCTCTAAACACATTGAGCACATTCAACACAATTTTGGCCCTCTAGAGACTGTTTAGTCATTGAGAGCTAAAAGTCAGTTGATCATGGTCAACAAACATTTACAGATTCATAAAAAGATTTTTGAGATGTCAAGGACAAAAATGGATGAAACAGGGAAATTTAGAAAGCTGAATAATACTGACAAATAATTATTTACTTTAATGCCTTTTATAAGTATATGAAAGAAAGCAAGGTGAAAGTATTAGTTGCTCAGTCTTTGCAACCTCATGGACTATAGCCCACCAGGTTCTTCTGTCCATGGGATTTTCCAGGCAGGAATACTGAAGAGCATTGTCATTTCCTTCTCCGGGGGATTGTCATGACCCAGGGATCAAACCTGGGCCTCCTGAATTGAATTGCAGGCAGGTTCTTTACCATCTAAGCCACAAAGGAAGCCCCTATGTCGTTATATAGGTAGCAAAATGTGGCTTCATCAACTGTTAAATTTAACATTCATTAGCAGTTTATTCTATTTGAAAATAATACAGAAGTTAGGTTTTCTCACTGGACAAGCGTTTCATAAAAGTCAAAAGAGTTAGGGAATTCCCTGGTTGTCCACTGCTTAGGATTCTGTGCTTTTGCTCCTGAGGGGCTGGATTGGATTCCTGATCCGGGAACTAAGATCCTATGTTTCCCAGTGTGGCCAAAAAAGACAGTCACAGGACTTGGACAATTAAATGAGTTTATCGTGGGCAAGTAAATTAAAAAGTATAATTCTAGAAGTCCTCTTGATATTTTTAATAAAGCAGAAACAAAAACACACATAGCATGGAATGAGGAACAATTTCAATATGTTTTATAAAATACATGTTGGGACTTCCAAAATTAGGAGCAGGAAGCAGATGTGGTTTCTCTGAAACAAGAAAGATACTCATCAATTTTTAGTTCCCATCAAGGTACGTTCATACTGAAAGAACAACATTGCAATTTTATGAGCAGTTTGCATGCTCAGTAAATTTACAAGCAATTTGCATGCTCCGAGTGGTCAGCTCAGAGACTTAGAGGACTCAAGTATGGAAATTCTGGCTCACTAAGCAAATAGATCCGGAAGAATCAAGCTCGGTTTCAGGAAGAAAAATGAGCACGGGACAGCTTTCCATGCCAAAAATCCGGCCCTGACACGAAAGAATCCATTCTTACATGAGATTCATGTTTTGCAAGGGCTTCCCAGTTGGCTCAGTAGTAAAGAATCTGCCTGCCAATGCGGGAGCTGCAGGAGAGGAGGTGGCAAAGATCTCCTGGAGAAGGAAACGACAACCCTCTCCAATATTCTTGCCTGGAAAATCCAGTGGACTGTAGCCTGCCAGGTTCCTCTGTTCATGGGGTTGCAAAGAGTAGGACACGACTGAGCACAGTGCAACAACCACCACCCCAGAAGCTCACTTTGATCCTATCCTTGTACGACGGAATAAAAGACATTGCAAGCTTTCAAGAGACCCATTGCCTGATAAAATCATTTTGAAGTGTCCCATCTTAATTCCTCCAGGTATTCCCATAGGAGACATACCTCAGCCATGGTTTAAAAGAGCAAACCAGGTGGATGCCACTTGCCCAAGCCACAGTGTTGAAAACAAGACAGAGTATGAGAGTTGAAGTGCCCTTGCTATTTCTACTTAAAGAGAATAAAATATTTTTAAAATTTTTTATTATTTTTTTAAAAAATTATTTTTAATTGGAGGATAATTGCTCTATAATGTTGTGTTGGCTTCTGCCATACAACAACATGAGTCAGCCATAAGTATATATATGTCACCTGTCTCTTGAACTTCACCCCCACTGGCCCCCACCCCAGGCTATACCTCAAAGTTGTCACAGAGCACTGAGCGCACTTTCTGTGTTATACAGCATCTCCCCACTAGCTAACTATTTTACACATGATAATGCGTATGTTTCAATGCTGTTTCTCAATTTGTTTCACCTACTTCTCACCTCCCCACCCCCCGCCTTCCCCTGTGTCCACAAATCCATTCTCTGTGCCTATTCCTGCACTGCAAATAGATTCATCAGTACCTTTTTTCTAGATTCCATATATATCCATTAATATACAATATCTGTTTTTCTTAAGAGAGAATAAAATCTTTTAATGACTTACCACTCAACGGCAAAAAGAGACTTCGAGCCATCGTGACAAAATGAAAACAGAAATAGGAACTTATATGTCTTTATCTCTGGTGTTTCTCAAGGAGAATTGGGGATTTTGTAACAGCTACCGTGGGACCATCTTCTAGTATTCTAATGAGAAACTAAAGAGAACAGCAGTTTTCATGGTTTTTTTAAATACAGAAACAGAGACAGTCAACTGAAGGATGCAACTTACTCTGAAATGCATTTGAAAAAATAAGATGAATGTCAGAAAATTACTAGAGCTAATCAGTGAATTTATTAAAGTTGCAGGATACAAAATCAATACACAGAAGTCACTTGCATTTCTATATACTAACAATGAAAAATTGGAAAGAGAAATTGAGGAATCAATCCCATTCACTATTGCAACAAAAAGAATTAAATATCTAGGAATAAACTTACCTGAGGGAACAAAAGAACTGTTACACAGAAAGTTATAAGATACTAATGAAAGAATCAAAGATGACATAAGCAGATGGAGAGGTATTCCATGTTCCTGGGTAGGAAGAATCAATATTGTGAAAATGACTATACTACCAAATGCAATCTACAGATTCAGTGTGATTCCTATCAAATNTCCGGGTGATGGTGATGAACAGGGAGGCCTGGCGTGCTGCGATTCATGGGGTCGCAAAGAGTCAGACACAACTGAGCGACTGAACTGAACTGAACCACATTATCATATTTTTTAAAGGACATCTAAATTCTTAATACTGAACATTAACCCGCATTAAGTTCTATTTTACTTCTTCTGTGTGTGAGGAGCACCAAGCATTAAGGCTCTAAAAGATGAAAGAGAAATTTGTAAAGTGTTAACATGGTCTTTTCACCACCAGCATCTTAACTGCTGGTAGTTCTACTCAACAGCAAAGGGGGGAAAGCCAGGAAAGTTGTTTTCAGTCTTTACCCTAAAAAGAGTGAAATTACAATGACCCTCACTGAGGACATGTGTGCCACAAACTGCTAAGACATTTGTTTCATGTTATCTCATTTAATTCTCAATCCAGCGGGGCAGGTATTGCCATATTTACCAATGAGAAAAATCAAGGCTCAGATAGGGTAAGCAACCTTCCCAGAGTCACACGGCAACCCAATTAGTGGAAATACCAGGATTAGAGTTGGTCTTTCTGGGTTTGTGGTAATATAAAATTATGCCAATAAACCAGCACTTTTCCATACAGTGCACCTGACTAGGAGGATTATTCATCCTCTCTCTGACAAATTCAGGTACGGCCATGGGGTCTGCTTTGGCCAATGAAAGAGAGTTGAACTGTGCTTTGCCATAATCTCCTTTCCCTTTGCCATGAACACACCAATGTTCTACTAATAAATAAGGGCTGCCCTTTCAGCCTCCATCACAGAGTGAAGACGATACATATCAAACCACAGCTATGTAGCATGAGCAAGAAATAAGCCTTTGTCATTGTAAGCCACTGAAATCAGAGGGGGATGAGCTAACTGTTACTACAGCAGAATCTCCCTTATCCAGACTGATATGTGTTCTGCTATGAATTAAAGTGTGTCCTCTGAAAATTCGTATATGAAAAGCCTAACTTTCCCAATGTAATTGTATCTGGAGGTATGACCTTGATGGAAGTGATTAAGGTTAAATGCGGTCATAAGCTCCCAAGTGGTGCTAGCGGTATAGAACCTGCCTGCCAATGCAGGAGACACAAGAGTCACAGGTTCAATCCCTGGGGCAGGAAGATCCCCTGGAAGGGGGCATGGCAACCCACTCCAATATTTTTGCCTGGAGAATCCCATGGGCAGAGGAGCCTGATGGGCTACAGTTCATGAAGTCGCGGAGAGTCAGATACGACTGAACCAACTTAGCGTGGATGAGGTTGTAAGCACTGAGTCCCTGTTCAATAGGATTAACAACATCCTTGTAAGAAGAGACCTGAAAACTCTCATTCTCACCTTCATGTGAAGACACTTTCAGAAAGTGACTATCTACCAAGAAGAGAGTCCTCTTCAGAACCCAAGCATACTGGCATCCTGATATTAGGCGTCTGGTCTCCCGAGTTGTGAGAAGATAAATTTCTATTGACCAGATCATGCTGTCTATGGTATTTTTTATGGCAGTCACCAGCAGACAAATGCATGCAGCTTTCTTATACTTCTAAAATTGTTCCAAAATAAAAAGTTTACTTGAAAAGAAGTTATTAATAACTAGACTAACAGTCTTTTTTTTCCATATGGCAGGTCCAGATTGGAATGATGAATGGATGAGACTCAGAGCACATGGTTTACCCAAGAAGCACCTAAACCCTCTTCCTAGAATTAAGGCAAGTCCAAAATTATAAATATACAAGGTCAGAGCGAAGATCCCCTGGAGAAGGGAATGGCTACCCAATCCAGGGCTTCCCTGGTGGCTCAGATGGTAAAGAATCTGCCTGCAACGTGGGAGACCTGAGTTTGATTCCTGGGTTGGGAAGATCCCCTGGAGAAGGAAATGGCTACCCGCCCCAGTATTCTGGCCTGGAGAATCCCATGGACTACCGTCCATGGGGTTGCAAAAAGTCAGTCACTACTAAGCGACTTTCGCAGGGTCAGAGAAGGGCGAGGATATGAACAACAATTCAACAAGACTTTCAGATTAAGCTGGTGAGACACAAAATGAGTTGCCTTACCTGGCGATTAAGAAGACAGTGTACCACAAAAAGCAAAGTCCCCTGCAGGACATTGATGATGGTGAACACATAGGCAATGATCGATCCAATGGTCTTCCCAACTTCTTCAACCAAGAGAAAACCAAGACCCCAAGAACATCCCAGGATAAATAGCTGAGAGATGGCTTTAAATGTCATGACTCTGAAAAAGGAAAGAACAGTAATACCTCTCATTTATCACTACGTAGTGTGCACAGCACTAAAGGCTTTAAGCAGTTTCTTTACCACTAGTGCCACCTGGGAAGCCCTCTCACGCATTACCTTAGTTAAACCTCATGAATAGCTCATGTGGTGAAGTGTCTTCCTTGAAGCCATGCAACTTGAAGAAGGCAGAACCCAATTCGTTTTTTCTTTTGAAATTAAAAGTGGTTTTTAAAATTTATTTTTAATTGGAGGATAATTACTTTACATTATTGTATTGGTTTCTGCCATACATCAACGTGAATCAGCCATAGGTATGCCCCCTCCCTCTTCAACTTTCCTCTTACCTCCCACCTCATCCCACCCCTCTAGGTTGTCACAGAGTACCAGATTTGAGCTCCTTCCATCATATAGCAAATTCCCACTGGCTATCTATTTTACATATGGTAATGTATCTGTTTCAATGCTACTTCCTCTATTCGTCCCTCTCTCTCCTTCCCCTGCTGAGTCCACAAGTCTGTTCTCTGTGTCTGTGTCTCCATGAACCTAGACCCTTTTATACAGAGTGAAGTAAGTCAGAAAGAAAAACAAATACCTCGTATTAATGCATACATGCAATCTAAGAAGATGGTACTGATGAACCTTTTTGCACAGCAGCAATGGAAAACCTAATGTTTAGGACCTCTGAGAATAATGCTTTTTCTCACTCTTGAAAATTATTCCTCTGCAAAGGCTTTTATACCCTATTTTTGTATGGGTGGTCCCAGAAAATGTGATTCTATAGGAAAAAAATCTATGGGTAATGCACACTAATTCTGGTGTGCATTCTTACCTGGTATTCTGAATGGTGGAAACTTCTTTATTAAGAGAGGAAAGTTTGCTTCTCAAAATCCACAGAACTTGGAAGTAGAATACCAAGTTTATCTGTGGAAACAGAATGGAAAATTGACTTGGAACTGTCTTTTGAAGCTATGTCATGCAATCCAACTTGAGGTAGACCTAAGAATCTGTTCCCAAAAGATATAGACTTTATAAGGGTGGTGATATGCACGTAGGCTCTGGTCTTTTATACAAAACGGACTATAGAACCCATAACATCTGATGGTTGATTAGCATGACTATATAATTTATCATTCAAGCCAGGACACTTTAAAAATTAAAGAATGCTATTCACATCTATACCAGGATGATGGATATAAACAGGAATTTCTTGGCAAACAGAAAAATGTTCTATGCAGAGTGAATATTTTCTAAAGGTGTGTCAAACGAACAAATAATGGATTTTTAAAACACTTCCCAGCAGAGGGTTATGTTATATCAGAGGAACCAGGGAGCTGAGGGAAGCTGAGGAAAGACATCTGAAGACAATATTTCCAGCAAGAAGCGTTGATCACATTAGGCTGTATCACATCTCATTTCCACTTTAACAGATAAGAAACACACTCTGTGTTTGGCCAGTAAATATCATTGGTCAGTCACCTACCAAGATAATGAGTGCTGCTGGCCCCATGAAGCTCCAGATGAACCCTTTATCAAGTTTGAGCCAGCAGCTGTTGAGAGAAAGATAAGCATTAGCTGCTGATTTCTTAGGAGAAAGCAAAGGACTTGAATTCGGGCTGCTGTAGCAATATCTGAGCAGTGTCCATACCTGTTTGGTTCAGATCTGAATCTTAGGTGGAATTAAACATGGGTCCTCATCTCCTGCAAACTGCATGCTTTGAACCTCAGTTTCCCAAGTGTAAAGTGGGACCAACTGAAGTGTTGAAAAGGTTAAGTAATTACTGTGACTATATACCAAGTCTTGAAGTCAGATAGTATTATCAGTCCTCTGACTTTGCTTTTCTCCTTCAATATTGCGTTAGCTATTCTGGGTCATTTGCCACTCCCTATAAACATCAGAACTGGATTGTCAATATCCACAAAATATTTTTTAATTGGGAATACATTCAATCTATAGATCAAGTTGGAAAAAACTGACTTCTTGACAATATTGGGTCTTCCTGTCCATGAACATGGACTATCACTTAATTTATTTGAATTTTCTTTGATTTCTTTTGTCAAGGTTTTCATCATATAGATCTCATAGTAAAGATTAAATGAGATAATGTGCATACATTTTAAAAAACATTTCCTGACAGAATTAAAGATCAATGAATGTAGCTAATAATGTATTCTAATACCATGTGAAAGTGACAAGTGAAAGTCTTATCTGCATCTTTGCAACCCCATAGACTATAGAGTCCATGGAATTCTTCAGGTCAGAATACTGGAGTGGGTAGCCTTTCCCTTGTCCAGCGAATCTTCCTGACCCAGGAATCGAACTAGGGTCTCCTGCATTGTAGGTAGATTCTTTACCAGCTGAGCTACCAGGGAATCCCAACAGATGTATTCTAATAATGTGCTGTGCTTAGTTGCTCAGTCATGACTGACTCTTTGCAACCCCGTGGACTGTAGCCCACCAGGCTCCTCTGTCCATGAAATTCTCCAAGCAAGAATACTGCAGCGGGTTGCCATGCCCTCCTCCAGGGGATCTTCCCAACCCAGGGACTGAACCCAGGTCTCCCATATTGAAGGTGGATTCTAATAATAATTATTGCTAAAATAAGAGAGTAAAAGTAGTAATTTTCAGCTACAAAAACTATCAACACTAATAATCAAGCATATTTCATGTACCTAGCACTCTAATGCCCAATACTTTGCATTCTGTCATAGCTTATATTTGCAAAGATAGTATAACTTATCAATATAATTTATTTTGAAAGAGGACATGGCAATATGAAACTAGTAAAAGTAAGCAATTACCAATACTTAGTAGGCAGAAAATCTCCCATACTTCATTCTATTCCAAGGGTTACAACTATGGCCCACAGGCCAAATCTGGTCCACTCTTTGTTTTTGTAAATAAAGTTTTATTTAAACACAATTACATCCATTAATTTACAAACTGTCTATAACACTACAGGGGCAATGTTGAGTAACTTCCAAAAAGACCATATGGCTGGCAAAACAATAATAGTTACCTTCTGTTGTTTTTCTTTTTTTTTTTTTTTTATAGAAAGTTTGCTAGCCCCTCTCTACCCCACTGTTTCAGATTTTGTATTGGTAATGGACACCACTTCCACCATGAATGCACTCATCATGCTTACTGAGTATACGTTCCATAATTCTTGTGTCCTACTGTTGCCGATACAGCCACAATCAGAGCTGGGACCCCGTAGCCTACAGGGTACATGAACCTCTTTTTGAATCTGTCTGCAGTGGTATAGTTGGCCACCTTGAGGTTCCTGACAGTGAGGAAGAGGTGCAGCCCTTCGAGGAGCATCCAGGTGAAGGCGGCCAAGTAGAGGTAATGCAGTACACCGGCGACGACCTTGCAGAGCACCTGGAGGGGAGAGTAGAGTTAGGAACATGGAACTGTTGTGGTCTATACCTGATTACATCCTTGTCTGTGTGCATGCCAAGTCGCTTTGGCCGTGTCCAACTCTTTGCGACCCCATGGACTGTAGCCCACCAGGCTCCTCTGTCCATGGGATTCTCCAGGCAAGAATACTGGAGTGGGTTGCCACGCCCTCCTCCAGGGGGTCTTCCTCACCAGGGATCGAACCTGCATCTCTTATTTCTCTTGCATTGGCAGGCAGGTTCTTTACCACTAGCACCACCTGGGAAGTCAAATTATATCCTTAACACTTATTATTTCCTGCATGCTACCCTGGAATTTCAATTCTTACACCTGTGCCATTTGGCTTAGGGGAAACAACATATCTTCTAGGGACTCTCATCAACCATTTAAATCTGCCTATCTTGTGGATGGGGCAAGCCAGAAGTGCCAAGAAATGAATGTCATGAGTGAAAAGTGAAAGTGTTAGTCACTCAGTCATGTCCAGCTCTTTGTGACCTCATTGACTGTAGCCTGCAAGGCTCCTCAGTCCATGGAATTCTCCAGGCAAGAATACTGGATTGGTAGCCATGCTCTTCTCCAGGAGATCTTTCCAACCCAAGGACTGAACCTGGGTCTGCTCTATTGCAGGCAGATTTTTCACAATCTGAGCCACTGTGGGAGCAGCACTCAAATCCATAATAGACAAGAGTTAGCAAATCAGTACTCCATCGACCTTGCCCTGTGGGGGGGTGGGATGGTTGATTTTATGTTTCAGCTTGACTGGGCTAGGGCATGTCCAGATAACTGATAAGACATTATTTCTGGGCATGTCTGTGAGGATGTTTCTGGAAGAGATTAGCATCGGAATCAATAGACTAAGTAACAAAGATGGCCCTCACCAGTGAGGATTGGCATCATCCAATTTGTCAAGGGCATGAATAGAACAGAAAGTTGGAGAAAGGGAGAACTTGCTCTGTCTGCTTGAACTGGGACATCCAACTTCTCTAGCTCTCAGACATCAAAGGTCATGGTTCCAATAAATTTTATTTATGAACTGTATGGCAGAAACCAGCAAAGTCACATCCATCAAAATGCGAAGCCTCCATCCACCCTCAGTTTGTCACTAGGACGTGACTTACCAAGCAGAGACTACATTTCCCAGCACTCCTTGCAGTTAGTTTGACCATGTGACTGGATTCTAGCCAATGGGATTTGAGAGGTCCATATAAACCCCTCTCCTAGGACTCCACTGCACTATTTCTCTTTCCACTTGGTCAAAATGGAAAGAATCTCAAGATGACCTTGGAAGCTGTGTATGGAAGATGAGAGAGCCTCCCATGGCCTGAGGTTGGAGAAGAGATACCTTTTACACCTGTTCACTCACCCTCTACTGACTCACGGGGAAAATGAACTACTGTTGTGATAAACCACTGATATTTTATAGTTTATTTGTTGCAGTAGCTATTGTAACACTAACTAACACTATCAGTCTGACACTCAAACATTTTGTTAAATAACCCCTCAGAAATTGTGGTCATTGGCACAGCACTCAGAAATTATGGTCATTGGCACAGCACTGTAATTGATTTACCAACTGTGCCAATGACCATAATTTCTGAGGGGTTATTTAACAAAATGTTTGAGTGTCAGACTGATGGTGTTAGTTAGGGTTACAATAGCTACTGCAACAAATACACTATAAAATATCAGTGGTTTATCACAAGAGTAGTTCATTTTCTCCTGTGGGTCAGTAAAGCTATCCAAAAGTCTATAAGCAGTAAATGCTGGAGAGGGTGTGGGGAAAAGGGAACCCTCTTACACTGTTACTGGGAATGCAAACTAGCACAGCCACTATGGAGAACAGTGTGGCAATTCCTTAAAAAACTGGAAATAGAACTGCCATACAACCCAGCAATCCCACTGCTGNATTTAGGAGAATGGCATTGAAATATGTATAATATCATATGTGAAACAGATCGCCAGTCCAGGTTCAATGCATGATACAGGGTGCTCAGGGCTGGTGCACTGGGATGACCCAGAGGGATGGTATAGGGAGGGAAGTGGGAGGGGGGTTCAGGATGGGGAACACGTGTACACCCATGGTGGATTCATATCAATGTATGGCAAAACCAATACAATATTGTAAAGTAATTAGCCTCCAATTAAAATAAATAAATTTATATTTTAAAAAAGAAAAATTAAAATTTAAAAAAGTATGGGTCATGTTCAAAATTACACAGAGAGATGAAATGGGAGCTCTTGCTTTTTGCCCTACACAATCATTCGTGTTTATTGTCATTCATCCCATCTTTCCTTCAAACTAAGTGGCTAGATTGGATTAGGACCATGAAATAAATAATGTGTTAATTCACCTACCTCAGGTTCTGTTTGATCAATCCCCACGAGGAAGAGGAGGTGGGCCAGGAAGAGGCAGATGGAGAGCTGCAGGTGGAGGGAGGTGCTGGTGTTCTGGATGGATCGACACAGGAGGAAGGTGAGGGCCGCCAGGAGGAGGCAGAGCAGAGAGAGGCTCAGCCCCACGTAGGTGATCATGGTCAGCACAGGATCCTCCTAGAAGATACCAAAGGAGGAATCTATTATTCCAGCTCTATAGGTATGTTCCTGATGGAGCATCAGATGGGCTTTCCAGTTCAGCTCCCAAAGAAATGCCTTAATCTCTCTGAAACTTGGAGATTCCCTCTTCAAAATACGGGCAGTTATAGCATTTATCACACAGAGCTAGCCCAGCATTGAAAAATAGAAACAGATGAGCCATGTGCCCAATTTTAAATTTTCTAGTAGCCATATTTTTGAAAATGTTGAAAGAAACAAGTCAAATTGATTTAATAGTACATGTTCAAAATACTGGGCTTCCCAGGTTGTGTTAGTGGTGAAGAACCTGCCTGCCAATTCAGAAGATGTAACAGGCAGGTTCAATCGCTGAGTCAGGAAGATCCCCTGGAGACAGGCATGGCAACCCACTCAAGTATTCTTGCCTGGAGGATCCCATGGTCAGAGGAGCCTGGTGGGCTATAGTTCACAGGCTACACTCACAAAGGATCAGATATGACTGAAGCAATTTAGCACTCATGTACACATGTTCAAAACACTATCAGTTCAATGTGTTGAATGTCATATAATTAATATAATGATATAACAAAAATATAATCAGTTCAAATTACATTCAGTGTAAAAGTTATTAATGAATTAGTTGGTACTCTTTTTCCTCCATATTCAGTCTTTGAAATCTAGTGTGTACTTAACACTTACTGAGAATCTCAATCAAATGCTATATTTTAAAGAGTGAAAGTAAAGCGTGGTCCTACCAAAAAACAAAGTTGTATTTAGTGGAAAAATATTTTATACTATTTCTTAATTTAAATACATTCAAATGGAATAGAATTTGTTTCTTCAGTCATACTAGTCACATTTTACGTGTTCAATAACCACATGTGGTGATCCTATTGGACAAGATGGCAATCAAATATAATCTCCTGAAGGCTGTTTTGTTCTCTGTAATATCCACAATGCCTGGAATGGCATCAGGCATATAATAGTTTACTCAAATTCATGCCCATTGAGTTGGTTAGATAGCACCACTGATTATAAGTGGTCATTAATTTGAGCAAACTTCAGGAGATAGTGGAGGACAGAGGAACCTGACGTGCTGTAGTCCATAGGGTCTCAAAGAGTCAGACACGACTTAGTGACGGAACAACACAACAAAGATACTTATATATAAATCTGTTAAATTAACAAAATGAGGTTATGTATTTACATAAGAAATACGGTGTTATCTTCCAGTCAATGCTCAATAAATGGGAGTTTAAAATAAATGGGGAAACAAGTTAGGTAAATTTCTTTAAATCTGAGTTATCTGAGATATGGTTGGGACCTGGGAAGTTTAGGGGGCAATGCTTTTACGTGGGTGACGGTCAGTTGCCTTCGTTCTGGTGTGCCTTGGTGATGAGGGTTAGCTCTACTTCTCGCAGAGTAACAGGTCTCCATGGATCTTTTCACCGTAGGGGCTGACAACTGACTTCTCAATGATTGAGGGCTTTTCTGCTAGCTTGAGCACACTCTGCCCATGCCCATGGACATATCAAGAGGATGAATACATCCTGGATGTTGTTGTTGTTGTTCAGTCACTAAGTCTTATCTGACTCTTTGCAACCCCATAGACTGCAGCACGCCAGGCTCTTCTGTCCTCTGCTATCTCCCAGAATTTGTTCGAATTCATATCCATTGAGCCGATGATGTAGCTTTCAACAAATGATTGAAGGGAGGTGGTGCATAAATAACCCAGCTTCCTCGCCATTCAGACTCTGAGGTGTGTCTTCCACCCTGACTCCAAAAATCTCCCAGGGGGAAGTAAGCCCAGTTACTCATAGTGGTACCTGGCATCTGGCTTCTCTGATTGGCTTCTGTCTCTTTCTCATTTCATTTCCCAGTCCCTTACTGATGCTTCCTGGAATTACCTCTCAAGTAATCTCCTTATCTCAGAGTTTTTGTTTTTGTTTTTCCCTGAGACTCGGAGAGTCTTCCTGGACACAATCAAGTTCACTGTAAGGGACCATCAATCGTTGTACCTTGGGAGCAAGAGCCATGAGGACAGCAAAGCTGGAAAGGTGGGAGCACTTGCATTGGGTGTGAGAATCGTTGCTGCCCAAATGAGCGCAGCCCTCCGTCGACCAGCTGCCCCCATCCTTTGATCCTTTCCAGTAGACACAGAAATATTTTCTCCTCCCACCACCTGGCTGGAAAGAGAAGAACATGAAAGTGGATCTTCTTCTGGTTTGTATCATTTCAACTTTATAGGTTAATTGAGGTGCACTGGGTTGGAAACTGGATTGGAAAAATTCTGAAATCCTTGTAGGGAAGTGTTGCATACCCCACTTTCACTGTGGGGTTTGCTCTTCATTTATTCTGCCCTTCGCTGGTTATCTCTGGTACTGACTGTTATGCATGGCTTTCCCCAGGTTGTTGGTCATTGATAAGACCAATGAGAGAAACGGATGAGAGGGAGAAGAGGCAGTTCTGCTATTTCTTCTGTACTCCTTTCCTGCTGCAAATTGCCTCCGTCTCCAATGGGCAATCTTCCTGTATACCTGCAGCCTTCACTGGGCAATGCTCGTCTCCCAGTGTCTTTTTCCCCCATTGCCTTTTAATGCTTAAGTGTGATACTAGCTGTCCCACGTTTGTCATTTCTGAGTGCCTCAACATTTGTTAGATCTCTTAACTCTGAGTGATCAGGGTTGAATTCAGTTTCCTGCCTGGACTGATAATTCATCTGTTCAAGGTAAAGCCTAGATTTTGCTCACCTGAGTATGTTGGAAGGTCAGGAACACAGGTTTAGATAGATCAACTCTTTCCTTCACACCAATGGAGCCACTTATCACTTGAGAGTTCAGGTTGACTTCCTTTATCCCTTTTCTATCAGTGAAAAAGGATCCATTTATAACATCCCCAAGAGATCGATAAGTGATAAGCGCCACTGCACTCCTATCTGAGAAAATGGAAGAAAAGTCACGTTTTCTAGGGTATCTAGAGGTTGGGGAATTGGTACATTAGTGTTCTGTGTGAGGGTTGTAAGGGTTATAGAAAGTCAAAATTGCACTTGGAAGTCTATTCCATTGCCCAATCAATACATTACATGTGGCTTAGGGATTATTATTCTGTATATGTAATATATAGTCTAATGTATCACACATTATAAGGGATATATGTGAAAATATCCTATTAATGTGTTGTAAAATATTTATATATGAACATTAGACATCAAAAGGAGAATCATAAGGCAAGATGTTTGTCTCCAGAAGGTGAAACTCAGGTGTGCGTGTGTGTGTGTGTGTGTGTGTGCTTGCACATGTGCATGTGCACGTTCAGTCGTGTCCAACTCTCTGCGACCCCATGGACTGTAACCCGCCAGGCTCCTCTGTCCATGGGATTCTCCAGGCAAGAATACTGGAGTGAGTTACCATTTTCTTCTCCAGGGGATCTTCCCGGCCCAGGGATCAAACCCCCATCTCTTCCATCTCCTGCATTGGCAGGCTCGTTCTTTACCACTAGCACCACCTGGGAAGCCTGGAACTCATGTAGGATGAAGAAATCAAGTGTTTCTCAATAGATGATGGCTCCCTCTTATGCATTCCTGTACACTGTCTAAGGTGGCCAAGGGACAGAGGCAACCTGGATGTCCATCAACAAAGGAATGGATGGAGAAGATGTGGTGTGGTGTGTATGAAATAAAGTTGGGACATGGATGGACCTAGAGGCTGTCATATAGAGTGAAGTGAGCCAGAAAGAGAAAAACAAATATTGTATATTAACACACATATGTGGAATCCAGAAAAATGGTACAGATGACAGAGACAGAGACACAGACCTAGACAACAAATGTATAGACACCAAGGCGGGAAGTGGGGTGCTAGATGAACAGGGAGATTGGGATTGACATATATCACTATTGACGTGTGTGTTCTCAGTTGCTCAGTCTTGTCCAACTCTTTGCAGCCCTTTGAACTGTAGCCCCCCAGGCTCCTCTGTCCATGGGGTTTTCCTGGCAAGAACACTGGAGTGGGTTGCCATTCCCTACTCCAGGGTATCTTCCCAACCCAGGGACTGAACCACACCTCTTGCACCTCCTGCACTGGCGGGTGAATTCTTAACCACTGCAGCACCTGAAGCCCCATACACTATCAACACTATCTATAAAATGCATAACTAATAGGAACCTGTTGTATAGCTAGGGAACTCTGCTCAATGCTCTGTGCTGACCTAAATGGGGAGGAAATCCAAAAAAGAGGGGGTATGTGTATACACACGACGGAGTCACTCTGCTGTGTAGTAGAAACTAACACATTATAAAGCAACTATACTTCAACAAAAATTAATTTTAAAATATTCCAAATAATTCCCATCTTCCATCTCAAGCTGATTCTTGGGTATCTAATTTAATGGAAAAGTAGACAGGATGGCCCATTCTATTTAATTCATTCTCTCATCCTTCCTTCACTCCTTCCTCCTACCTCTCTTTCTCAGCCTCTCTCTTTTTCTCTTTCTCTCTCTCTGTCTCCCTTCCACCCTCTTCCCTTTCCCTTTTCATGATAGAAGAACTAAAATCATAGAAGTTAAATGCACAGTATGACACAGTTTCCTAACCTGCAATCATTCATGTGCCACCATCCCAGTTTCACCCCAAACCACTTACCACCTATATCACTTGATCTAAAAAACCAACTGGACTTCTCTGGTGGTCCAGCAGATAAGAATCACCTGCCAATGCAGAGGAAATGGGTTTAATCCCTGGTCCTGGAAGATTCTAAATGCCACAGAGCAACTAAGTCACAACTACTGAGCCTGTGCTCTAGAGCCTGTGAATCACAACTACTGAAGCCCATGCATCCCGTGGAGGCTGGATGCGTGAGAAAGCCACTGCAATGAGAAACACTGAGCATTGCAACTAGAGAAAGCCCGCAAGCAGCAACCAAGACCCAGCACAACCGAAAATAAATAAAATTTAAAAAGGAGTGAATGGTTGAAAAAATGGTAAAAAAAAAACCAAAAAACTCATTTTTAGATGTTTTCCCCTCTCCCTCCTCTCTTCTACAGCTCACAGTAAACAGTGAAGATAACCCGTAGCCAGGAATTTTCTGGAGGACTCATAGGAACAAGTACTTCACTCTCTCCAGGTAACTGGGTCTTTCTCTTTGAAATGCTTTTCATGCATGCATGCATTCATTCATTCACTTGTCACATGTTTACTGAGCATCTACTGTGTACTGGACAGTGTTCCAGGCATTGCAACACGACAGGGAACAAAATGGGCAGAGTCCCTGCCATCAGGGAGATGATGTCGTGGGAGAGATAGACAACAAACAAATAAATAAATTAGAAAGGGTCGCATAGTGTGAATGTGACGCAGAGAATTAAAATTATAGAATAAAGCATAGGTGTCAAATTATGGCCCGGGGGGGGGGGCGGTCAAATCCAGCCTACCACCTGTTTTTGTAAATAAAGTTTTATTGGCACACAGCCATGTCCCTTCATTTACATATCACCTATGGCTGCTTTCACACTACAATGTCAAGAGTTGAGTAGATAAAACAAAAATCATCTGGCCCCCAAACCAGAAATATTTGTCCCCTTGTGTTCTTACAGAAAAAGTGTGCCAACTTGTAGGCTAGCAGAATAGAGAGATTATAAAATGCTTCTCAAGGGAAAGAGTGTTTGAGGCAACTCATGTGCCATCATCAAGAGTGAGCTTCTCTGAGGAAACACTTCTACACTACATTTGGTGGGAATGTAAGTTGGTGCAGCCACTATGGAAAATGGTGTGGCAGTTCCTCAAAAAAACTCTATACGATCCAACAATCCCACTCTTGGGCATATTTCTTGCTAAAGCTATAATTCAAAAAAGTACATATACCCCTATGTTCATAGTAGCAGTGTTCACAATAATCAAATCATTGAGACAGCCTAAATGTCCATCAACAGAGGAACAGGTAAAGAAGATGTGATATGTATATACAATGGAATATTACTCAGCCAAAAAAAGAATGAAATGATGCCATTTGCAGTAACACGAATGGACCTAGAGATTATCGTACTAAATGAAGTAAGTGAGAAAGAGAGACAGATATGCCATATGATATCACTTACATGTGGAATCTAAAATACGACACCAACTAACCTATCTACAAAATGGAAACAGACTCACAGACACAGAGAACAGGCTTGATCTTGCCATGGGGAGTCAGCCGGGGGAGGGAAGGACTGGGAGTGTGGGATGAGCAAGGAGACACAAACTGTTATACAGAGGACAGGCAAACGACAAGGCTCTACTGTTATAACACAGGGAGCTATAGTCTATATCCTGTGATAAACCATAATGGAAAAGAATATTTAAAAAAGAAAGGAGGTGTATTATCTGAGTCACTTCACTATATAGCAGAGACTGGCATGACATTGTAAATCAACTACAAAAGTGAAACTCACTCAATTGTGTCCAACTCTTTGCAACCCCATGGACTATATAGTCCATGGAATTCTCCAGGCCAGACTACTGGAGTGGATAGCCTTTCCCTTCTCCAGGGGATCTTCCTAACCCAGGGATCAAACCCAGGTCTCCCGCATTGCAGGCAGATTCTTTACAGATGAGCCACCAGGGACTTCACTTAAAAAATAAAGGTTTTCTTAAAAAAGAGTAAGCTTTTTGGATCAGCACATGAAACTGAGCATGCACCAGCCCATCCTCTTTAAGGAGCTAAGTCAAGGAATCCCTGTTTGAACCTCTGTGTGTATCACAAAGTCCATACAAACTGTGTCCTCAAAATTGCCTGGTTAGTGGTCAAGGCATCTTTTAATTCTACCAGAAGAGTCTTACCTTGAATGCTTTGGAAGCTTGGCTCCATCACCTAGAAATACAGTGCCTAGAAGTTATAGGTCAAGAGTATAAGTCATCTTAGACACAGTACCTCTTATGGTTCCTTTGAAAGCATTTGGGCAGTCGATATCCATAGTGTTGTTTCCAGCTTCTAGAACAGTCTTCTCACTTGTCTCAGTGCACTTCTTGGTTTCATAAACTGGAAACGTTAGGAAAGTGAGCCCTGCTTTGCTCAGGTATCATGCCTAAAAAACTTGCTAATAACTCTCTTCTTTGACAGATCCATTACTAGTCATTTTATTTACTGCATGCAAGGCAGACCATTTGCTCCTCCCCTAACATTTCTGATTGGTGGAGATGAATTGTCGAAAGTATAGGCAACACATATGGGTCACATAACTCAAGGGGAGAGAGAAGACTGTCACGCTTCCCAGAGCTGGAACTAAACTAGACAAGCTCAGCCTTTACCGCAGAGTATTTAAAGGGAAAATTTTTCTTTAAACAATGTGTAATGGGGTGCCTGGGGAAAGGAGAACTAATATTTTTAAGCAAGGGAAGCTAAGCATTTAAAAGTTTTCCAAGAAACAGAGTTTTCATTAAAAAAAAAAAAGCTAGAAATAAAGCCACGATATGATCCAGGAATTCTACTCCTGGGCATCAGTCCAGAAAAAACACTCTAATTTGAAAAGATTCATTCGCCCCAGTGTTCACAGCAGGACTATGCACAATAGCCAAGACATGGTAGCAACCTAAGTGCCCATCAACAGACGATTGACTTAGGAAAATATGGTACATACTGGAATATTACTCGGCCATTAAAAAGAATGAAACATTGCCATTTGCAGCAACATGGATGGACCCAGAGAATACTTAATAAAATGTCATAGAAAGACAAATACAATACAAATAGATAACACTTACATGTGGAATCTAAAAAATAATACAAATGAGTGTATGTACAGAAGAGAAACAGATTCACAGACATAGAAAACAAATTGATGGTTACCAAAGGGGAGAGGCAGTGGGGAGGGATAAATTAGGACCATGGGATTAACAGGTACAAACTATAATATATAAAATAGATAAGCAACAGAGATTTACTGAATAGCACGTGAAATTATATCCAATATCTCATTATAATCTACAATGGAATGTAATCTGCAAAAGTACTGAATCACTATGCTATACATGCATGTGGGCATGCTGTCATTTCAATCATGTCTGACTCTCTGCAACCCCATGGACTGAAGCCAGGCTCCTCTGTTCATGGGATTCTCCAGGCAGTAATACTGGAGTGGGTTGCCATGCCCTCCTCGAGGGAATCTACCTGACTCAGGAGTTGAACCCACATCTGTTATGTTTCCCGCATTGGCAGGTGGGTTCTTTACCACTAGTGCCACCTGGGAAGCCCTCCTATGCTATATACCTGAAAGTAACACAATAATATAAATCAACTATAATTCAATTTTTAAAATTTTAACAAGAAAAAATAAAAATTTTCTGAAGGAATACTGGGAGCGATCTTCTGTATTTGGGAAAAATCACTTAAGTGAACTCTATTCATGATTTATGAACATATTAACACAAGGTCTGATGAAAGATGACTTTCATAAAGTTTTTTGGTCTTAAAACTAATGCTTAGTGTTTCTTACCTATGTCAAATACAGAATTTTCATGCTTTCCTGGAGAAACAAAACTCTCATTCCATATGGTCAATTCTACATGTTGAAGTAGTTGGGTCACCTGTTTTGCAATGTAGTTTTTGCTTCCATTGTTCCTCAGATTTTCCTTTCAAAGAAATAAAAGTAATTAGGTAGATGGTTATTGAAACTTTGAAAAGCATGAATATACATAAGTGTGGNCCCGGTTGGCAGCTGACGTATCTAAGTTGTCAATCAGGAAAACTTTGGTGAAAATAAAGATGACAAGGAGAATTGCTAACAGCATGACTCGCTGCTTTAGCTTCATGTTGACCTCTTTTCCTTCTCCCCGACCACTCTCACTTATCAAGGAGAGCGGGTGGTGATGGTCAGCAAGGAGACTCCATGATTATACACACTGGTCCATCTCTTCACTGAGGTGCCTCCCACAATTCCTGCAGGGCCCTAGGCTCGTTCCATGGCCGCCCTCGCCGCCTCCGGGGAGGGGCAGCCCCACGCCGCGCTCACCGCCCCCAGCCGCGGCTACTGCGGCTCCCGCGCACCCCCGGCCCGGCCATTCCCCGGCCACCTCTCCAAAAGCAGAGTCTTAATGAGATCCATCAGAATACTCTTTGACAACAGGAATAAAAACTTTTCTGTAGAGATATGTTGATCTTAACAGCATGTATTACTCTTAACAGCATGTATTACCAATAAAATAATCTCAACATATTCGTTGAGTAAAATGAAGTTTGGTAAAAATTATCTTCAAGCAAAATAAAAATCCACGTAATTAAGAAGTTTATTTCTGCTGAATTTTCAAATAGATATTCATATTTCATCACATGTTCATGTGCAATGCCTATAAAAATAACATTATTTTAAATGCTTGTTTTTTTACACAGTACCCCTGTGAGTATTTAATAAAACAGATTCCCATATAACATTCTATGACTTGTCTTCCTTTAAGCCAAAAAACCTCTGAAATTAGTTTTACTAATAAATTAAGCCACTTTCTTCAAATGCTATATATCATCTGCTATTATATATATAATCAGAAAAGTTAATGAAATTTCAAGAGCTCAATTTCTGATTAGTTTAAAAAATTTATATTTAACTTGTCTTCATAACAAAATATGTCTGAACTACAATATACCCTATATTATTCTAGTAAAGAAATAGCCAATATTCTCTAACCATGCCATATTTGAAAAAGAAAATGGTAACATGAAATCAAGAACTCATTTATCCAAAGATTTTAAAATCACTTAATAAAATCTTTCTAACTAGAAAGTTGTTCAAAGAACACTTTAACACACAAATTCTCCAAATGTATTACTAAATTACTAAATATTCTAGTTTAGTTTCAATTAGAGCAGTGGCAGACAGTTCTAATAGAAAGGTGAATATGATGATTTATTTGCATTGAGTCCATGCTGTGGGAGCTCATGATTTTACTTTATAATGAAAAATCATTACTAATGAATATTTGAAAAACATAATTGTATACAGAATCTTGGAATTATTTGGCACTTAAAAAAGACTGTTACTTTGGGCAGATCACTTATGAGTCTAGCTTTTTATTCAAAGAAATGGAACAATCAATCTACATGTGAAATGATAAAGCCTATTCTTCTATGAGCCTTCATTTTTCAAGGAAAAATACAGAAAAAAAAAAATCAATATACAGAGTAGTTTAGTCCTGGAAAGGCCTTTCTTAAAGAGAAACCTCAGTCAAGGTTGAAAGAGCAATTAATGCAGGCTCAAAAATCTGGGCCATTCTGATAGAGTTCGGTTAACATGTGGCAGAAGTAATCATCCACTTGTGAAAATGATTTTCGGTTCATTCTCAAACACCTTTCAGACACTCATGATCCCATTTAACTGACAACAATACAGGCTATCCATGGGCACCACTGCATTTGATGTGAAAACCAATAGGGACCAAATGCCCTCAGGCACTTTCAGTCATTCCCCACACGGTTGTTGCTTGCCGCTCCCACTCTGCTCCAGAATAAAAGGAATCTTCCTTCTTTCACTACATTCTTTCCTTTATTTAACCCCACAAGATGAAGTCTATTTTTTATTTTTTTTTGGTTTTGTTTTCAGCTAAGCATGAGAAAAAGAAACTGATTCAAAACAACAGCGTGACCTGGGCATTATGACACCTAGAAGTAAATACTTGCCAGCTGGCTTTTATAAAACTTCTTGAATTCTTCTGGGAAGGAGAAAAAGAGGTGAGGAGGCCAGGGAAGGATCATCACCAAACAAAATCATAGAACATTTTGAAAGAAATGATAAATGATAAAAAAAAAAACAACCCTCCTATTGTTAAGTAAGAAGTTTAAATGTGTGCACTGTGTCAACAGGAAACTTGTAATAACAGAGAAGTAAAAGGTAGTTCATTTTCTGTATCACGTTTTATTGAATCAGTAACATAAAAACTGCCTCTCTTTCTCCCTGAGGAGTCTTATCTCCTGTTAATTTCAGTTAAATCTGAGCTCAAAGCAGCATTATCAGATTAAGTCTAACAGTCTAAGNAGAAGTAAAAGGTAGTTCATTTTCTGTATCACGTTTTATTGAATCAGTAACATAAAAACTGCCTCTCTTTCTCCCTGAGGAGTCTTATCTCCTGTTAATTTCAGTTAAATCTGAGCTCAAAGCAGCATTATCAGATTAAGTCTAACAGTCTAAGATATAACAGCTATCCTTTAAAAACTGGCTTATGGTTAGTCACTCATTTGTGTCTGACTCTTTGCGACTCTATGGACTGTAGGACAACCAGCTCCTCTGTCCATGGAATTCTCCAGGCAAGAATACTGAAGTGGGCAGCCATTCCCTCCTCTAGGGATCTTCCCAACTCAGAGGCTGAAGCTGGGTATCCTGGATCGAACCTGGGTATCCTGCATAGCAGGAAGATTCTTTACACCACCATTGTACAAACTGGAAAATGAATATAGGCAAACTTCCAAGATGAGAAGACCTTATAATCATATCCCGCCCTTAGACAAGACATCAAGATCTATATCACTCTGAAAGGAAGTGCTCTAAAATAAATAATAATGCACTGTCACCTAGAAACAAAAATGATCTGGGGAAATTTACCCAAGCACAAGCCAAACCATTCTAGCTGTGCAGAGAAATCTTTTCTTATAAAGACAGTGCTTCCTGTTTTTTTCATAACTGACCATCAATACTCTTTTGTATCTCAATTAGCAGAAAAAGTGCCCCAATACATATGCTTTAATGGTTCATTATCTCACCAATTCTGGTATTTAGAAAGTTATACAAATATGTTTGGCTCTTATTCTAATATACTCTACCACAGAGAGCATATTTTGTAGGCATAGTTTCATGCTTTTCCTCCACTTAAATGTATTTCAAATTACAATGCTTTTCTGCTTGTGTGGAAACTTGACTGCCTTGTTAAAAGGTGAAGAAAATTAGTGAACTTACCAAGCTGATTATAAAATGTCTCAGAAGAGAGTAAGAGGAAAATGAATGTTACAAGAATGTACTGAGTAATCTATTCCTTGCTTACAGTCAAGCCTATGCCTCCATCCCCGTGGAGGAGGGATACAGGCTGTGAGGATGTGACTCTCCAGGGGTCACGCTATGACACATTCCAAAGGGAACGATACTCTGCACCACATAGCAAAAACTTCTGGTGCACTTAATGATGAAAATGAAATAAATTACTTAGGCACTCTTAGATATTTTTGTGACACAATCCATTCAACTTTCCTCTCCCTGAAAATGTAAATGGTTTGGTAATAATGAAACAGTTGGCTTAAAGCTCAACATTCAGAAAACGACGATCATGGCATCCGGTCCCATCACTTCATGGGAAATAGATGGAGAAACAGTGGAAACAATGTCAGACTTTATTTTTGGGGGCTCCAAAATAACTGCAGATGGTGATTGCAGCCATGAAACTAAAAGACGCTTACTCCTTGGAAGAAAAATTATGACCCACCTAGAGAGTATATTCAAATGCAGAGACATTACTTTGCCAACTAAGGTCCGTCTAGTCAAGGCTATGGCTTTTCCAGTAGTCATGTATGGATGTGAGAGTTGGACTGTGAAGAAAACTCAAAAGGCTGAGTGCCGAAGAATTGATGCTTTTGAACTGTGGTGTTGGAGAACACTCTTGAGAGTCCCTTGGACTGCAAGGAGATCTAACCAGTCCATTCTGAAGNACTCATTGGAAAAGACTTTGATGCTGGGAGGGATTGAGGGCAGGAGAGGAAGAGGACAACCGAGGATGAGATGGCTGGATGGCATCACGGACTCGATGGATGCAAGTCTGAGTGAACTTCGGGAGTTGGTGATGGACAGGGAGGCCTGGCATGCTGCGATTCATGGGGTTGCAAAGAGTTGGACATGACTGAGTGACTGAGCTGAACTGACTGAATAATGAAACAAAAAGTTTTATCAAAGGCTTTTATGCATGTATCATACATCTTATTTACTAGGGGAAATACTTTTCCATTGGGGGCAAAATACTAAAGCAATGCAAAACGCTCTAACACTTTTAAACACTTTTATATGCATTATGGGTAATCCTGAGTTAACATGGATATTGTAGCTCTCAGTATCCTCTCTTGTAACTGGATATATCTGTTCTACCTACTTCGTATTCAGCATAAATTCAATGAGATACAAACATAAAAATGACAATTTTTATAAACCATACACACTCTGAAAAGAAAATCATTGAGAAGATAATATGGGATTCAGTATTTTCCACTGTGTGTGTCTTGGGACATCTGGATAGAAAGTAGTAGTTACATGGAGACAAGAACGGATTTGGCGAGCAAATAAATGTGAGAAATACTGAGTTAAGCAAAGCTAACTGCTCTGTGTGAGGACTAGTAAAAGGCTGTTAAACACCTGGGAGATGGGATGCTGAAGAGTGAGGACAGGCTAGGGAGGACAGTGTAACTAGTGTCTCCAAAATTACTCTCTCATAGAAGACCATGGAGGAGTCATGTTCTCCAGTGCACACTTTGGGAAATTAGATTAGATGACTAGTGTCTTTAAACACTACAATCTTATAACTCAAGGTTTTGCACTCTGTTTGGAATTAACTAATATCCTAATCAGGGCTCAGTGGTGTCCAACTTTTGGGACCCCATGGACTGTAGCCTACAAGACTGCTCTGTCCATGGAATTTTCCAGGCAAGAGTGGGTTGCCATTTCCTTCTCCAGGGGATCTTCCTGACCCAGGGATCGAACTTGGGTCTCCCACATTGCAGGCAGATGCTTTACTGTCTGAGCCACCAGGGAAGTCCAATATCCTAATCACGATTTAAAATATCCTCTTCACTTCTAATATTGTCTTACTTAGAATCTATAAACATTTGTATTTGGAAACAAAAAGTTTTCTTTAAACTTTGGGTCATAATCACCATGTTCTGTTTGATTCCTGAAAGGTCTCTGCTTTTATAACATTATTCTCTGGTCTTAGTTAATGAGGACATTTTCGGAGGGCTCTAAAAATTTAGAAGACATACTGTGTATATCCATTTTTAAAGTAACTTTTCTTCACGTCAGTTATTTGCAAAGGTATTTGAATGCCTCCTGATACTCACATACCCCAACAGCCTTGTTCTACCTAAACTGTATCACTTTGAGCTTCACTTCTGTGTTTTGTGACCAGTCTCACCTGCCATCAAGGTGAGTTCTGGGTCAAGACTTGGACTGAGCAGTGAGATCCCTTCGCTGTCCTGACAGCTCAGCCTTGTACTTTGGCCTCAGCATCACGGTCCCTGCCCTGCTCCCTGGGGCTTACATGGTCGTGCTGATGTCACCCAGTACTCTAGGCTGAGGATCCAGCTTTGCTCTTGTTCTAGCTCATCTTTCTCTGATACTCTGCTCTTGACTTCTGGACTGATGAGCTGGGTGCAGACATTTCCATGATTGCTCACATCTGGAACATTCCTGTGCTGAGATCCTCTCATACTTTTCTTGGCTTTTCCGAGGACACCACCTACTCCTTTGTCCCAGTACTCTGACTTCTCACTGCTCCTCTGCTTGTCTGTGTGTTGGCTGTCTTACTCCATCAGTGCCACACATCTTACAATCTCATCCATTTCTCGCAATTTAAATTCATTTCGTTCCTGCCTCTCAGGTTTCTAATGTCTTCTCATTCCTCAGAGTTCAACTATCACTTTCTCAGAGAAGCTCTCCCTGACATCCCTAATGAGGTCAGATGCCTTCTTACATGGATTAGGTGAGGTGGAGACACTCCTTCCCTGGCTCTGCCATAGCATACGGCTGTGGATGAAAGTCTATTTCCAGCACAACACAGTAAGCTCCGTGAGGGTAAGGACCACATCCATTACCCCTCACCACCCTGTCAGAGCACCATGACTTTATACTGCAGACAGTTCACTAATGGTTTTGAAATGACTAAACAGCTACTTTTAGTCTTGCCATTAGGAACGATGATAAGAACCTAATAAAGTAAATCTCCAGCAAAAATTTATATAATATATAATGAGGTAAAAGAAAAAGTCTTAGGTAGACTTTGGATCTTCCAGAAAGTAGGTGGTTTTATATTTATTTAATCAAGAGTATTCAGTGTTTGACCCACTCCAGTGTTCTTGCCTGGAGAATCCCAGGGATGGGGGAGCCTGGTGGGCTGCCGTCTATGGGGTTGCACAGAGTCGGACACGGCTGAAGCGACTTAGCAGCAGCAGCAGCATTCAGTGTTTGAGCAGCAGGATTTCATCCTGATATTTAACTTAACATAGGAGCTCAGAACATAAAGGAAGGTGGAGTGGCTGCTGGAGAAGCAGGCACAAAGGTGCAAGAGTCCCAGCTCATCCAAAAAGCCCATCATTCCTGAAAGGGACTCCTAGGGCTTCCAGCTGAAAACGGCTTCTAGGTTACAGTATCACAGGAACCTTTTAGTTAAAACTCAATACATTCTGTCCAAAGATCTCAAAATATCACCAGATTTCTAACTACCACTGATATACACAGATTTTAACTTTCTGATATATAAACATGGGTGGGGTCTTTGAGAAGGCTCAGTAATTTAGTAGCTCTTTCCTCTGCCTGAGTTTTGAACAAACTGGCTAAAGACCAAAGAGCTGTTAAGAAAAGGCTAAAAGACCACCTTCTCACTTACAAATACTGAAGAATCTGGCTTATTTCTGTAAGAGTGGGCTCCCTTATGAGGTTCGGTATTACATCAGACGTACTTTCCCCACTCTGTCACAGTCAGTGCTGGTCAGGCCAAATCTGTCCACCTGGAGATCCTGCCCCTGACAGATCCAAGTGGAAAGAGCTGAACTATGCACGCCCAGGCTCTGCTCTCAAACTAACTAATTAGATACATTATAAAAAGGGGGGGGTAGAGAGAAGCCAGGAGTTTTACTGTCATGGATATTCCCTGCATGGAAGGCAATAATAGGAGTAGAGAATAAGAGCTTTTATAAAATAGAGATGAAAGAGTTAAAATAATGAGAGATGGAAGGACACCAGAGAAAGACAGCAGGAGAGGGAAAATGAATGAGTCTCTTAAGTCTCCTTAACTTCTAACTGTTGTGTGTCTGGTGTGCCCTTCACTATTTTTTCACCTGTAAAACAGAAATGCAGTATTTGCCCTGATTAAAACAGGGGGTGTCATTAAAAATACCTAGTTAAATGATGTATGCAAAGGGGCTTTTGAAATTACAAAGCACAGTGGAAATCAAGGCATCATCATTATTAGAGGAATAGTAGTATAGACTGGAAAATATTTCAATTTAACTTTTTAAAGGACTCTTTGGAAAGCTTTGGGAAATTGGCTATGAATTTTTCAGTTTTTCCCACTTTAAGAAAAAAAACTTAAAGAGTGGCACAAAAATTTAAGTATACATTTTCCTACAATGAAGGATAACTATGATATCAGACAAGTTACGACAAAACACCTAGCGCTTATTTGTGAGATAAAAGCAATATTTCTATAGAGTACATGTATTATGCTTGCCAGCTACTTAATTCCTTAGGTTATTAAGAAATTGCCACTTATCCACCTACTAAAATACCCTGGACTACTATGAAAAAAGTACACTTTGATGATCAGTTTCTCACTTGCATCTATTTGGAGGAGCATGAATAACAAAAGGCAACAGTAATAAGAGGGCCGTGTACAATCAGGTTGGGATTCACTGGGCTACTCTTGTAAAAGGTTTTTCCTTCTCCTTTAACTTAAAGCCTAATAATTCCATTTATTTCTTTACTTGCTTACTCATAGGCAATGTTTTTGCCTGTGAATGCAGGATACAAAGAGAAATGAAATCGAGATAGTCAGTAAGAGAAAAAAAAACAACAAAAAAAACACCTCTGACATTTACAAAACATATTCAGAATTGAAAGTCTCAGATATTTTTGGTTCAAACTGACCTTAGTGACATCTTTGATATTCATATAGTGTTAAACATTAAATTTTTTCTATGTTAATTTGATAAACTGTCTTGACAAGTTTGATATGTCCAAAATGAACTACCACTTCACCTTCTAAAATTTTCTTACAATTAAAAAAATGTCTTGAAGATTACTTAATATTACTTAAATAACACTACCTTTATTATCAAGTTTTCTATTCAGCAGATAAAAATAGTTCTTTTCTGGGGGGATGCTTGCACCATCTACTGGAGAAATATATTACTATTTTTGTCAAATGACAACTTGAACACCATTTCCAAAGGTACTTTGTGAAGTACTTCCCTCTAAAATGCAACACTGGAACAAAATCTGGTCCTTTTCTTTCTTGCACGTGTCAGTACAAGAAATCAGCACTTTTCCCCACAAAATAACACAAATACACATTAGTTCAAGTAATTCAATATTCCCATCTTATTTTGACAGCTATTCATCCACAGGCAAAAGTAGATGTGGGCGAGAGAAACACAGATGGAGAAAAGATATTATATAACACTTTTACTATTTATTTAAAAAGTATACAAACATCTAATTTTAAATGAATATAAGCAGAGGTTCTCCCCCATTTAGCCATACAGCTACGGAATAAAGACTAGAATTGACAAATGAATTTGTAGAATGTCAAGATTATTTTAAAGAATTGAAACCATTCTAAAGGTATCTCTGGGTTTTTCTTAATACATAGCCAAAATCATAATAAAATGGAGTGTAAAAGAAATCACTACACAGAAGACCATGATCTCTAAATCACTTTTCCCCCCATTCTCTGTATGATGGCACCACCTAAAGCAGAAGAATTTAAGAGCTGTTCATTTTCAATTAAGAAGTCAGGCTATTTTNACAGAAAACAACACAATTCTGTAAAGCAATTATCCTTCAATTAAAACAAAATAAAAAATTTAAAAACCTCAAAAAAAATCTGCTGAAAATCAAAGACAAAGAGAATATAAGATTATATTCAAATGAAAACCAATTAGACTGATAGCTAACATCTCATCAGAAACAATGGAATCTAGAAAACAATAATTTCTTTAAAGTGGACAAAAATAAGAATTAAGATAAAATACATTTTCAGATTAAATATAAAGTTTCAATATTAATTAATAATAAATAAGTAGAAGAAACGAACCAACAAAAAGAATGAAATTGGATCATTGGTAGAGACATGGGTGGACCTAGAGTCTGTCATACAGAGTAAAGTAAGTCAGAAAGAGAAAAACAATACTGCATATTAACACATTTAGGTGGAATCTAGAAAATTTTATGGATGAGTCTGTTTGCAGGGCAGAAATAGAGAAGAGACATGTGAACACTGAAGGGGTAGAGGGAGTGAGATGAACTGGGAGCCTGGGACTGACCTAAATACACTATCGTGTGTAAAACCGATAGTCACCGGGAATCTGCAGTACAGTGTAGGGAGCTCAGCTCAGTGCTCTGCGATAACCTGAACTGGTGGAATGGAGGGGAGTGGGAGGAAGGAGATATGTGTATACACAGAGCTGAGTCACTTCCTTGTACAGCATACACTAACACACCATTGTAAAGCAACTATACCCCAGTTTTTAAAAAAGAGAGACAAAATACGTTCCCTTGTGGAGTCTGCAGCCTATGACAAAGTTACCAAGCAAATAATCGAGTGATTATAAGAGTTCAACATATTAATACATAGGATGAGATGCCTTGGTAGTATACAGAAAAAGACCATGTTTGGGGTGTGGGAAACCCTTCCCAAAGAAACAGGTGTTAATTGAGATAATAACAATCAGTTGTTGTCTACCTAGCATCGTATTTTAAGTGACACTGACCACCTGATGTGAAATGCTGACTCATTGGAAAAGACCTTTATGCTGGGAAGGATTGAAGGCAGGAGAAGAAGGGGATGACAGGAGGAGATGGTTGGATGGCATCACTGACTCGATGGACATAAGTTTGAGCAAACTCAGGGATATAGTGAAGGACAGGGAAGTCTGGTGTGCTGCAGTCCATGGGGTCACAAAGAGTCGGACATGACTGAATGACAACAACAATGATATCTACTTGGAGATGGTGATTGTTGCCATGGGCTTGAGTGAAATCTCCCAGGAAATGGTTACCAAGGACAACAATGGATTGAAGGGTGAGAACCAGGACAGATCTCTACCCTGTTACCCTAGTCTGAAATTGGTGAAACTCTCAAGGAATCTTCTCCTGTCTCCTTTTTCATGCTGGAGTATTTGATTATTGGAGTATTTGGAGATTCTTACCATAACATTCTGGATGATTAATTGTAAATATACTAGCCACCCAGTTGAAGAGAGAATAATGTGGGACACAGCTGCAGTAGTAATTTCCAATTCCATTTCTGCAATATGCTTTCTGCTTGCACTTTGACAGACCTTCTTTACACTCATCAATATCTGTGAATCAAGAGAAAATATTTTTTATTCTCATAAAACCATATTGTTTTCCCTTGCCCGTGAGATCTCTACTACCCAACATCACTTTTAAATGCACCCAGAACATCTGTCCTTGGTTAAGATGATTCAATATAGAGATGACAATTCTCCTGAAGTTACTTTATAAAGCCAAAGTAATTTCTAGGAAGCACTGTTGAGTGAAATAAAGTTCAGAAGGCCTTCTCTGATGTCCTATCAAAAGAATCAAGATCAAAGAAGACAAGGAAGGATTAAGAATCTGTCACAGATTAGATGAGGCAGGACTGAGATGACTAAATGCAATGTGAGACCCTGAAATGGCTCTTAGAACAGAAAAAACGGGGGTGGATTTTAGAGGGAGAACTGATAAAACTTGTATAAAGTCTCTAGTCTGGTTGATATTATTGTACTATTGTTCATCCTCTGATTTTGCTCACTGCATGATGGTCGTCATATCATTGGCTGACCTTAGAGAACTGAGTAAAAGCTCTACAGAATTCACTGAACTGTTTTGCAGTTTTTCTTTAAGTCTCAAACTGTTTCAAAATAAAACATCTAAAAAAATACATCCAATATTATATGATTCCAAAATAGAATGTAGAATAGTGGGTACCAGGGGCTAGGGGAAGAGAAGAGGGAAGTTAATGTTTAACGGGGAAAGTTTCAGTTCTGCAAGATGAAAAACATTCTGGAGATGAAAGGCAGTGATGGTTGCACAACAGTGTGAATTTACTAAATAACAGAGGAGTACAATAACAAAGTAGTCAGTGAATAACAGTGAATAACAGTAACTGATTAAAATGGTAAATTGCGTTATACATATTTTACTATAATTGAAAAAAAAATACATTATTATATGATTCCACTTATAGGAGGGCCCTAAAGGAGTCAATAAAAGTCGATCTAGTAAGGCTATGGTTTTTCCAGTAGTCATGTATGGATGTGTGAGTTGGACTGTCAAGAAAGCTGAGTGCCGAAGAATTGATGCTTTTGAACTGTGGTGCTGGAGAAGACTCCTGAGAGTCCCTTGGACTGCAAGGAGATCCAACCAGTCCATTCTGAAGGAGATCAGTCCTGGGTGTTCCTTGGAAGGAATGATCCTAAAGCTGAAACTTCAGTACTTTGGCCACTTCATGAGAAGAGTTGACTCACTGGAAAAGACTCTGATGCTGGGAGGGATTGGGGGCAGGAGGAGAAGGGGACGACCAAGGATGAGATGGCTGGATGGTATCACGGACTCGATGGACGTGAGTTTGAGTGAACTCCAGGAGATGGTGATGGACAGGGAGGCGTGGCATGCTGCAGTTCATGGGGTCGCAAAGAGTCGGACACGACTGAGAGACTAAACTGAACTGAACTGAAAGGAGTCAAATTAACAGAGATAGAAGGTAGGATGGTGACTGCCAAGGGCTGGGGGAGGAGTAGGAATGGGAATTTAGCATTTAATGAGTACAAAGTTTCCATTTGAGATGATGAAAAAGTTCTGTGATTGGATGGTAGAGACAGCAGAGCTGGTAGAGAGACCCAAGTGGCTCAGTGGTAACTGCCTATGCAGGAGACAGGAGACGTGGGTTTGACCCCTGGATCAGGAAGATCCCCTGGAGGAAGAAATGGCAACACACTCTAATACTCTTGCCTGGGAAATCCCATGAACAGAAGAGCATGATGGGCTACAGTCCACAGGGTCTCAAAGTGTTGGACACAACTGAGCAACATGGTAAATTGTAATTTATACATTTGCCACAGTAAAATGAAGTTAAAAAGGAGTAAATACATCTTAAATAGTCTACTATTTTCTGTTTCACCTAATGAATTGACACGACAGTGCCATCAAACAGTTAATCAGTTCCAGCAATTAGGATCTAGAAGTGGTATTGCCATTGGCATTTAGATTGACCTTTAGAATTTGTAGAAATGAAAAAGAGATTTGGCCAGAGCTGATGAGAGTAGTGAAACGTGAAGCAGAAAAGCTAAGTTGGAACCACATCACGAAAGATGCTGAGTAATGAGAGAGTTTATTCATTTGTTCCTTTGGGGACACTTATTTGTTGGGCATCTGCCATGCGATATTGTTCTTTCTCCCATGTATTGAGTGATAAACAAAAGAAATTCTCCCTGCCCTTGTGGAATCCTCAGAAACTGCCCCCCCGCCACAAAGTCACCAGTGCTTGAGACTTTAAGAATCCAGGGTCCTGAGAACTCCACTTTTCTCTGAAGAAAAACCAAGCCAATATCAGGACTCACTAAGCCAGCATTAGGATGCACATGAAAAGAAAGCAAGGGCTGGGGACTTCTATAGGGATATTGAGGCAGTCCTGATATTTTCTACTTTGTAATATCATTGTACCATTGCAGTACCAGCACCACTAGGTGACACAGTATTTGAGCCTAAGAAGGTTGCCCCCGGTCCCTTTCAAATGCGAAGATGAATGCGGACTTCTTCTTTACCTTCACATTTCTGAACGGACCTCTGAGACACAGACTGAAATCCATCTTTGCAAACACAGGTGCCATTGAGGCAGTTAGCATTTTCTGGGCACGGAGGACAGGAAACTGCAAGGAACATAAAATCCATTCATTCGCTTGTTCATTCATTTCATTCAAGAAATATTCATTGAGCACCTATGATGTACCACATGCTGAAGTTTCAAGAACCTCCTCTTGGGTATAGCTTCTTTTGGAAGCCATCCTACTGCTGAACATAGATGCTCACCATGCCCCACCCACTCCCCATCTCTGCCACCAATACCACTTTTGCTTATCAGTAGAACTTCCATGTTTCATCACCTGTGTTTCCTTACTGAGGGCTCTCTCTGGCCACTAGCATACTTTTTGCACAGAATATGCTGGTTTTCAAGGTCTTCTTTCCCAAGGACTAGTTTCCTCAAACAGTGACGGACTGACTGAGTCAGTGGATTAAAAATAAACCAGCTTCTCATTCTAGATATGAATCAGCTAACCAGAATAATTAACAACAACACAAAAAAAACCCTGCAACAATAAAGTTGTTTTTGGCTACATGTTTTGGGGGCTAGTAGGAGGAGCCTGATAGGCTACAGTCCACGGGGTTGCAAAAAGTCAGACACTACTGAGCGACTTCACTACTGAGGGCTGGTGGTGCTAGAAAAGACCCTTCAGATTCCCTGGGACAGCAAGGAGATCAAATCAGTTGATCCTAAAGGAAATCCACCCTGAATATTAAGTGGAAGAACTGATGCTGAAGTTGAAGCTCCAATGCACAGGCCACCTGATGTGAAGAGTTGAGTCATTAGAAAAGATCTTGATGCTGGGAAAGATTGAGGGCAGGAGGAGAAGGTGTTGAGAGAGGATGAGATGGTTGTATGGCATCACTGACTCAATGCACATGAGTTTGAGCAACTTCTGGCAGATGGTGAAGGACAGGGAGGCCTGGGGTGCTGCAGTCCATGGGGTTGCAGAGTCAAACATGATTTAGTGACTGAAAAACAACTGAGGGCTGGAAAAAGGAAACACGAGGAGGATAACCAACAAGCGAATAGTGTAGAAAAGTGAGGTTCATGTATGTAACTACAAAACCAAGGTGTCTTTTTTCTCATTGAAGTATGAAGTATTTGCAATGATAGTGAAGGACAAAGAAGCCTGGTGCACTGCAGTCCACAGGATCACAAAGAGTAGGATATGACTGAGCAACTGAACAATAGCAACACACTCACCTCCAGCCTCCTTTGCTTCCAATCCTGCCGGAGCCAGGAGGATATTGAGACCTAGAAGAATGAGAGCAGAGATAAAGCAGATGGGAGATGCCCTGAGGCTCTGCTTGGCTGAAGCCTGAGTGAGTCGGTGTCTTTGTCTCCTCTTGTCAAGTCATACTTGTGCTAGCTTCACTGTAGATTCTTCTAGATTGGCTATAAACACTAATGTCACAGAAGGGCATCATACAGTACTGATTACAGCTATCAGAGACTCTACACCCAAGTCCAGTGTGTGTGTGTGTGTGGGGATGACGGGAGTTCCCACAACAATAAGCAATCCTCTGACACCAGCTGGGTATCCTATAATTAAACTCAGTTCTTTTTTTCTCTTTTTTTCCCCCCGCTCTTTTTTAGATTTTTTTCTCATATAGATCATTACAGAGTATTGAGAAGTTTCCTGTGCTATAAAATAGGTCCTTGTGCGATGCTAAGTTGCTTCAGTTGTGTCCAACTCTTTGTGACCCTATGGACCCACCCTGTTTTTCTGTCCATGGGATTTTCCAGGCAAGAATACTGGTGTGGGTTGCCATGCCCTTCTCCAAGGATTTTTCCCATCCAGGGATCAAACCCACATCGCTTATGTCTCCTGCATTGCCAGGTGGATTCTTTACCTCTAATGCTACCTGGGAAGCCTAAAATAGGTCCTTATTATTTATCTACTTTTTATTTTTGTAATGCAGCATGGCACATGGGATCTTAAGTTCTGCAACCAAAGATCAGACCTGTGGTCCCTGCAGTGGAAGTGCAGAGCCCTAACCACTGGAACAGGGAATTCCTCTATCTATTTTATATAGAGTAGTGTGTATACGTCATTCCCAACCTCCGAATTTGTCCCTCTCAACTCAGTTCTGGCACTAACTCCCCAGAAAGAGTACCAGATATCCCAGGTTAAGGGTTCAGTCCCAAAGACTTCAGATGCCCATCACAATTCCAAGTTGTCCCCTGGGCTTCTGACCAACTGGCTATGGATTGGATATTCCAATGACTCCCTCTTTGGATTCAATTAATTTGCTAGAGCAGCTCACAGAACTCAGAGAAACCATTTACTTACTGGATTACCAGTTTATTGTAGAAGGATATTGGGCGTCCCAGGTGGCACTAGTGGTAAAGAACCTGCCTGCCAATGCAGGAGACATAAGAGACGTGGGTTTCCGTGGGGTGGAAAGATTCCTGGAAGGGCAAGGAAACCCATTCCAGTATTCTTGCCTGGAGAATCCCGGGGACAGAAGAGTCTGGCGGGTTACGGTCCATGGGGTCACAGTCGGACACGACTGAAATGACTTGGCATGCACACATAGAAGAATATATCTCAGAAAGAGCCAACCGGAAGACATACACTGGGCAAGGTATGAGGAAGGGAGTGGGGATTCCGTGCCCTCTCGGCACCGCTTTCCTCAAATCTCCATGTGTTCACCAACCCAGAAGCTCTCGGAATTCCATCACTTTGGGGCTTTTGTAGACACTTCATTGAGCATCCCAGGTGGCTCAGTAGTCAAGAATCCACCTGCCAATGCATGGGATATAGGGTGGTCTCTGGTCCGGGCAGATCCCACACGCCATGGGGCAACTACACCAGTGCGCCACAGCTACTGAAGCCCGTGCACCCTAGAGCTGGTACTCCACAACAAGGGAAGCCCCTGCAACGAGAAGCCTGTGCACCGTGACTAGAAAGTATTCTGCAAGCAGTAACGAGGATCCAGCACAGCTAAGGAAAAAAAAAAAAAAAAAACACCCTCAAGCTTCTGCATTGTCCTTGTGAATGCATTTTTGACACAGGAAGAAGAAATATGACCATAGGGCAGGGGTCAGCCAACTATGGTCTTGGGCCAAATGCAGACCTCTGCCTGGTTTTGTGCAGCCCATGAGCTAAGAATTATTTTTGCTGCTACTGCTAAGTCGCTTCAGTTGTGTCCGTCTCTGTGCGACCCCATAGATGGCAGCCCACCAGGCTCCCCTGTCCCTGGGATTCTCCAGGCAAGAATACTGAAGTGGGTTGCCATTTCCTTCTCCAATGCATGAAAGTGAAAAGTGAATGTGAAGTCGCTCAGTCGTGTCCAACTCCTAGCGACCCCGTGGACTGCCGCCTACCAGGCTCCTCCATCCATGGGATTTTCCAAGCAAGAGTGCTGGAGTGGGTTGCCAAGTTTTTAGTTGTTTTTCAATGTTTTTTTTTTTTTAATCAAGGAGAATATAGTGCATGCATGGAATGTGAAAATTACCTGAAATTCACATTCCTATGTCTATAAATCAAGCTTTATTGGAACACGACAGTGCCCATCAGTTCACAAAAGGCCAGTGGCTGCTTTTATTTATTTATTTACTTTCTTTGTAGGGGGGTTTCCAGTGCAGTTTTATGAAAACTCCACTAGACAAATTCCAAAAGATCTGTCCCACTCTGTGGCTGCTTTTATAAAGCAACAAGGAGTTGAGGCATTAAGACAAAGATCAAAATGGCCCCCAAAGCTGGGAATAGTGATTACTTGGATCTTTACAGAAAGAAAAAATATGTTCACTTCTGTCATAAAGTAATGGCCATCACGTGCTTGCCTCTAAGAACTGCTTGCAAACTGCCTAGGTTTAAACTGTGTTTGATTCCTCCAATGTTATCTTGAAGTCCCTAAAGCTCAGAGCAGACAAGTGGGTAGGTTCCACTTACTATAATATGATCCTCCAAGTTTGGACTCACATAGCGGTCAGTCAGCATGTTAGATGCTTGCCATGTCCCCTAAGCCTACCCAGGAAGGGGTTGCACAGTAAGCAGATAACTTACTGTATCCTTCTGTAAAAGGATGTTTTTCTGCAGCCCGTGAAGGGAATCAAGAAGCACGGGAGGAGGACTAGAAGACACATAGTGCAGATTCTTTGCCCTTCTAAGGCACATTACATACTGAAAGGATACCCAGCAGGACTGGAGTGCCAGTTACCCACAGTGCTAACCCCTCACCGCCACTCTTCTCTCTTCCCTCTTTGGCTTCCCTTCCCAAAGGATCCGAAAGCCTTCCTGGGATCCCTTCCCAAAGGATCCTAAAGCCTTCCTGGGATTCCTTCCCAAACATGTGTTTGTGCTTAGTCACTTCAGTTGTGTTCGACTCTTTGGGACCCTATGGACCGTAGCCCACCAGGATCCTCTGTCCATGAGATTCTTCAGGCAAGAATACTGGAGTGGGTTGCCATGCCCTTCTCCAGGGGATCTTCCCCACTGAGAGGTCGAACTCACATCTCTTATGTCTCCTGCACTGGCAGGCCTGTTCTTTACCACTAGCCCCATCTGGGAAGCCTAAATTAATTAAACCCAAGTTTTTGTCTCAGTTCTGATTTGGAGGAGAGCAATTAAGAGACTTGGTATCAGAGTCTGAAATAGGACACACACACAGGAATTTCTGGAGAAAGTGCCCAAATCTGGAAAGTGATCAAAGCTAGGGTATCCAGGGTACTAGAGGGTGGGGAGAATTCTTTGTTATACTCACCAGCGAGTAGCAACAGGCACCTACTTCCCATAGCAGTTGAGGTTCCAGGAATGACAACCTTAGAAGCACTCCCAAGCAGGATCTGACAAGGATTCCTGGGATAAATAAGCCCCGTGAGGATTTATTTTGGATGGTCACAAAATTTAGAAGGTAGGTGGTTGACGTTTATCAAAACCCCTTCATTTCTACCTGTCTTTTGACTCAACAGGACTTCCCTGGTGGCTCCGATGGTAAAGCGTCTGTATACAAAGCGGAAGACCCGGGTTCAATCCCTGGGTTGGGAAGATCCCCTGGAGAAGGAATTGGCAATCCACTCCAGTACTGTTGCCTGGAAAATCCCATGGACAGAGGAACCTGGTAGGCTACAGTCCGTGGGCTCACAAAGAGCCGGACACGACACTCCAATTCTGGGAAATAAGCAAGGTTCTGCAAGGATGATTATAGCACGATGGCGTCTAGGAGCAAGGTTAGTAGCAGTAGTCGTCACTCAGTACTGTTCCACTCTGCCACACTATGGACTGTAGCCCTCCAGGCTCCTCTGTCCATGGGATTCTCCAGGCAAGAACACTGGAGTGGGTTGCCATGCCTGCCTTCAGGAGATCTTCCCAACCCAGGGGTCAAACCTGCATTTCTTAAGTCTCTTGCACCAGCAGGGAGGTGGCATTTACCACTAATGCCACTTGCAAAGCCCAAACCCCCTTGTCGCCTAGGTCTAAACTTGGAATATAAATGAGAGGCCACTTGGGGATCTGGAGGGAATAATTAGAACTCTGGAGATCTGGAGACCATGGACTTTACCTCAAGACATTCTGTATGTTGGCATCTGCCAGGAGTTATACTTTGTTACTTCCTGATCCTTTCCCTTCTCTCAACATTCATTTCCCTTTTTGATTTATATTTCTCTTCCCTTCCAAAAGCCTACTGTAAGATAGACTATAGAAACGCTCAACATAGAGAAACCCAGTCTAGTTAGTGGTTGTTCTTTTTTTTTTTAAGACTCTTTTGAAACCAGTTTAACTGAAGTGAATATCTTGTGTGAAAAGGGTGATGATATTTTTCGAAAGAGCTGAGACCTCTAGCGATGTTGATTTTTTTTTTTTCAACCACTTTACTGAGGGATGGTCATCATGCAAAAAGTATGCAAAAATACATATTTTATGTATATAACTTGATAAGTTTAGAAATAAATATATACATATGAAACTATCACTACCATCAAGGACAGAAACGTATCCATCATATCTGAAAATATCCTCCTGCCCTCTTTATGATTTGAGTGTATGTGTGTGTGTGTGTAAATAACACTTAACATAAGATCTACCCTCTTAGAAAATTTTAATTATAAAACACAGTATCATTAGCTATAGACACTAAGCTGTATAACACATCACTGGAGTTTTTCATCTTGTGTAACTAAAACTTTATACCCTATGAACTTCCCCTCCCATCTTCCTCCCTCCCCAACCTCTAGAAAATATCATTCTAGTCTCTGCTTCTATGCATTTGACTACCGTAGTTTCTACATCTAAGTGAGATCATATTGTATTTGTTCTTTGGGTCTGATTTATTTCACATATCTAGCAACATTGATTCAGAGAGCATTTTTGTTTGTTTGTTTTTAAACAAGACCCATTATAAAAAATACATTTTACTTCACAGAGATAGAGAGAAAAATGAACCAAGTTTCACAAAGAATATTTGCTTCAGACTCTGTTCATTGAAACTTTTTTATTTTAGTTCTGCTTAAGCCCCTCAACACACAATTCATGATTTCTTTTGACTATTGAAAACATTTTAGTATGTTCTATACATACTAAACTGAAATGGAAAAATAAATATGAAACAATGTCTCTAGAGCATCTTTCAAGAGATAAAGCATGGCAGAAACCAATACAATATTGTAAAGCAACTATTCTCCAATTAAAAATAAATAAAATTTAAAATAAATTTAAATTTAAAAATAAAACAACAGGACATATAACAAGCTAGCCTTTAAAATCTTTCCAGAGCCAGTGTATTTTTTTAAGACCCACGATCACAAACAAACCAGTTTGTATTTTCCGTGGAAAAACACAAAACCAGTTCCTCCTTACCCACAAGATGAAAATCCTCGCTGGTCACCCAGTCTGGCAGCTTCTCCGAGCTAACAACAACCCAAACAGGAAGTACCTCTCTTCTTATCTTGAGCTTTAGTTTCTCAAGGAGTCTTGTGGCTGGATGAGATGACTGCAGGCATTGGTAGTGAGATGGTAACATGCAACAAGGGTAGAGGCCCCCCAAATGGGGGAAATCGGCTGCAAGAGTCAGACATTTTTTATTTCTTTTAAGCAGCTGAAATGCAAAAAGGCAAAATTGTTGTCTAAGGAGGCCTTACAAATAGCTGAGAAAAGAAAAGAAGCTAAAGGCAAAGGAGAAAGAAAAGATATACCCATTTAAATGCTGAGTTCCAAAGAATAGCAAGGAGAGATAAGAAAACATTCCTCAGTGATCAGTGCAAAGAAACAGAGGAAAATAATATAATGGGAAAGACTAGAGGTCTCTTCAAGAAAATTAGAGATATCAAGGGAACATTTCATGCAAAGATGGGCACAATAAAGGACCGAAATGGTATGGACCTAACAGAAGCAGAAGATATTAAGAGGAGGTGGCAATAATACACAAAAGAACAATACAAAAAAGATCATGACCCAGATAACCACAATGGTGTGGTCACTCACCTAGAGCCAGACATCCTAGAATGCGAAGTCAAGTGGACCTTAGGAAGCATCACTATGGACAAAGCTAGTGGAGGTGATGGAATTCCAGTTGAGCTGTTTCAAATCCTGAAAGATGATGCTGTGAAAGTGCTGCCCTCAATATGCCAGCAAATCTGGAAAACTCAGCAGTGGCCACAGGACTGGAAAAGGTCAGTTTTCATTCCAATCCCAAAGAAAGGCAATGCCAAAGAATGTTCAACTACCACACAATTGTGCTCATCTCACACACTAGCAAACTAAAGCTCAAAATTCTTCAAGCCTGGCTTCAACAGTACATGAACTGTGAACTTCCAGATGTTCAAGCGGGATTTAGAAAAGGCAGAGGAACCAGAGATCAAATTGCCAACATCTGTTGGATCATCAAAAAAGCAAGAGAATACCAGAAAAACATCTACTCCTGCATTATTGATTACTTCAAAGCCTTTGACTGTGTAGATCACAACAAACTGTGGAAAATTCTTCAAGAGATGGCAATACCAGACCACCTAACCTGCCTCTTGAGAATACTGGACATGGAACAACAGACTGGTTCCAAATTGGAAAAGGAATACGTCAAGGCTATATATTGTCACCCTGCTTATTTAAATTATATGCAGAGTACATCAAGCAAAAATAATAGGCTGGATGAAGCACAAGCTGGAATCAAGATTGCCAGGAGAAATATCAATAACCTCAGATACACAGATGACACTATCCCAATGGCAGAAAATGAAGAAGAACTAGAGAGCCTCTTGATCAAAGTGAAAGAGGAGAGTGAAAAAGCTGGTTTAAAAATTAACATTCAAAAAAATGAAGATCACGGCATCTGGTCCCATCACTTCATGGCACATAGATGGGGAAACAATGGAAACAGTGACAGACTTCATTTTCTTGATCTCCAAAATCATTGCAGATGATGACTACAGCCATGAAATTGCTCCCTGGAAGAAAATCTATGACAGACCTAGACAGCATATTAAAAAGCAGAGACATTACTTTGCCAACAAAGGTCCATCTAGTCAAAGCTATGGTTTTTCCAGCAGTCATGTATGGATGTGAGAGTTGAACTATAAAGAAAGCTGAGCACTGAAGAATTGATGCTTTTGAACTATGGTGTTGGACAAAACTCTTGAGAGTCCCCTGGACTGCAAGGAGATCAAACCAGTTCATCCTAAAGGAAATCAGTCCTTAATATTCACTGGAAGGACTGATGCTAAAGCTGAAACTCCA
>SJYV01016358.1:0-18552 GCA_006410875.1 Neotragus pygmaeus | reverse complement strand
TATTAAAAAGCAGAGACATTACTTTGCCAACAAAGGTCCATCTAGTCAAAGCTATGGTTTTTCCAGCAGTCATGTATGGATGTGAGAGTTGAACTATAAAGAAAGCTGAGCACTGAAGAATTGATGCTTTTGAACTATGGTGTTGGACAAAACTCTTGAGAGTCCCCTGGACTGCAAGGAGATCAAACCAGTTCATCCTAAAGGAAATCAGTCCTTAATATTCACTGGAAGGACTGATGCTAAAGCTGAAACTCCAATACTTTGGCCAGCTGATGTGAAGAACTCTTGGGAAAGACCTTGATGCTGGGAAAGATTGAAGGCAGAGGAGAAGGGGACAAGAGAGAATGAGATAGTTGGATGGCATCACCGACTTGATGGACATGAGTTTGAGCAGGCTCCAGTAGTTGGTGATGGACAGGGAGGCCTGGCATGCTGCAGGTTATTGGGTCTCAGAGTCGGACACGACTGAGTGTCTGAACGGAATTGAACTAAGCAGCAGGAGAACAAGTATCAGATTTTTTTCCCTTCTCTATACAAAATTGAAAGGAGGTTTCTTTTAAAATTCTGTGTTGCCATGACAACACCTGGTTACACCTAAACTTAACTTTTCTCAAACCTTGAGCTAACCAATGCATTTTTCTTATGGAAATGTTTTTCTTAAGCTATGTTAATGAACTATGTATTTACCTTAGACTCTGTCTTTCTTCAAATTGGTTCTGCTAAGACTCAGAACCGACTTGACAAATCAGTACATTTTACTCAACAAACCAGTATGTTTTACTTATGTAAATGTTCTCTTAAGCTATATTAATGAGACTATGTATTTGCTTGGAAATCTGCCTTTCTTCAAGATTCATGTCAATCGTTTTATCACCCGAGATGACTCACCTGTACCAATGTTATCTCAAAATGCATGTTGTGTGTGAGGGGTCTGGTGCCACTCTCTGAGTTATGAGACATTTCTTTTCTCTAATTAGCAGGCTGCTTGTAGGTATATAACTTCCTGCTGAAGACTAGCAGGGGGGCACTCATTCTGCCCCATTCTGATGTCTATGTCAGAAGCTTTCTCTATCTCTTTTGTACTTTAATAAAACTTTATTACACAAAATCTCCAAGTGATCAAGCCTCGTCACTGGCCCTGGATTGAATTTCTTTCCTCTGGAGGCCAAGAATCCCAGCGTTTTTCACAGCTGCATAACAACCTTTCAGTAGGAGAACTTGGCTAAGGGGTCCATTGGTTCTCTTTTCATCCAAGTAATTTAAATAGTACACTACCAGCATGGACCCTACTTCAGAAAATGAATTTGGAAACAATGATGGTGGCCAAGGGGGAAAACCAGGTAATGGCGAGTGGTCCTAATCTCCATCTATGCCCAGAAAATGGGTCCAACTTTGAGAAGGCTCCTTTAATGAGTGGATTGAAGTCCAGAGTGTGGAAGAGTGTGATAAACCCAGTTCCCTATTATCCTTTCATTTCTCAGCTTACCACTTCTGCAAAGTGACTACCCATAACTCTGGTCTTAGAGATAGGGTCACCCAACAGGTTATTGTTGTTGTTCAGTCACTAGGTTGTGTCCAACTTTTTTGTGACACCGTGGACTGTAGCCCACCAGGCTCCTCTGTCCATAGGATTCTCCAGGCATGAATACTGGAGTGGGCTGTCATTTTCTCCTCCAGGGCATCTTCCTGACCCAGAAATCAAACCTATGGCTCCTGCTGCATGTCCTGCATTGCAGGTGGATTCTTCTACCATTGAGCCACCGGGGAAGCCCCGTCACCCAATGTAATTAAATTTATCCACTTGACTAGTAAAATTCACGACTGGTCCCATTAATATGGTGTCCCGAAATTGTCTCCTCATTCATATTTAAAGAGTCTTGGTATGATCCACCACAAATATTGCAAATATCTCCTAGTTTGACAAGTTCAAATGTACATTTAGTGATTGATGTCTTGCTTTGGTTTTATTACAGTTTTGAAACATATCCCTGTTGACCTTGAAAATAAAACAGCCCAATTAATGTCACATTGTAAATGCTTCAATAAAAAATTTTCTTAAATAAAGAAAAAAAAATAGCCAGTTATTTTACCAGAAAAATGAGTTTATTTGGAAATAGCAGAAAATTGCAATACGGGACAAGCACGCTATTGCAAAAACTCTATGTAAGTCCAGAGAAACAAAGGAGAGGAACTGCTGCTTTAGAGGGGAAAAGCAGTTGGGAAGGGTTATTGTAAACAAAGGGTCCATTGGAGGAATCTGGGAGTTGAAAGTGTAATGGCTTTTCATTGGCTGACCTGTGACAATCTCTCATTGGCTGGGCTGTCACCAAGCAAGGAGAAAACCTTCCTTTCTCCCATTGGCTAATAAAGCAGTAGTCTTCGTGTTGAAAATGCAAAGTAGCTCTCCTTCAGGTTGAGGTCTGCAAATGGCAGTGAATGGTAAGGCTTTCCCAACTCCATCTTAAATAAGGTTTGCTTTATTCAGCTTCACATCCTTGCGGTGAGTATCTTTCAGTTTCCTGTTTCTTGTTATAAATCATTTAGAGTCAATGCAGTAAAATATTCAA
Source organism: Neotragus pygmaeus (assembly GCA_006410875.1). Lineage (NCBI taxonomy): Eukaryota > Metazoa > Chordata > Mammalia > Artiodactyla > Bovidae > Neotragus > Neotragus pygmaeus. The sequence goes on along the minus strand of SJYV01016358.1, from coordinate 15,985 downwards.
ATAATACCTAGGTATGGCTGCATAGGTAGGCTGGCAGTCAACCCCTCTGGTAGTATTCAAAATATTTGCTTCATGTGATACTCAAAAAATGTTTCTTTTGAAATAATACAGCCTTGTAAATCAACCATACTTCAATAACATTTTAAAAATTACACTTATTAAAACATGGGAAAAAGTTTATTTTGCATGTCAACTTAAAGAAGGCTTAGATCTATCTTTGTCAGCTGAGGTGAAGTGGAAAGTGTCTAAATATTAAAGTGAAATGCCTGAATCCAAGAGAAGTCCATGAAATTCTGAGCATTCCATGTGCTCGAAGATCAGTTTGCAAGTGAGAGATTATTTGCATGAATAGATGCAAGAATTACTGAACAACAACAAAGCTACTTGAAGGAGGGAAGAAGGATTTAAAAAAGAGAAATGGGGATATTTATTTTCCCAACTCCTTCTTCCTGGCAGGGACTGCACATCTGGACAGTGGTTGGATTCTTCTGTCACAGGCTAAAGCCCTTTCCAGTTTGCTCTACTTGCCCCATCCAGATGCTCCCTTAAGCCAAGAAGTTATAAGAACCCCACCTCCACCACTGCTATTATACTTCCAGGGTTCCCCACTCTCCTTTGTTTCTTTTAAACCTGTTGTAGTATTGTGGGTTTTTTAAAATCATTTAATTAATTTATTTCTTTTCTCTTTTTGGCTGCACTTGATCCTTGTTGCTACGCACAAGCTTTCTCTAGTTGCAGCGTGCAGGCTTCCCACTGAGGTGGCTTCTCTTATTGCAGAGCACAGGCTCTGTAGCTGTGGTGCCTGGGGTTAATTGCCCCATGGCAGGTGAAATCTTCCAGGATCAGGGATAAAACCCGTGTCCCCTGCATTGACAGGAGGATTCTTTACCACCGGATCACCAGGGAAGTCTGATATTGTGTTTTTAAATAAGAAATATGTATTTGGTCTTCATCCTATTTCTGGCACAGAGCTTCTAAAAACCTTGGAACTTCCTGAGTGATGAGGGCAGTGGGAACTTCTTTTATTACAATATCTTGTCTTTGATTCCTAAAACCCCATTACAGCCATAGAGGTGAATATTTATCGTTGCTATTCAGTCACTCAGTCATGTCTGACTCTTTGCGACCCCATGGACTGTAGCACACCAAGCTTCCCTATCCTTCACTATCTCCTGGAGTTTACTCAAACTCCATCAAGTCGGACATGCCATCTAATCATCTCATCCTCTGTCACCCCTTCCTTCTCCTGCCTTCAATCTTTCCCAGCATCGGGGTCTTTTCCAATGAGTTGACTCTCCACATCAGGTGGCCAAAGTATTGGAGCTTCAGCTTGAGCATCAGTCTTTCCAATGAATATTGAGGGTTGGTTTACTTTAGGATTGACTGCTTTGATCTCCTTGCTGTTCAAGGGGCTCTCAAGAGTCTTCTACACCACAGGTCAAAAGCATCAATTCTTCAGTGCTCAGCTTTCTTTATGGTCCAACTCTCACATCCATACATGACTACTGGAAAAAACATAACTTTGACTAGATGGACCTTTGTCGGCAAAGTAATGTCTCTGCTTTTTAATATGCTGTCTAGAGGTGAATATGAATTGTTCATAACGAGCCCCTTTCCACCACACCTGTGTTTATGTTAATGAGGTGACTTTGGGAAGGTACCTAATGGTTGGGGCTGGTTACCAGTGGAACCAACCACCTGAGGAAAGGTAGGAACTTTCAGTTCCACCCTCCTGATTTCCAGGGAGGGTAAAGGGGCTCGACATCAAAGCAGTCACCAATGGCAATAATTTAATCAGTCATTCCAATGTAATGGCCCATGCTCATGCTCAGTCATGTCTGACTCTTTGCCACTCCATTGGACTGTGGTCCAACAGGCTCCTCTGTCCTTGGAATTTCCCAGGCAGGAATACTGGAGTGGGTTGCCATTTCCTCCTCCAGGAGATCTTCCTGACCCAGGAATTGACCCGCGTCTCCTGTGTCTCCTGCATTGCAGGCAGATTCTTTACCTGCTGAGCCATCAGGGAATCCTGTGTAATGAGCCTCTATTAAAAACTCAAAAGGTTGGGATTCAGAGAGCTTCTGGGTTGGTGAACACACAGAGATTTGGGAAGAGGGAACAGAAATAACGTGTGCTTTCCTAGTACCTTGTCCTATGCATCTCTTCCATTTGACAAATCTTGAGTTATACCTTTGATAATAAATCAGTAATCTAGTAAGTAAAATGTTTTCTGGATTTTGTGTGCCATTCTAGCAAACTCATGGAACTCATGAAGGGGGTCGTGGGAACCTCTGATCTATAATCACTGGGACAGAAGCACAGGGATAACCTGGACTTGTGTTGGCATCTGAAATTGGGAGTTGTGGGGCAGGGGGCCGTCTTGTAGGACCAAGCCCTGAACTTATAATGCTACCTCTGGGTAGACAGTATCACAGTTGGGTGGAATTGTTAGACTCCCAGCTGGTGTCAGAGAATGGTTTTGTGGAAACCACACACATCGGAACCAGAACTGCTTTTATCTGCCCACACTATGAAGTCTCTTCATTAAGTCTCTGTTTAATTCACTTGACTCGTCCAGCTGCTTCTCACCAGGTCACTAACTAATACACACCCTGGCACTCTAGCATGTCTACCATTCTACCAAGAAGCTAAGCTTTTCTCTCTTTTTTTAAGATAGTCTTTTTAAAATCTTGTGTATTTATTTTGAGCTGCGCTGGGTCTGTGTTGCTGACTTTCTCTAGTTGTGGCAAGTAGGGGCTTTTCTCCAGGTGCAGTACCTAGGCTTCTCATCCTGGTGGCTTCGTTTGTTGTGGAGAATGGGCTCTGGAACCCGGGCTCAGTAGTTGTGGCACACAGGCTTAGTTGTCCCATGGCGTGTGGGATCTTAGTTCCTGCACCAGGGATCCAACCCGAGTCCCGCTGCATTGGCAGGCAGATTCTTAGCCACTGGACTACCAGGGAAGTCCCGAAGCTAAACCTTTCTTATCCACTGTCATGGAAGAGGAAGCTACATTTCAAGAAAAGAAGGAAACATTCTCCTTTGACCAACACATGAACCGAAAGCACAAAATATAAATGCCACTTCCTCCATTGCCCATCATCTACAAACAAGTGTTTCTCTCCAAGCTACACACATTTTGAAATGGTGGGGTTTGGTGTGGGAACTGGTTGAAAATAAGATGAAGGTATCTCATCCTGCAGGACACAAGAATAAAGTAAAGCCCAGTATCTCTGCCCTATTAGAATGGCAGCTTAGATTTGATGTCAGACGGTCCTGGTGAGTGACTATCACACATATTCTTTTTTGCCTGGCTCACTGGGCATGAACTGAACCTTGGCTATAGAGTATACCATCACTTCTGTTTCAAACAAACTCTTTGTACCAAGTGTGCTTGGAACCTCTTAGATCTTCAGTCACAAAATCATGTATGACTCTTTGTGACCCCATGCACACCAGAGTCTGCACAAGTTCATGTTGGCTATCCATCCATTTCACCTTCCATCACCCTCTTCTCCTCCTGCCTTCAATATTTCCCAGCATCAGGGTCTTTTCCAATAAGTCGGCTCTTCCCATCAGGTGGCCGAAGTATTGGAGTTTCAGCTTCAGCATCAGCCCTTCCAATGAATAGTCAGGGTTGATTCCTTTAGGATTGACTGGTTTGTTCTCCTTGTTGTCCAAGGGACTCTCAAAACTGCCACAGTTTGAACTCCCACAGTTCAAAAGCATCAGTTCTTCAGTGCTCAGCCTTCTTGATGGTCCAACTCTCACATTTATGCATGACTACTGGAAAAACCATAGCTTTGACTATATGGTCCTTTGTCAGCAAAGTGATGTCTTTGCTTTTTAGTATGCTCTCTAAGTTTGTCATTGCTTTCCTTTCAAGGAGTCAGCACATTTTGGTTAAAATCATATGATGATTTGCACATGACCCCATGTGGTTGCACATTTTGACTCTTTGATAAGACACTGAATTATACACACTATAAAATGGGTTAAATGGTAAATTTTATGTTATGTGACTTTGATCTCTAAAAGATTAAGACTAAATTAATTTCTGGTCCCATACAGATTTAAACAAGGAATCTGGTTGACCTGTTTGGATTTTGCCAAAATCATATCCCTTATCCATGAATTTTGATGGATGTCATTTTTCATAAATTCCAGAATGGATTTTATAAAAACATTGGCTTTTGTTTTCTGTGGTATTTGTGTAGTTATTTGGGATTCCCTTGTAGCTCAGCTGGTAAAGAATTCGCCTGCAATGCAGGGGACCCCAGTTTAATTCTTGGGTCATGAAGATCCACTGGAAAAGGGATAGTCAACCCACTCCAGTATTCTTGGGCTTCCCTGGTGGCTCAGCTTGTAAAGAATCCACTTGCAATGCGGGAGACCTGGGTTTGATCCCTGGGTTGGAAAGATCCCCTGGAGAAGGGAAAGGCTACCTACTCCAGTATTCTGCCCTGGAGAATTCCATGGACTGTAGTCTATAGGGTCGCAAAGAGTCTGACATGACTGAGCAACTTTCACTTTCTTTGTGTAGTTATTACAACATGCAAAATGCTGGTGGGGAGAACAAATTATTGTAGTTTGTGCCCTTAAAATGTGAATATTAATTCCAAAAATTGCATAACTGAAGCCTTCTACATCTTTTTGACTGCACCTCATGGCTTATGGGATCTTAATTCCCCATCCAGGGATTAAACCTAGGCCCACAGCAGTGGAAGCGCTGAGTCCTAACTTCTGCACCACCAGGCAATTCCTTTCTACATTTTCTTTTTAAACACATTTAGAAATTGCATGTCAAGCTACTGAGAAAATATCAGAACAGATGAGGTGTAAGAAATTGTAATTGAAAAGACTCGGTATACCAGGTCATGGAGCTCTGATCTCCATTCAAGGGATAGAAACCCTTGCATGGTGATCTGTAGGGAAGGAGCTAAGAAAACAAATACCCTGACCTCACTCTCCTCCATTTTTATGATATTCTGTTGGTGTTTCCCATTGGCCAAAACCAACTGAAAGCCAGAGGCCAGGAAAGTCCACAGTTATACTCCAGATGTGTTGTCATTCCAGGCAGACCATTGAATGGCTTTGGAGGGGTCAACAGACAACATCCAGCCCACTCAGATATTCATTCACATATTTATTGGGTCTCCTTCACCATTAGAAAGTATGTTCTATGGAAAAAAAGGCAATTTACTTCTTGCTTATTATCATATCTAGAGAGTAGATACTTAGTAAATATTTATAGGATGAATAAATGACATTGCAAATTTCTAAAATCTTAATTTTTTTTGGCAACACTGCACTGCATGAGTGAGATCTTAGTTCCCCTACCAGGGATCCAACCTCACCCCCTGCAATGGAAGCTTGGAGTCATAATNGGCAGCATAGCTAGACAGTGGTGTAGCCAGGATCCAGACCCAAGAAAGTTGGCTCTAGAGTCCAGGAACTGAAAACTTTGCAATCAAGTTTTACTGTTTACATTGCCACCACCCATTGATACTATAGTGCAAACAATGGCTTCCAGATTTGTGCAGTGCACAGCCTGTGCTACTGCCCATGGCAGTCCTGAGACCTACAGCCCATAAAGTAAGAGCTCAATAAATGGTAGCCATGACTACTGCTCCTGTTATTGCTCTTTTGTGTGTTCATTTAATTATCACCATGGAATAGTTAATAATAGGAATAATTTTCAGGGAAAGAGAAGAATGTCACTTACCGATTATACATCCCATAACCGTGTGGTTGTAAGCCAGCAGAGACAGCCACCACCAACCCTGGGAGCCCATAGCCAAAGGCGCAGAGATACAGCATCTTGATGTTTCGAGAACTGAAGTAATTCACCACTTTCAGGTTCCTGACTGTAAGGAAGAGCACCACAGCCTCCACCAGCATCCAGAAGAAGCACGCAAGGAAAAGGTAGTGCAGAAAGCCTGCGATGAGGGCGCAGCCCATCTGCAGAGGAGAATCATGCACCTTCAGTCTCCCTTACTCCAGGGAGTATGTTCAGAGGAAGAGGGCAGAGAAGTGGCTCCTCTGTTGCTGCTGTTCTTGCTTTTGATAGCTAAGAAGTGGATTTACTTAGAGTGTGCATTATCTACTTAGAATGTGTATCTATACATTCCATATGGCTTCCCAAGTGGCTCAGTGATAAAGAATCCACCTGACAACACAGGAGATGCAAGACACATGGGTTCGATCCCTGGGTTGGGAAGATCCCCTGGAGGAGGGCATGGCAACACACTCCTGTATTCTTGCCTTGAGAATCCCATGGACAGAGGAACGTAGTGGGCTACAGTCCATGGGGTTACAAAAAGTCAGACATGACTGAGCATGCACACCACACACCACACACACATTCCATGACAGAATTCTGTCCATCTCAAAAGGCAAAAGCAACTGTGGTCAGTTTTTATGGGCTGGGTAATTTCATAGGCTAACAAGTAGGAAGATTATTTCAACTGTATATTTGGGGGAAGGAGCAGGGATTTCCAGGAATTGGGCCACTGCCCACTGTTTGGTCTTTGATGGTGGGCCTGGGTGCCCATGGGTGGTCATGCAGCATCCTGATGTATTACAGTAGTGTATAATGAGGCTCAAGCTCTCCTGCAAGTTGAATCTTCTGCCATCTTGGATCTCGTTGGCTCTAATCAGTTTATATTGTATCCTCAACAGCTCTGTCCTTCTTTCAGGACTGTGTCCTGCCTCCTTCCCTGATTCATGTTGATGTATGGCAGAAGCCAGCACAGAATCATAAGGCAATTATCTTCTGATAAATTAAAAAAAAAAATAAACCATCAAGTGGCTACTTTGACTGGACTTCCCCAAACACAGCCTTTTCATTCATTCCACAAATATTTATAGATGTATTCTTCACTACAGGTAGTTCCATCCCTTTAGTAGGGACACCAATCATTCTGGTTTCCCTAGAAATGAGTTTTCTCAGGATGTACAACTTCCAGCGCTAAAACTGGGAGAGTCTGAGAGAGAAACAGATACATGACCACCCTACTTTAGGGAATGTTTGAAGATACAGAGGTGGGGGGAGGAGAAGGGATCCACAAACTATAGCCATGGACAGGTTTCAGGTTTTGTCATTAACATTTCATTGACACATAGCCTTTCCCGTTTATGTATTCTCTATGGCTGCTTTCAGTGGGTAAAGAACCCGTGTGCCAGTGCCAGGAGATGGGTGGGGGGAGGTTCAGTTTCTGGGTCAGAGAGATCCCCTGGAGAAGGATATGGCAACCCACTCCAGTATTCTTGCCCCATGGATAGAGGAGCCTGACGGGGTTCAGTCCATGGGGTCGCAAAGAGTCAGACACGACTGAGTGACTAAACAACAACATGGCTGTTTTCATGCTAAAATGGCAGACTTTCATGCACTGAACCTGGGCTGGCGACTTGTTTCATATATGACATTATACACGATTCATTGCCATTCTCCCAAATCATCCCACCCTCTCCCTCTCCCACAGAGCCTAAAAGACTGTTCTATACATCTGTGTCTCTTTTGCTGTCTCGCATACAGGGTTATCATTACCATCTTTCTAAATTCCACATATATGCATTAGTATACTGTATTGGTGTTTTTCTTTCTGGTTTACTTCACTCTGTATAATAGGTTCCAGTTTCATCCACCTCATTAGAATTGATTCAAATGTATTCTTTTTAATGGCTGAGTAATACTCCATTGTGTGTATGTACCACAGCTTTCTTATCCATTCATCTGCTGATGGACATCTAGGTTGCTTCCATGTCCTGGCTATTATAAACCATGCTGTGATGAACATTGGGGTACATATGTCTCTTTTGATTCTGGTTTCCTTGGTGTGTATGCCCAGCAGCACTGGATGCTTGGGGCTGGTGCACTAGGACTACCCGGAGGGATGGTACAGGGAGGGAGGAAGGAGGGGGGTTCAGGATGGGGAACATGTGTATACCTGTGGCAGATACATGTTGATGTATGGCAAAACCAACACAATGCTGTAAAGTAATTAACCTCCAATTAAAATTAATAAATTTATATTTAAAAAATAAAATAAAATGGCAGAGCTGAGTAGTTGCCAATGGAGACCACGGCATCTGAAAAATTAAAAATATTTTCATCTGCTTCTTTACAGGAAAATTTTGTTCACCCTTGGTCCCATGATGAGAGGTGGAGAGTGCTACTAGCCTTTGGTTCCCAAGGGGTCTAGGAAGTGAAACATCCCATAGTGAGAGGGTAGTTCTGCTTTAAGAATGATCATCGCACCTGATATGTCAGTAATGCTTCCTTTGGAAATACCCCGAGAACCTACTGTTTCGGACACAGTTGCTGCTGCTGCTGCTGCTGCTGCTGCTGCTGCTGCTGCTAAGTTCCTTCAATCATATCCAACTCTGTGCGACCCCATAGACAGCAGCCCACCAAGCTCCCCTGTCCCTGAGATTCTCCAGGCAAGAATACTGGAGTGGGTTGCCATTTCTTTCTCCAATGCATGAAAGTGAAAAGTGAAAGTGAAGTCGCTCAGTCGTGTCCGACTATTAGCAACCCCATGGACTGCAGCCTACCAGGCTCCTCCGTCCATGGGATTTTCCAGGCAAGAGTACTGGAGTGGGGTGCCATTACCTTCTGGAGCTTAACTGGCCAAAAGTTCTTGTTCTCATGGGGCACACAATCTTGTGGAAGAAGCAGATACACAATAAGTAAAACAACAACAACAAAAAATCAACATGGTTTCAAATATTAATAGGTACTGGGAAAAGATGCAGAACAGAGTGATTAAAAAGTAAAATTTCTCACCTATGGATACAACTAGAGATGATCACACTAAGTGAAGTAAGTCAGAAAGAGAAGACAATTACCATATAATATCATTTATATGTGGAATCTAAACTATGATACAAATGAACACAGACATAGAGAACAGACTCATTGTCGCCAAGCTGGGGGCAGGGAGAGGGATGGACTGGGAGTTTGGGGTTGTTAGATGCAAACTATTAAATTTAGAATGGATAGACACAAGGTCCTGTCATACAGCACAGAGAACTATGCTGAACATCCTGTGATAAACCATAATGGAAAAGAATATTAAGAAAGAACGTACATATGTATATAAATGAGTCACTTTGTTGTATAGCAGAGATTGCCGCAACACTGTAAATCAACTATATTTCAGTTTTTAAACAAAGAATTTCTCAACTGTAGCATTACTAATGTTTATAACACTGCTACTGCTGTGCTGTGTACAGTTATGTCTGACTCTCTGTAACCCCAGAGGAGCCCACCAGGCTCCTCTGTCCATGGGATTCTCCAGGCAGGAATGGAATGGATAACCATTTCTTCCTCCAGGGATCTTCCTGATCCAGGGATTGAACCCGGGTCTCCTGTGACTCTTGTACTGGCAGGGGGATTCTTTACCAACTGAGCCACCTGGGAAGTCCCTATTTGTAACACTATTGCCTTATTGTTTTCTGCTATGGGAGGATGGGGAAGACTGTCTTGTGCATTGTAAGATGTTTAGCAGGATCCCCTCCCAAAGGTGATGACTAACAACATCTCCAGATATTGCCAAGTGTCCCCTGAGGGCACAGAATCAGCCCGAGTAAGAACCAAAGGCTTAAAGAGTAGGAAGAGAGACCACCCCCATACATAACATGATCAGGAAAATCATTCAAAACTGAGACCTGTCACAAGAAGGCATCAACTAGAAGCTGGCAAATGAGTATGGAAAGAGGGGAAAGCACGTGCAAAGGTCCTGAGGTGGAAACTAGCTTTGAGGGAGTTAGGTGAGGATGAGCAGAAGCAGATGGGGAAATGATGGGGATGGATGGGGACAAAGCCAGAGGGATACGAGACCTGGTTGTCGGTCTTGTCCACACCAGTGAGAAACAGTATCTTGGCCAAGAAGAGGCATATGCAGAGGTGCAGGTGGATGTAGGTGTTCTGGTTTCGGAGGGCGCGACACAGAAGGAAGGTGATGATGGCCACGGCAAGACACACCAGTGAGATGATCGTGCCCACATGACTAATGAGATACAGGGTGAACTCCATCTGTCAGAAAAGAGATACACTGTTGGCCTCAGAGAATGACCAGTTGTAACCCCCAGGCAGGAAAAAGAACTATCCAGACTCTTGGGTTGGGTATATAGAGCTTGGAAGCTTTTTCTCCCTTGGGCACTCAGTGTGAACTAGATATTGTTCATCATCACCCTTTGGCATCCATCAGCACCCATTCTCATTCCTCTCCTATGTCCTATTCCTATAGGGTAAGACATCTGCAAACTGCATTCCCCATAATCTCTTGGGGCTAAGGTCCTGGACGTCATTTAGGTTCTCCAGTGAGATGCACATATGAAGGTTTCAAAAGGCAGGATGGTGTACGGGGATGATCCAGAGAGACGTTGTGGGGTGGGAGGTGGGAGGGGGATTCAGGATTGGGAGCTTGTGTACACCTGTGGTAGATTCATGTCGATGTATGGCAAAGCCAATAGAGTATTGTAAAGTCAAATTTAAAAAATAATAAAAAAAATAAAAGGCAGGATGGAGGTAGATACCAATTTTCTGCAGACAGGAGTGAGCTATGGCTGGACTTAACATTCTGACTATCCGACCTTTAATTTCATGGATGTGGGGTAAAATGCCAAAGATAATTTATGACCTCTGGGTTTCAGCTGCAGAGGGGTGATCTTGAAGCCAAATTCAAGTGGAAAAACCCCTGACTTCAAGTCCTCCATCCCTTCCAAGAATTCTGTGAGCATTCAAGCCCCTGTATTAAATACTTTCCTGCTTGACATACCTTGAGAGATTCCTTTTACCTGCAATGAAACAGGACTGATAATAGGTGTTCTGAGATGCTCCAACTTCCAGGAGTGGAGGTGACAAATTAAGTCCTTCCCTATGCTATTATTTGTAATTAATTTTATTGGGGTGCTTTCTCTGTGTTAAAGATATGCCAGGCACCAGCTTCTCTATGATGTTGTGATGTAGTGGTTAAGACTGCAATTCTGCCAGTTTCTGGCTGTTTAAGCTTGGGCAAGATACTTAACTGCTCTGTGCCCATTTCCTCCTCTGTTAAAATGAGGATACTAACAGTAACTATTATGTGGAGTAGTTCCAAGAGGATTCAATGACAATGCTTAAAGTACTTACAACAGTGCAGAAAACACGCATAAATGTTCATTTTCATCATCATTTTTCTTTTTTTCCCTAATTAAATGCTGACACTTTTAATTTTTTGTTTTTGTCTTTTGGCCACACCTTGTGGTATCTCAGTTCCTAGACCAGGGATGGAACCCAGGACACGTAAGTAAAAGTGGTGAGTCCTAATCACTGGACTGCCAGGGAACTCCTGAGTCATCGTTTTTCTCTTGTTCTCATTTTTAAGATGAAAAAATTTGGCTCAGCTCAGAGAGGTTGAGTGATATGCCAATGGAAACACAGCTATGAAGAGATTGAGATGGGATTTGAAACTAGGCTAGACTTGCTCTGGATCAAATTTTCTGAAGTCTTAAGCCTTACATTCCTCTAAGTAGCAATTTAGGACCTACTTGGCAGAGAACTGAACTTGGGATCCTGCTATAGACAAGGATACCCATCACAACACTAATGAGCATGTCTTTCCTCTCTACCAAATCTAACTTCTCACCAAGTCTTATTTCATGCTCCACCTCCTCCCTGACCTAACCCCAGTTCTCAGTGACACAACTCTCAGTTTCTGTAACACAAATTCTTGCACCATTTGCAGGCAGACCTCAGAGACAGTGCAGGTTCAATTCCAGACCACCGCAATAAAGCAAATATTGGCAATAGAATGAGTCACATGAATTTTTATCTCCCAGCGCATATAAAAGTTATGTTTACATGCCACCATACTCACCACACACATTTAAAGTGTATAATAGCATATGTCTGGAAAATGTAGATACTTTTATTAAAAAAATACTTTATTGCTAAAAGATGCTACTATCATCTGAGCCTTCAGTGAGTCATAATCTTTTTGCTGGTGGAAGGTTTGAGATCTTGCGAGAATGACCAAAATGTGACACAAAGACATGAAGAAAGCAGTGCCAACAGACTTGCTCAATGCACACAGGGTTGCCACAAACCTTCAATTTGTTTTCTCTTTTTTTTTGAAAAAAAAAAAGTGATATCTGCAAAGAACAATAAAATGAAGTATGCCTATAGATGATTTTATAGAAAAAAACCTCTGGACTCAGACCACCCTGGGTTTGAATCCCATCTCTACTAATTACTGGCTTCATGACTAAACAGACTATTGAAGTCCAGCCTCCTGTCCTGAAAAGTGCATCTAAAAACAGCTGAAGAGTCAGGCACATAGTGTGTGTTAAGGCACTTCAGTCGTATCTGACTGTTTTCGACCCCTTGGACTATATCCTGCCAGGCTCCTCTGTCCATGAGATTCTCCCGGCAAGAATACTGGAGTGAGTTGCCATTTCCTTCTCCAGGGGATCTTCCAGATCCAGGGGTCAAACCCACATCACTTTACATCTCCTGCATTGGCAGGTGGGTTCTTTGCCACTAGTGCCACCTGGGAAGCCCAGGTGCTCTGTAAGTGGGGTTTCTGGTTATTATCGTGCCTGCAGCTGTTTAGGGTCAGTTCTCATTTCATATATAAGTGTCATAGCTTCTCAACCAGACCATGAATTCTCTAAGGGCAGAGATACAGCACACACTCCTTCTGTCCCCATGACTCCCTCCCACAATGCCCAATTCCATGAGAGGCACACGATGAATGTTAATCAGTATTTTCCTATTGGATTTGAGGACCCAGACTACAGAGCATCATTACTGACCGTGACCTCCCCAGAAGCCATGATGACGGCCAAGTTCACCATTCGATTACAGCCGCAGACAGTATGCGTCTTGGAAGCTTCAAGGAGCACACAGCCTGACGGTGTCCATCTGCCTCCCTCCACATCCGGTCTCCAGGAAACGCAGATAGCACTCTCAAAATCCTGCTTTGGCTGAAAATTCAGAGCCTTTAGTTGCCTGAGAATCCATCCTGAATGGATTCAACCCGACCAACCTCAAGAAGATGAGGGCACGCTCTGTACGGAATGGAGAAAAATGCTGGTATTTCAACATGCAGTGATAAAAAGAAATGTCTCGGGTACCAGGCCTGTATCCATTATTAACTTGGTTATAATTAATATAAATAAAGTTCATGTAAATGTTCTTGCATCAGCATTACTTAATCTAACCTCAACCTTGCCCATTCATGAATGGAAAAATGCCAGATTGAAATAGAAGAGCTCATTTTTCTAGCAGTGGATTTGGGGAAGTAGTTGGATTATCAGAAATTGTAGACACTTGCTGCTTAATGTTGTCACTAAGTCATATCCGACTCTTTGCAAATCCATTGACTGTAGCCCACCAGGCTCCTCTGTCCATGGGATTTTTCCAGGAAAGAATACTGGAGTGGGTTGACATTTCCTTCTCCAGAGGAATGTTCCAACCCAGGGATCAAACCCACATCCCCTGCGTTAGCAGGTAGATTCTTCATCACTGAGCCACCAGGGAAGCTCTGCTTAATGGGTCCCTGTCAAAAAATGAGAGTTAAGCCAATAGAGGATGTGGGGTTCCCAATAGATAGCTGGAGGCCCAGTGAAAACCTTGTCACCAACCTTGATGTTTTCCAGAGTATAGATGACCGGTTTAGAGAACCCGTCTTTCTTCCCTCCTGTTATGATGCCCCCAACAATGCGAGAATTCATCTTCAGCTTCTTCTTGGAGTTGGCCTGAAGGTCTTGCAAGAAGCGCTCATCCAAAATAGACTCCATGCCCGCAAAGGAAACAAAAGCTACACCGTTGATCCCTGAAATTTCCCCCAAATTAAAAAAAAAAATCCAATTATTTGCTTAGTAGCTATTACAGATGACCCAACTCATCCACACATACACACACACTTTAATATCTCACATATTTCTGCACCTTCACTGGCCTCCTCTGAGGACTGAAACACCAGTGGACTTCCAGATAGTTAACTCTCATCAGAAACTTTTTAAAAAAATCTGAGACTTCCCTGGTGGCCCAATGGTTAAGAATCTACCTCGCAACGTAGGGGACTCAGGTTTGACCCCTGGTCAGGGAACTAAGATCCCGCATGCCACAGGGCAATTCAGTCCAATCACCAGAAGTAGAGAGACCATGTGCCACAACAGAGCCTCAACACAGCCAAATAAATAAATTTACTTGAAAAAAAAATCCTTTAGGTGATATTACCTTAAAAAAAATCTTGGCTACATTTAAAAATTAATTTGAATTTGTGTTGTTTTTAAGGGACGATTCAACTCAGCAGTGGGAAATAAGTTTCCCTTCTCACATTTATGGTTATTCTTGTTCAGTCTCTTTGGTGGGCTTCCCCTTTCAATGTTGGTGGTCTGTGTCCTAGCCTATTCCTGGGCCATCCAGACAGCATATAGATCAGGGGAGTGATGAACAATGGGCTACAAGCCGATCTGGCCATTATTGCTTTTTTTTTTAATTAAAAAAATTTTTTTAGGCCGCGCTGGTCTTTGCGGCTGCAAGCAGGCTTTATCTAGCTGCAGTGAGTAGGGGTACTCTCCATTTGCAAGGCAAGGGCTTCTCATTGTGGTGGCTTCTCTTGTTGTAGAGCATGGGCTCTAGACCATGCAGGTTGCAGTAGCTCCAGTGAATGGGCTCAGTAGTGGTGGCACACAGGCTTCATTTCCCTGCAGCATGTACGATCTTCTCTGACCTGGGATCAAACCCACGTCTCCTGCGTTGGTAGGTGGATTCTTAACCAATGGACCTTAAGGGTAGTCCCCATTGCCTGTTTTGTGTGTGTGTGTGTGTGTGTGTGTGTGTGTGTGTGTGTGAATAAAAATTTCATTGCAACACAGTCTCACCCATTAATTTACATATTGCCTAGGAATGCTTTTGCGCACCCTGACGACAGAGTTGAAAGAGTTGCAACAGATCCTATCACGCTCAACGCCTTGAACATTTACTAACCACGGTTTACAGGAAGTGTTTGCTAATTCCTGATACAGATTAGCCCTGTATGTTAGAAATTTAGTATGAGTCACATGTGTAATTTTAAATTTTCCAGTAACCACATTTCAGAACAGTAAAAAAAAAGGGGGGAGGGGGGATTATTTAAATGATATATTAACTCACTACCTGCAAAATATTTTCATTTCAACATGTGGTCATTCTAAAAATTATTAATAAGATATTTTAGTTCCTTCATCTCTGGCACCAAGACATTGAAATCCAGTATGTATATTACATTCACAGTCTAACCACACTTAAAGCTCTCAATAACAAAATGTGACCAATGGCTGCTGACTAGACAGGAAACATCTGTCATTCCCATATTGTAAGATTATTTTTAAATTAATTTTTTGTTGAGATATAGTTGATTTACAATGTTGTATTAGTTTCTGCTGTGTACCAGAGTAAATCAGCCATTGTCGTTCAGTCTCTAAGCCTTGTCTGATTCTTTGCCACCCATGGACTGTAGCACACCAAGCTTCCCTATCCCTCACTATCTCCTGGAGTTTGCTCAAAGTCATGTCCATTGAGTCCGTGATGCCATCCAACCATCTCATCCTTTGTCACCCCCTCCTCCTGCCCTCAGTCTTTCTCAGCATCAGAGTCTTTTGTATAGACCTGCCATACATATACAAATATCCACACTCTTCTAGACTCTATTCCCAGAGATTATTTAATGTCTGACTTCCCTAGAAGATGGGAAACTCCCTGAGGGCATGGGCTATTTGGGCCTCTATCACTATTTTATTTTCGATAAATATTTGCTCAAAATAATAAAAAATTAAAGTTAAAAAATAGGAGACCCCAATGTTCATTGCAGCAATATTTACAATAGTCAAGGCATGGAAGCAATCTTTTTTGTTGTTTGTTTGGGTTTTTCTTTCAACTGTTAAAAAAATTTATTTATTTTAGTTGGAGGCTAATTACTTTACAATATTGTAGTGGTTTTTGCCATACATTGA
>SJYV01016357.1:0-18809 GCA_006410875.1 Neotragus pygmaeus | reverse complement strand
ATAATTAGTTTTATCTCAAGGATTAATCAAAACATGATTTGCAGCCCATCAAAATAATGTAACTATTTTTAAATGCATTCACATACCTTAATAACAATATATCTACCATGTTATCACCATAGAATGAAGTTTGTTTTTGACAGATTTTCACAAGTGAGACCAAGTCTGCGTCAAATGTCTCATCAAGCCAACTTACTCAAAAATCATGAGTCACTGCTAAGAGGGAGGAATGGGTTTAGTTTAGCATTTGTAAATCTTTCAGAGGAAATAAACATACTGCACACACTTAAAAAGTGAACTTACTTTTTGTATCTGTACTTGGTATTACACAATTCTATTTTAAATGATATTCAGAATTATTCTGACAACAGCAAAAATATAATTGTGTATGAAAAATCTGAACTGTACAGCAATATAGCTGACATTTTAAAAATTTATTTTAAAGGTAGTGCTAGCCTTCTAAGTTTACTTAAATGCACTCATGTTTTGGTTGGGGAGAGGCATACTAAAACTTTATGTTCCACACATTTTTCTCAAAGGGATCTTAAAAGATTCCTCAACAGTCCCAGAAAATGAAGTACTCAAAAGTTCCAGCATAAAGAAAGAAGTTTGTTTAATTGATGGAAACACCACTCTCACATAAAATCTGTAGCATGCCATATTGTGTACTATTGGAAGGAGTCCAGGCTTGGTCGAGAAGTAGTTTTAGAGAAAGAGTACAAAAAATGTGGATATTTTATCACCGTTTCATGAGAAGCTCTGGTAACAATGGAGTACAGTCTCAGTTGATTTCCCTGAATGATCTAGTTTGTGAACTAGTCAGGAATAACTGGAACACCAGGAAAATCAGGTCTGTGAGAAGGATGTGCTGTTCAAAACACAGTGCTATTCTCTGAACCATTCACTGACTGTAAGAACACATGCAAATACTTCATTTTCACCACACTGTCTCACTGCAATTTGAGGTCTCCAGTTCAATCAAGAAACACCAGCGAGTCCAAGATGACATTTTTTGGGGGGGAGGGGGGATTCTACACTTTATGTATTTTCCCCTCTTTTCCTGATTCTTGGAATAGTTCAACCAAGTCACTGCTCCCACAAAATGTCCAGGGCTGCCAAACACATGGAGGCTAGGTGAGTGGGCATGGTTGGGTTTCTTTGACTCTTTGATTTGTTTAATCTATATGTAGTAATTGCTGAAAAGCCTGTCATTTCTATTAGTACAAACCCCTGATCTTCATCATATAAACAAATAGCCAATTCATTGGAAAAGACCCTGATACTGGGAAAGATTGAAAACAGGAGGAGAAGGGGATGACAGAGGATGAGATAGTTGGATGGCATCATTGACTCAATGGACATGAGTTTGAGCAAGCTTTGGGAGACAGTGAAGGACTGGGAAGCCTGGTGTGCTGCTGTTCACGGGGTCGCAAAAAGTCGGACACAACTTAGTGACTAAACAAAAACGACGACAAAGAAGGTGGTTTATTTAAAAGTCTTTCTCTAGGTAGCAGAATACTTCACTGGCTTTACTTTTCTCCTACTGGCTTCACAAGCTCAGGAAAAATCATTCTCATCTAGTTCCCCTTCCCTCTTTCGGATTCACAATATCCTTAAAGAGAAAATATTATGATATATGATCCAGAGTTCACCAGTGCGTCTATACAATTCTAAGAAAGCAAAACATTTCTTTACATAATTGTTATTGGATCCAGATATCACAGAAAGAGACAACACAAAGAACCCTGCCAGCCCATGGAGTCAAAGGGGGCGAAACTCATTCATTGCAGCAAGAAGCTTCCATAGCACCTTGATTTCACAGTAAAACGAGTAAAAATCAAACCTCTGAATTTGAGAACTAGTTCTACAGAAGAGAACTCATTCCTTTTCAAATAACCAATGTATACTTTTCACAACACATGAGGTTTCTTAGATGTTTATAGAAGGACCAAAGATTTTATTCTTTTGTGTGTGTTTGATAATGCATCCTTTGCTTAATAATCAAGCTCTAACACATGGTCTGCTGCAATGCAGGAGACCTGGGTTTGATTCCTGGGTTGGGAAGATCCCCTGGAGAAGGAAACGGCAACCGGACTCTAGTATGCTTGCCTGGAGAGTTCCATGGACAGAGGAGCCTGGAGGGCTACAATCCTTGGGGTTGCAAGAGTCAGACACTTTAGTGACTAAGCTTCTACTGCAACACATGATCAGCACTCAAAGGTGTCACATGTTTTCAAGTACTGCACACAGTAAAAAATATTGGCGTGTTCCATACAAGGAATATAGCTTGTAGAATCAACAAAGACATGGTATATACATGTCCATTCACATGTCCAAAAATTCTTTATAGAAATAACATCTTGGACTTGGCTAAAACAAGGCCTTAAAAACATCTGATGAGCAGATCATGAGAACTGAAAGCTTTTTCTGGGCACAAATATTCTCAGCTTCCCCTTACCGTCACCTGGAAAACCTGTTTCCATACCTTTCTTTCTGTGCCCGATAAACTCCCAAGAGATCCTTAAAGCTTACTTAAAATAACTCCTTGAAAAGTTTCACCTCTCTGCTTCACTCCTCCAGGCAAAATTAAACCCACTCTTCTCTTTCACAACCATTGCTATGCCTCTGGGGCAGTCATGGGGAAGAGCTGAAACTATCTGCTAGTGTGTCTCAATCTTCTTAGACCAGATGAGAATCTTTGAGGAGTAAGACCTGCTTCTAGCTTTCTTTAAATTTGATCTTACTGAACATCCCAGTAGCTACGGCTGTACAAAGCAGCAAGAAAAATAATAACATGTGGCAGAGAGCATGCTAAGAGTTTATCCACATATAATTCTCAGAAATACAGTCCTCTGTGAGGTCATTCCAGTGCAAAAAGGAGAAAGCCAAACATTAGAGCGGGGAATCAATCTCACCTGTCTGAGCTCGAACTCTCAATCATAGCACCGTTTTGTTTCACAGCTTTTTAGAATATGTATCAGATACATGCCAATAGAAAGAACTTGTTACAGTGACATCCCACTCCAATACCCTTTCCTCCGTCAAGTGTCCTTTCCACCAGCACTTTCCCCATAGCGGATCCTAGCTGCACTCCCGACCTTGTTTACAGGATTGTACACAACCTAGCACACGCCCTAACAGTCTCTGTCCTAGACTGTGAGACTCTTGAGGACTGGGGTGGTGTTTTTCTTCTCTGAGTCACCAGGGAATAAATAATTGCTGAAATAATTAGAAAATTTAAGTTACTTAGTCATTGATGTGCTTGAAAATGAAACTTTAGTTGCCACTCTTGGTCTCATTTATCTTCTCAGCTGGTAGCTGTGCTTTAGAACTATCTAGAGAGATTTGTAAAACACAAATTCTCAGACCCCATTTATGGGCATTCTGATCACATGGGTTGGGCCCTGAAATAGGCAATTAAAAAAGACCTCAGTGTGAAATCAGGTTCTGTGACTACCTGAATTCCCTCCATTGGTCTCAGTTACTTTCTCCATCCCTGTATGTTTGCTTTAACCCTGAAAGCAGGGGTCAAGGGAAGCCAGCCCCGCTCATATCAGAACTAAGTGTTTCCTCTTTCACAGTTTGCAATGATCTAGTTTTGTGTTGACTTTCAGTACCTGTGCCCTGTGAAGCAGCAGGTGTATATGGTCACTTAATGAGTATTTAATGATTTGCTGAGGATAATTTAGTGTACTGGACAGGAGCTAAAATGAGTAATCGCTGAAAATTTCAAAATGTTAACAACAGCACTGGCCATCTTCCACCTAGGTAACTTTAATTATCTGTCAGAATGTGCCATGGTATTTACAAAAATAAAATTGGTTGTGTTATTTCACTTTCTGACATGGTCCATTTTCTCAGTATTATATGTTGGTTTATTGCTGTTCCATAACAAATTAACACAAACTTATCAGCTTAAAACATCACAGCTTTATGATGTCAGAGTTTCCTGGGAACGGAGATTTGGGTATGACTTGGTCTCAGAGGTAGAAGTCAAGTTGTCAGGCTGTGCATTTAATCTGGGGGTCAGGAGTTCCTCCAGGTTCATTTATTAATAAGATGATGGAACAGTGAAATCCGCTGAGCTAGAGGGATGGAGGTCCCTGTCTACTCACTAGCTGGAGGTCACGCTCGGGTCTTCTAGGCCATGCAAAGATCCTTGCTGGCACCCCCACCCCCATAGCACGAGGAGTTCCTTATCCCAGGCAGCTGTGCATCCATCAAGGTGACCTCCCATTCCACTTCCAGTAGCCTCTCTGCAACATAATTTAATCATGAGAGTGACCATCCTCCACCATTCACCGTAAAAAGTTAACTGAGTCAAGGGACCTAGCTTCCAGATGGTGCATATTCAGAGGTTGTGCCCACCCTCAAGAAGAAGGAATGAAAAGGCTCACATGCCCTGGATCAGGAATCATGGTGGCCATCAGAGAATTGTTCTAGAACTGTGCAATTCTAGAAGTTTAAATTTTATCTTTTAGAGCTATTCCCCACTGAAGGTCACAAGCTTCAATTTTACATCACCAAATTTTTTCACTTTATAGTCTTACAAGTAAAACCTAGTTAAATACTCTATTTCTTCCACGCTTTGGTTGTTGTTGTTATTTAGAGTCTACCAATAGGCTTTGTCAGCAGGTTTGGAAGCATTGCGTTCTAAATTACAGACCAATGATCTTGAGGCAAACCAGGCTGCATTTTTATTTGAAATCAGAGAGAACAAAGAGGGGAGTGGCTGTTTCAAGGTTTCTGTGTAAGCCCATTTGCCAACATGAAAAGATATTAATCCTCAGGGTTATAAAGTCCATAAACGATTTTGATGTCTTTTTCTTGCAGAGAGGGTGCATATATTAAGAGTTTATATGATGATTCTCCATCATTATTATATTTTACTAATCTCAAGGGATTCGTCTCACCTTCAGCATTTGGCTCTCAGCTTTTTTTTTTTCCCCTTCACAAGTTGCCCTGCCATCATTCTCCCGACTTCAGGGCTGAAGACGGTTCAGACTCACGTTAGACCAGCTCTATGGGCTCCCTGTCAAGAGCACAGGATACTGTGGACAGGTGCTTGAATTAGATCCCCATTTCTGACACCTACGAATCTCTGCACTTTATGCATAAAAGTAACGGAAACTCTTTTTTGGTGATCATGAAAGATAAATGAGTCTTTGTGAGACCTGTAAAGTATTCGAGACAGTGCCCAACCAACACGTTACAAGCATCATATAAGTGTTAACAGTTACTTTGAGCTTACGTTCACAGCCACTTCACTTTTATCTGAATCCCACCATGGCTCACCGCTAAACTGACCAAGCATTATAGCCTCTATTTCTGAGACCAGACTTTAGAATTCTTAAGTTCAAGAAGACCAGTCTCATTTCAATCTATACGTGTGCTCCTTCGAGCACTGAATTGACTCTTCATCATCTTCTATTATCAACTTTATATTGTGGTGTTTTCTTAGTTAATCCTTGGAAGTAGGTTTCATTTTATTCTCTTCTCAGCCCTCCATCTCCAAATTTAAGCTTTTCTCATTTCTACAGTACCGACTCTAAAAATCCAAATTTTGTATTTGTCGAAGAATATTTTTCAATATCGAACTCATTATGATTAAAAAAATAAACAAACTGTAGGCAAAATGTAAGAGCAGAAAAGAAGAAACATCTTCTTAGTGAGAACCACTGTTTGCTTTTAGTCTAGTGCCTCAACATGACGGCTATGTATTTATATTTATAAACAAGTCATCCTATGATTTGTTTCTGTCAAAGCTGCTTTTTTCACTTAATTTGATGTCAGTATCCTTTTATGTGAAATAT
This sequence comes from Neotragus pygmaeus, assembly GCA_006410875.1. NCBI lineage: Eukaryota > Metazoa > Chordata > Mammalia > Artiodactyla > Bovidae > Neotragus > Neotragus pygmaeus. The sequence continues at coordinate 12,996 of SJYV01016357.1, read as the reverse complement.
AAAACTATATCATTATTTCAATTGTGGAATGGTATTCGGTTGTTAAGTGAACTACAGTTTAATAATCATCTATCCTTTCAAATTTTTATTTTGTATTGAGGTACAGACAATTAACAATGATGTGATAGTTTCACTGTTACAAAGGAATTCAGACATATAGACACATGTATCCATTCTCCCCAAAACTCCCCTCCCAACCAGGCTGCCACATGATATTGAGCAGAGAGACTGTGCTATATACTAAGGTCCTTGATGGCTATCTGTTTTAAATATAGCTTTGTGCACATGTCCATTAAGTGGTTTACAATTTATAACACACACATACATGCACACACACATTCACAAATCCAGACTGATCATTTATGGATTACATATGCTATATTTTAGATTTCTCTTCATCTTACATTATTTCCTGAAAATCAATACTTAAAAGTGAGTTTAGTGGTGGATTCATGTCGATGTATGGCAAAATCAATACAGTATTGTAAAGTAGAATAAAGTTTAAAAAATAAATAAATAAATAAAACAAGGTCTTACTGTATAGCACAGAGAACTATAATTAATATTTGGCGATAAACTATAATGGAAGAGAATATTAAAAAAGAATGTCTATATATGTAAAACTGAATCACTTTTCTCTACAGCAGAAATTAACACAACATTGTAAACCAATTATATCTCAATAAAATTCTTTTTTAAAAAAGAAGCCAGGTTTCTGTAAAGTATCTCACTAAGATTATCTGTGTGTTATCCCATTTTACTAAAATGTGATACCAATTCACAATCTTATGGCGGGGTAGGTGAGGGAGGCTGTGTTGCCTCTCCAATGCCAACACTGAAAATGGTCATTCAAATTAGGCTGTGCTGTTCTTCCTTCTCAACTAAACCCTGTACTTTATCACCTGCTTTATTTCTCATCCAAGCACAGCAAAACACACATTCTTCTCAAATGCACAGAGAATATTCTCCATTGTCTTAATGTACCCACTACTGGCTATTAGCCCAGACATAAGATCTGGTTCCTGACATTCAACATCATCATTAAGACTTTGGAATAAGGTTTAAAGTGAGAATATGTTCTGTCTTGATTCTACCATGTCTTTGAAGTCCCACTCATCAAAGTGTACAGGAAATATTAAGTGATTATAGGCTTAATTCTACTATCTTACATGTTACATTCTTTAATATAAAACATCAATGATAATGCTACTTATTTAATCAACTCCATCACATTTAGATCATAAGTCTCCTAAAATGACATTTATTATAATATTTACTAGACATTTCCAAGTCTCCAGGCAGATTTAAAATTTATTTTTTTAATATAAATTTATTTTAACTGGAGGTTAATTACTTTACAATATTGTATTGGTTTTGCCATACATCAACATGAATCTGCCACAGGTATTTAGAAAATGATAAACAGGTATCTCGATAACCAAATCCTACACTTACGCAGGCAATAAGATATTTTCCCATGAGAAAAAATGCAGGCTAGCTGTCACCTATTACAAGTTGGCTCTCTGCTAAAAGGAAATAACATGTCACATTTTCTAATGAACAGAGTCCACCTGCTTTGTATTGGTCAGAATTCAGCAGCAGAGGGCAGATTACACTTCAGGTTTAAACAGAAAGAGATTCATTACAAAATATCAATGGCATCCAGAAGTCCTGGAAGTGCTCAAGGGGTGAATACTGGGCTGAGCTTCCAGGAACAACTACGTGAGAATCTGCTCTTCAACAGTCCGGGGCCACCCCACTCCACTAGGAAGCCACCTACAGCATCCAGCCCCAGAACACACTACTTCCTTTCCAATTCATCCACCGCATAATCCAGCTCTGAATTCAGAGTCCAAGTAACATATGCTGTCTGCAAAGGGGTCTGGGAACCATGAGGAAATAAGTTGTTTCCTGTGTAAGTCACCCATTCTCTAGCATTTTTGTTACAGCAACGTAAACTAAAACAATACACAAACATGCCATAGGCAAATAAGCAAAATAAGTAGTTATGTTTTTTCTTCCTTTCCAATCTGTATATCTTTAATTTCCCTTTCTTACCTTAGTGCACTGGCTAAGACTTCCAACACAACTTCAAAAGAGTGGTGGAAGAGGCACCCTTGCCTTATTCCATCAGAGGGGAAGAAGATTCAGTTTTTCAAAGCTTGTTTTCCTTATTTAAATTCAAAATGAAATATAATGCTTGTTGTATTTTCTGTGGTTGTTCCTTATCAACTTGAGAAAGTTCTCTTCTATTCCCACTTTTCTTAGAATTTTTATCATGAATGAATGTTGAGTTTTGTTAAATACAATTTCCACACTGAATATACAAAAGTTTGATTTTTTTCTTCCTAAGTCTATAAATAGAGTTTATTATATGTATTGATTTCTGAATACTGAACCAGTCTTGAATCCCTAAAATGAAGTCTCCTTTATCATGGTGCCATAAATCATTTTATGTAATGGTGATTTCTAATTGTTTATATTATGTTAATGATTTGTACAAATACATTCATATAGGTTTTGGTCTACAGTTGTTTCTGTGTATGTTTGCCTTTGTACTTTTTGTCTGGTTTGAGTATTTGAATAAAATTAGCTTCATAAAACAAGCTGTGAATGATTTGTCTAATTTCTGGAAGAGATTATATTGAATTGGACTCAATTACTCTTTAAAGTTCTGGTAGAATTCTCCAGTGAAAACCATCTCAACAAAGTATTTTTTTCTTGGGGTTTTCATTTGTTTGTTGTTTGGTTTTAAGTTAGGAATTCAAATTCCTTAATAGATGTAATAGGATTATTCAAATGATTGATTTACTTTACATTGAGTAGGTTGAGGTCATTTGTGGTTTTTTGTTGTTGTTCTTTTAGGAACTGGCTCAATTTACCCATGTTTTCAGATCTGTATGTTCAGAATTCTAGTATCTTTTACTTTCCTACTAGTGTATACAGGTTTCTTTCACTCCTGATACTGGCAATCTTCTATTTTTCTGTTAAAGAAAACATTTTTGCTAAACAGTTTGCTAAACGTTTGTTAATTTTATTGATTTCTTCCAAAAAAGTACATTTGTTTTTTATTCTCAAGGTTATTTTAAAATGTTATTCATTTCTGATTGTCTTTATTTTTTTCCTTCTCTTATCTGTCTCTTTTTAATATAATTTCATTTATTTATTGTTGTTTGTGCTGGGTTTATTGTTGTCTGTGCTGGGTCTTCAATGTGGTGTGCAGGCTCTCTCTGGTTGGGGCAAGTAAGGGCTACTCTACTTCTGTGCAAGTGGTTCTCACTCGGTGGCTTCTCTTGTTGTAGAGGATGGGCTCAGGAGCTGTGGCACATGGACGTTAGTTACTCTGACACAGGTGGGATCTTGCAGGACCAGGGATTGAACCCAGGTCTCCTGCATTGGCAGGCGGATTCTTTACCAATGAGCCACCAGGAAAGTCCACTGTTTGCTTTCTTTTGCTCTTCTTTATGGAAATGCAGTGAGAGCTTAGATTACTGATTTCAAACTTGTTCTTTTTTTCTTATGTATACATTTAGTGCTATAAAAGTTCCCGTTATACTGCCTTAGCATGATGATTTTTTGATACATTTGATACCTTTTGATACATTTGATACCTTTGGATGCATTTTTGATACATTTGTACATTTCATCTATCTATTCTATTTTCCTGCAATGTTTCTATCCTTGTATTATTTTGAAGCAGACTGTTTAGTTTATAAGTGCTTGGGAAATTTTCTGTCATCTCTCTGTTATTGATTCCTAGTTTTATTTCATTGTGGTCAGAGAACATATGCTATAAAATTTTAACTCTTTTAAATTCATTTAGCCATGTTATATAGCCTAGGATTTCTCAGAAGGCAAGTAAGGTGGTCTGGTACTTCATCTGTTTAAGAATTTTCCAGTTTGTTGTGATTCACCCAGTCAAAGCCTTTGATGTAGTCAATAAAGCAGAAGGAGATTTTTTTCTGTAAATCTCTTCTTTTTTGATGATGCAGTGGATGTTGGCAATTTGATCTCTGATTCCTCTGCCTTTTCTAAATCCAGTATGAACATCTAGAAGCTCATGGTTCATGTACTGTTAAAGCCTGGCTTGAGAATTTTGAGCACTGCTTTTCTCTAGTGTGAGATGAGAGCTATTGTGTGGTAGTTTGGGCATTCTTTGGCATTGCCTTTTTTGGGGATTGGAATGAAAACTGACCTTTTCCAGTCCTGTGGTCACTGCTGAGTTTTCCAAATTTGCTGGATATTGAGGGCAGCACTTTCACAGCATCATCTTTTAGGATTTGAAATAGCTCAACTGGAATTCCATCACATCCACTAGCTTTGTTCATAGTGGTACTTCCTAAGGCCCACTTGACTTCAAATTCCAAGAGGTCAGGCATGAGGTAAGTGATTGCATCATCATAGTTATCTGGGTGATGAAGATCTTTTTTTGTACAGTTCTGTGTATTCTTGCCACCTCTTCTTAATATCTTCTGCTTCTGTTGTCTGTACCATTTCTGTCCTTTATTGTGCCCATATTTGCATATAATGTTCCCTTGGTGTCTCTAATTTTCTTGAAGAGATGTCTAGTCTTACCCATTCTATTGTTTTCTTCTATTTCTTCACATTGATCATTGATCACTGAAGAAGGCTTTCTTACCTCTCCTTGCTATTCTTTGGAACTCTGCATTCAAATGGATATCTTTCCTTTTCTCCTTTGCCTTTAGCTTCTCTTTTTTTTCTCAGCTATTTTTAAGGCCTCCTCAGACAACTATTTTTGTCTTTTTTAATTTCTTTTGGGGGATATACTTGATCAATGCTTTCTGTAAAATGTCATGAACCTCTTGAACAATGTCCATAGTTATTCAGGCACCCTAACGGATCTAATTCCTTGAATCTATTCGTAACTTCCACTGTATAATCATAAGAGATTTGACTTAGGTAATACCTGAATGGCCTAGTGGTTTCCCTACTTTCTTCAATTTAAGTCTGAATTTTGCAATATGGAGTTCAGGATCTGAGCCGCAGTCATCTTCCAGTCTTGTTTTTGCTGACTGTATAGACCTTCTCCATCTTTGGCTGCAAAGAATATAATCAATCTGATTTCAGTGTTGACTATCTTGTGATGTCTACGTGTGGAGTCATTTCTTGTGTTGTTGGAAGAGGGTGTTTGCTATGACCAGTGCATTCTTTTGGCCAAAGACTGTTAGCCTTTTCTCTGATTCATTCTGTACTCAAGGTCAAACTTGCCTGTTACTCTAGGTTCTCTTGACTTTCTCCTTTCGCATGCCAGACCCCTATGATGAAGAAGACATCTTTTTTTGGTGTTAGTTCTAGAAGGTCTTGTAGGGCTTCATAAAACCATTCAACTTCTGCTTCTTCAACATTGCCCCAGCTGGTTGGGGCATAGACTTAGATTACCGTGATACTGAATGTTTTGCTTTGGAAATGAACAGAGATCATTCTGTTGTTTTTGAGATTGCACCCAAGTACGGCATTCAGAGTCTTTTGTTGACTAGGAGGGCTACTCCATTTCTTCTAAGGGATTCTTTCCTACAGGAATAGATATAATGGTCATCTGAGTTAAATTTGCCCATTCCTGTCCATTTTAGTTCACTGATTCCTATAACGTCACCAAACCACCTTACTTGCCTCCTGAGAAATCTGTATGCCAGCCAAGAAACAACAGTTAGAACTGAACATGGAACAACAGATTGGTTACAGTTTGGGAAAGGAGTACGTCAAGGCTGTATATCATCACTGTGCTTGTTTAACATATATGCAGAGTACATCATGGGAAATGCTAGTCTGGCTGAAGCACAAGCTGAAACCAAGAGTGCCAGGAGAAATATTGATAGTCTCAGATATACAGATGGCACCACCCTTATGGCAGAAAGCAAAAGAAAATAAAGAGCCTCTTGATGAAAGCGAAAAAGAAAGTGAAAAAATTGGCTTAAAACTCAACACTCAAAAAACAAAGATCATGACATCCAGTCCCATCACTTCACGGCAAATAGATGGGGAAACAGTGAGAGACTTTATTTTTGAAGGTTCCAAAATTACTGCAGATGGTTACTGCAGCCATTAAATTAGAAGATGCTTGCTTCTTGAAAGAAAAGCTACGATCAACCCAGAAAGCATATTAAAAAGCAGAGACATTATTTTGCCAACAAAGGCCAGTCTAGTCATATATGGATGTGAGAGTTGGACTGTAAAAAGAGCTGAGAGCAGGAGAATTGATGCTTTTGAACTGTGGTGCTGGATAAGACCCTTGAGAGTCCCTTGGACTGAAAGGAGATCCAACCAGTCAATCCTAAAGGAAACGAGTCCTGAATATTCATTGGAAGGACTAATGCTGAAGCTGAAACTCCAGTACTTTGGCCACCTGATGGGAAGAACTGATTCATTGTTAAAGACCCTGATCCTGGGAAGATTGAAGGCAGGAGGATAAGGGGATGACAGAAGATGAGATGGTTGCATGGTATCACCAACTTGATGGGCATGAGTTTGAGCAAGCTCCAGGAGTTGGTGATGGACAGGGAAGCCTGGATTGCTGTAGTCCATGGGGTCACGGTGTTGGACATGACTGAGCAACTGAACTGATTTTTAGCCTAGGATATATTATATATCGGTATTTATTAATGGGAATTTTAAAGGAAGATGCTGTTCATGCAGACGTGGCATATTCTCTTAATATGCATTCAATCCTTTGTCCGATGACATTGTCTTCTACATCCTTGCTGATTTTCTGTCTAGTTTCATCCATAGTTTATAGAGGATGTTTCGTGATCATCGATAGTAAATGGATGTATTTCTGCTTTCGTTTGTATCAATTTTTGAAGCTTTACTATTTGATGAAAACTCATTTAGGGTTGCCATGTCTTCTTCGTGGACTTACTCTTTCATCATTATATAATATTTCTTTGTGTACTTGGTCATTTTCTTTGCTCTGATGTCAGCTTTATTTGGTCTTAATATGGCCATTCTGCTTTCTTTTCATTCATATTTTTACAGCATATCTTTTTCAGTCCTTTTACTTTCAAACTGCCAGTATAACAAGTGAGTTTCTTCTGGATAGTGTGGTCATGATTTTTGATCCACATTACCATCTTTATCTTTTCATTGACATATTTAGACCACTTACAAATTTGGAAAATGACAGAAACCTACAGATTAAAGAAGCTGAGGAAATTCTAAGCAAGATGAACCCAAAGAAATCCACACCAGGACAAACCATGGACAAGCTTTCAGAAACTAAAGAGAATTGCTATTTACTTTTTTTTTTTCCCCAAAAGTCATTCATTTGCTTATTAGTTATCTGTTTTAAATATAGCAGTGTGTACATGCCAATCCCATACTCCCAGACTATCCAGCTTGCTACTTATTTTTAAAATTATAATTTTCATGTCATCTTCTCTAGGAATAACCCCAAGGTACTGTTCCCATCTAGACTAAAATACTAGACATGGTTCCCGTGGGCTGCCTTCTAACCCTGACCATTCGGTAACATGACTCTTTCATCAATTAGAATGATTGAAGTCATAAAAACTAGAATATCTGACTGACATTTCTTGAAGTAATAATGACCTTTTTCTCATGAATAAAAATAGAGTTTAGCAGATTCAGCGTTGATGTGCATCTCAGTTATGCCAGAGTTCCTAGTCAGTATTTTGGCAATGATCTTGGCTGTTGCCCTAGCTACAGAAAGGATGCTGTACTTGTGGTTTTTAAATCTGTAGATTATAATTTCAAACTTATAGAAAGGAATGGTCAGGAAAAAAAGGAATTCTGTTTTATCAGAGGGAAAAATGTTTTCTAAAACAGCCTTTCATCAGGTATTGACCAACAATTCATCTAGCTTCCAGGGAGGTTGTCAAACAAGTTTTTTTGTTGGTTTGTTTGTTTTTTAGCCTTTTTGTGGGAAGTAACAAAGGAGACAGGTTTAAGAATGGCTTTTGGAAAGCCAGGGAAGAGTCAGTCACAGTCCTAATGATGTGACCTTTCTTTCACTTAGTAATTTATCTTGTACAACCAACTTTCTTCATGATGTATATTAAATACTTGACATATGGTTTTTGAATAACTTTATACCAAGTATCTGAACAGCAAATTTCTATCATTTATGGAATTATTATAAGCCAGATAATGTTAAATTTAAAAGATTAAATATATTATTTCATTTAGTCTTAAGGGATATGAATTACTATTTTCATTTTTGTAACTGAGGCTGGATGAAGTTCAATAACTTCTCCAAGGATAAAGTCACAGTAATGGAGAAGTCTTTGTTGAACACAGATATATGGGTTTTCAAAGGCATTTTTACTCTAGACTATTAATTTTGCCTCCAGAGCCCAGCACAGCACCTGAAGTACAGGAAATCTTGATATAATTATTGAATAAGTGAAAGCAGAGTAAAAGTCAGGCATGGATTTGGATGAAAATCAAAGGACAGAATGAATATAGAACAATTTGTTTTTGCTTCGTTACACTCTGTCCTCCTGTTTACTATTTCATTTCCCATCATCACAATCATATCTTATTTATTCTAAAATAATTTTATCATGCTTTCCAGTTAATTCAAAATGTTCCTTAATTTTTTTTTTAAATCCCTAGTCCATATAGTTAATAAGTGCAAAGATAATTTGAAGAGTATTCTTGGGTGAGTTTTTATCTAGAGATAAAGAAGATTTTATTTCTAGAATGTTTGCAACCTCAGTCCTTTTTTATCTTCTATCCCAAATGTTCTCTTTATAAACTGTACGGTTTTTTGTTTGAAATTTGGATGATACAGTCTGTCAACTGATTTTCATTTTAAAACAGTCAGCCTAAAAATGTGTCCTTGTAAGAGAAATGAGATCTCTCTCTCTCTTATTGATTGTTTTTTTTTAATCATGCAGTATATGTATAAATAATCAAACTAAGATAATTAATATTTGATTTCAATTTGTTTACAATAGGGGATATGCATTTACAGCATGGCCATCCAAAGTAGGAAAATCACAAAACATCCTTTAATATCATCTGTAGTCAAAATTATTTAAGTGTTGCCTTTCTTCAATGTATTCTGAAATAGTCTAATTTGACTGAGAAACATAATGTACTCTCACTTGTGATCAGTGATCCTCATTACGGTTCCATCTTACACATGTTTAACACTTTCCAAGAAGAATTCAGAAGTGCTAAACAGAGTCACTGTCTCCATGCATAACCTTTTAATAACATTTTTGTAAGCCAAAACTCCTTTAAATTGACAAAGGCAAAATTACAGTCTTTCCTCTCTAAAGCATCATTGAACTAGTGGCTCTATTTTCCATGTTCTCCCTACTTAAAAAAAAAAAAAAAAGGATGTTAGCTCTGGATGTTCAGCAATGTTTACCAGGAAAACCTTTGCAAGGTCTCACTTCATGGCAAGCTCAAATGTGTACATGTTAAATGGCAACCAGATCACAGCCTCCCAGAGTGTCTTGGGCTGCGATTCATTCCCCTCATTCCTCAGAGCATCCAAACTGTCCTGGAATGAGACATCATCTGATTGATGGGGGCACCTCCTTTGCTCCTCCCCACCCACTTTCGTTCTGAGAAGCACTGCTTCTTACAGACACCACATCTCCTCCAGTCCTGCTCAGTGTGCCTTCCAGAGGTATGCATCCATTCTCCTGAAAATCTTTCTCTTCCCTCCTCTTTGGACATTTTACCAGTTCCTTTTTTTGTTTCCTCTTGTTTTTTTCCTTTCTTTGTTCTGTTAGTGAGTGAAATCAAAACATCTCTAAATATTGCTAATTGATAAAGATTTCCTTAATAAAAAAAACTCATCATGTAAAAAGTGAAGGTAAAATTAATGAAATACAATATTACACACTACAAAACTAACCATATCAACCTCTGACTTTATAAACCAAAATCTTCAAAAATAACTTTTTATTTAATAAGAGGAAGGTTCATAGCAATACAAGCTTACCTCAAGAAACAGAAACATCAAATAAATAACCTACCCTTACACCTAAAGCAACTAGAAAAAGAAGAAATGAAGAACCCCAAAGTCAGCAGAAGGAAAGAAATCATAAAAATCAAAGCAGAAATAAATGAAAAAGAAACAAAGAAGACAATAGTGAAAAATCAACAAAACTAAAAGCTGGTTCTTTGAGAAGATAAATGAAATAGACAAACCATTAGCCCATCTCACCATGAAAAAAGGTAGAAAAATCAATAAAATTAGAAATGAAAATGGAGAAATCTCAACAGACAACACAGAAATACGAAAGATCATAAGAAACTACTATCAGCAACTATATGCCAATAAAGTGTACAACTTGGAAGAAATGGACGAATTCTTATAAAAGTATAAACTTCTAAAACTGAACCAGGAAGAAATAGAAACTCTTAACAGACCCATCAAAAGCACAGAAATTGAAACTGTAATTTAAAAAAATCTTCCAACAAACAAAATCCCAGGACAAGATGGATTCACAGGTGAATTCTACCAAAAATTTAGAGAAGCGCTAACAGCTATCCTTCTCAAACTCTTCCAGAAAAGTGCAGAGGAAGGTAAATTCCCAAACTCATTCTATGAGGCCACCATCACACTAATACCAAAACCAAAGATGCCACAAAAAAAGAAAACTACAGGCCACTATCACTGACGAACATAGACGCAAAAATCCTCAGCCATATTCTAACAAACAGAATTCAGCAACATTTTAATATGTTATTAAAGGGATGATACATCATGACCAAGTGGGCTTTATCTTAGGGATGCAAGGATTCTTCAATATTAACAAATCAGTCAATGTGATACATGATATTAACAAATTGAAAGATAAAGACTATATGATTATCTCAATAGATGCAGAGAAAACCTTTGACAAAATTCAACACCCATATATAATAAAAAGTCTCCAGAAAGCAGGCACAGAAGGAACATACCTCAGCATAATAAAAGTCATCTTTGATAAACCCACAACAAACATTATCCTCAATGGAGAAAAATTGAAAGCATTTTCTCTAAAGTCAGAAACAAGGGTGCCCACTCTCACCAGTACTATGCAACATAGTTTTGGAAGCCTTAGCCATGGCAATCATAGAATAAAAAGAAATAAAAGGAATACAGATTGGAAAAGAAGTAAAACTCTCACTATTTGCAGACAACATGATCCTCTACATAGAAAACCCTAAAGACACCACCAGAAAATTACTAAAGAGCTAATCAATGAATATAGTAAACTTGCAGGATATAAAGTTAATACACAGAAATTCCTTGCATTCTATACATTAACAATGAGAAAACAGAAAGAGAAATCAAGGAAACAATCCCATTGCAACAGAAAGAATAAAATTCTTAGGAATAAATTTACCTAAAGAAATGAAAGTCTTATATATAGAAAACTATAAAACACTGATGAAAGAAACCAGAGATAACACAAATAGATGGAGAAATATACCATGTTCATGGATCAGAAGAATCAATACAGTGAAAATTAGTATACTACCCAAAGCAATCTATAAATTCAATGTAATCCCTAGCAAGCTACCAATGGTTAATTTTCACAGAACTAGAATCAATAATTTCACGATTTGTATAGAAACACACACACACACAAAAACCTCGAGTAGCCAAAGCAATCTTGAGAAAGAAGAATGGAACTGGAGGAATCAACCTGCCTGATTTCAGACTATAGTACAAAGCTACAATCATCAAGGCAGTATGGTACTGGCATGAAAACAGAAACATTGATCAATGGAACAAAATAGAAAGCCCAGAGATGAATCCACACGCCTATGAACAGCTTATATTTTGACAAAGGAGGCAAGAATATACAATGGAGAAAAGAAAACATCTTTAAAATGTGGTGCTGGGAAAAATGGTCAACCTCCTGTAAAAGAATGAAACTAGAACACTTTCTAACACCATACACAAAAATAAACTCGAAATGTATTAAAGATCTAAATGTAAGACCAGAAACTATACAACTCCTACAGGAGACATAGGCAGAACTTTCTCTGACATGAATTACAGCAAGATCCTCTATGACCCATCTCTCAGGGTAATGGAAATAAAAGCAAAAATAAACAAATTGGACCTAATTAAACTTAAAAGCTTTTGCACAAGGAAGGAAACTATAAGCAAGGTAAAAAGACAGCCTTCAGGATGGGAGAAAAGAATAGCAAATCGAAAACTGACAAAGAGTTAATCTCCAAAATATACAAGCAGCTCTTACAGTTCAATACCAGAAAAACAAATGACCCAATCAAAAAATGGGCCAAAGAACTAAACAGACATTTCTCCAAAGAAGACATATAGATGGCTTACAAACCATGGAGAGATGCTCAACAGCATTTATTATCAGATAAATGCAAATCAAAACCACAAGAGGAACCATTTCATGCCAGTCAGAATGGCTGCCATCAAAAAATCTAGAAACAATAAATGCTGGAGAGGGTGTGGAGAAAAGGGAACCCTCTTACACTGTTGGTGGGAATGCAAACTAGTACAGCCTCTATGGAGAACCGTGTGGAGATTCCTTAAAATACTGGAAATAGAAGTGCCATATGGCCCAGCAATCCCACTGCTGGGCATAAACACTGAAGAAACCAGAATTGGAAGAGACACATGTACCTCAGTGTTCATTGCAGAACTGTTCACAATAGCTAGGACATGGAAGCAACCTAGATGTCTATCAGCAGACGAATGGATAAGAACACTGTGGTACATACACACAATGGAATATTAGTTATAAAATAGAACACATTTGAGTTAGTTCTAATGAGGTGGGTGAAATTGGAGCCTATTATACACAGTGAAGCAAGTCAGAAAGAAAACCACCAATACACTATATTAATGCATATATTGGAATTTAGAAAGATGGTGATGACAACCGTATATGCAAGATAGCAAAAATCACACATGTAAAGAAGAGACTTTTGGACTCTGTGGGAGAAGGCCAGGGTGGGATGATGTGAGAGAATAGCGCTGAAACATGTGTATTACCACACGTGAAGCAGATGACCAGTCCAAGTCTG
>SJYV01016354.1:0-63145 GCA_006410875.1 Neotragus pygmaeus | reverse complement strand
ACCTGCCTCTTGAGAAATCTGTATGCAGGTCAGGAAGCAACAGTTAGAACTGGACATGGAAAAACAGATGGGTTCCAAATAGGAAAAGGAGTATGTCAAGGCTGTATATTGTCACCCCGCTTAGAGTACATCATACAAAATGCCAGGCTGAATGAACAACAAGCTGGAATCAAGGTTGCAGGGAGAAATATCAATAACCTCAGATATGCAGATGACATCACCCCTGTGGGCTTCCCTGGTGGCTCAGAGGTTAAAGGATCTGCCTGGAATGTGGGAGACCTGGGTTTGATCCCTGGGTCAGGAAGATCCCCTGGAGAAGGAAATGGCAACCCGCTCCAGTACTCTTGACTGGAGAATCCTATGGAGGGAGGAGCCTGGTAGGCTACAGTCCATGGCATTGCAAAGAGCCAGATAGGACTGAGCGACTTCACTTTCACTTCACTTATGGCAGAAAGCAAAGAATAACTAAAGAGCCTTTTGATGAAAGTGAAAGAATAGAGTGAAAATGTTGACTTAAAACTCGNAATGAGTCAACTCTTTGCATGAGGTGGCCAAAGTACTGGAGTTTCAGCTTTAGCATCATTCCTTCCAAAGAAATCCCAAGGCTGATCTCCTTCAGAATGGACTGGTTGGATCTCCTTGAAGTCCAAGGGACTCTCAAGAGTTTTCTCCAACACCACAGTTCAAAAGCATCAATTCTTTGGTGCTCAGCTTTCTTCACTGTCCAACTCTCACATCCATGCATGACCACAGGAAAAACCATAGCTTTGACTAGACGGACCTTAGTCAGCAAAGTAATGTCTCTGCTTTTGAATATACTATCTAGGTTGGTCATAACTTTTCTTCCAAGGAGTAAGAGACTTTTAAATTTCATGGCTGCAATCACCATCTACAGTGCTTTTGGAGCTTAAAGGGTACCAACTCCAGTATTCTGTCCTGGAGAATTCCATGGACTATGCACTACATGGGGTTGCAAAGAGTTGGACACAAGTGAGCAACTTTCACTTAACCTAAAATTGCTCAAAAATTAAGTTAATAAAGTTAATCTTCAAAAATTAAGAAAGAAAAGACATTTGATTAGATTTCAGTTCAGTTCAGTTGCTCAGTTGTGTCTGACTCTTTGCAACCCCATAAACCACAGCACGCCAGGCCTCCCCATCTATCACCAACTCCGGAAGTTCACTCAAATTCATGTCCATTGAGTCGGTGATACCATCCAGCCATCGCATCCTCAGTCAGCCCCTTCTTCTCCTGCCTCCAATCCCTCCCAGCATCAGAGTCTTTTCCAATGAGTCAATTCTTCACATAAGGTGGCCAAAATACTGGAGTTTCAGCTTCAGTATCAGTCCTTCCAAAGAACACCCACGACTGGTCTCCTTTAGGATGGACTGGTTGGCTCTCCCTGCAGTCCAAGGGACTCTCAAGAGTCATCTTCAAAACCACAGTTCAAAAGCATCAATTCTTTGGCGTTCAGCTTTCCCCACAGTCCAACTCTCACATCTATACATGACCACTGGAGAAACCATAGCCTTGACTAGACAGACTTTTGCTTAATATCTCAAATTTACCATTAGTTGTTGTTAGGACAAGAAAATCATCTATTATTATTTCTAAACAAGATGCAGAAGTTGACCAAAAAAATAAAGTCTTTTGCTATGAAAATTCTAAAAATAACCTACCTTCCCAATTTTTCCAATTATAACACGTATCATTCTGACATAAGCTCAATTTTTACTTCCATGTAATTAAAGAATCATAGAATCTATGATACATGAATTATATCTCAATAAAATGGTTGCTAAAAACCAATACACAAATAAACAGAAGAAAAGAACAGGGTTTGTTTTGCTAGGAAAAATAGATCAAGACTAACGAAAATCATTATTTGGAGGTAAGCTTATGAGATTTCCAAAAGGGAAATAAAAGAGGGGAATTACATGATTTATAAGTTATCATGTTAATTATTTAACTACTCTAAGCCTCTCATCAGCACTGAATGGCCAATAAACAGAATAAATTATATCTCACCATGTAAAAATGAATCTTACATATTTGTATTTTATTTACTGAGCAGCCTCTGAATAAAAGATTCCAACTCACTCAATTTTCATCCCATATAAATATTTTAAATACAATAAAATATACATCAACTTCTTTAACCTTCTCTTTTATTTTATTTTCAAATAAGTATTCAGAGTTTTGTTATTTGGTGGGTTCAATTTAATTTTTAAAATACACTTTAATGGAATTTTTGAATCACTGAAGCCCTGGAAACTCATTTAAAAGAAAATCTCTCAAAATACTAGACTTGCATATTATTGATTTTATGAATCAGTCATGAGTAAGAATGAAAGATATTTTTTAGGGGATTTCTGGAGTAAATTCACTATTCTAATTTCAATTTTGAAAACATGTGACAAGTTCTGTAAGTCATGATTATACAGTTCAGTTTAGTCACTCAGTTGTGTCCGACTCTTTGCAATCCCATGAATCGCAGCACACCAGGCCTCCTGTCCATCACCAACTCCCGGAGTTCACTCAAACTTACATCCATCGAGTCAGTGATGCCATCCTGCCATCTCATCCTCTGTTGTCCCCTTCTCCTCCTGCCCCCAATCCCTCCCAGCAGCAAGGTCTTTTCCAGTGAGTCAAGTCTTCTCATGAGGTAGCCAGAGTATTGGAGTTTCAGCTTTAGCATCAGTCCTTCCAAAGAACACCCAGGACTGGTCTCCTTTAAGATGGACTGGTTGGCTCTCCTTGCAGTCCAAGGGACTCTCAAGAGTCTTCTCCAAAACCACAGTTCAAAAGCATCAATTCTTTGGCGTTCAGCTTTCTTCATAGTCCAACTTTCACATCCATACATGACCACAGGAAAAACCATAGCCTTGACTATAGACGGACCTTTGTTGGCAAAGTAATGCCTCTGCTTTTCAATATGCTATCTAGGTTGGTTANCTTCATAGTCCAACTTTCACATCCATACATGACCACAGGAAAAACCATAGCCTTGACTAGACGGACCTTTGTTGGCAAAGTAATGTCTCTGCTGTTTAATATGCTATCTAGGTTGGTCATAACTTTCCTTCCAAAGAGTAAGTGTCTTTTAAGTTGGAATTTCCTATGGGATGAGAGTGATAAAGGTATCTTTTGTTAAGTGAATGAGGTAACTTTTGGAAACACTTAAGAATGAGAGTCCCTTGGACAGCAAAGAGATCTAACCAGTCAGTCCTAAAGAAAATCAACCCTGAATATTCACTGATGAACTTAAGCTCCGATACTTTGGCCACATGATGCAAAGAGCTGACTCTGGAAAAGACCTTGACGCTGGAGAAGATTGAGGACAGGAGGAGAAGGGGGCAACAGAGGATGAGCTAGTTGGATAGTATCACTGACTCAATGAACGTGAGTTTCAGCAGACTCTGGAGTTAGTGAAGGACAGGGAAGCCTGGTGTGCTGCTGTGAATGGAGTCACAAAGAGTCAGACATGACTTAGCAACTGAACAACAAGAAGAATGAGGGCTGGTTGCCAGGAGCATCAATCATGTGATCACAGGGTTGAATTTTCAGTGCAACTGGGGAGGCAAGAGGGGCTGGAGAGTGAATTCAGTCGCCAGTGGTCAATGATTCAATCAGTCATGCCTGTGTAAGGAAGTCTCCCTAATAACCTGAAGGACAGGGGTTCGGGTTGGTGAGCATGTGCAGATCTGGCGTGAGTGACACACCCAGAGAGAACACAGAAGCTCCGTGCTTTTCACCACGTCCAGCACATCTCTTCCACCTGGCCAGTCCTCAGTCACATCCTTTCACAGTAATCACCAGTAAGTAAAATGTTTCTCTGAGTTTCATAAGTGGCTCTAGCAAATTACCTGAAGTTGAGGCAAGTCTTAGGAACCCCTAATTTGTAGCCAATCAATTAGAAGCACAGGCACCAAGTTGGGCTTGTGACTGGCATCCGAAGTAGTGGGGGCACAGGCTTGTAGGACTAAACCCTTAACCTGTGGAATCTGACACTATCTCTGGGAGGAGAGAGGAAGACTTGAGCTGACTTCGCAGACACTCTACCGACGTGTGACAACTGCGTGTTGGCATGGAGGAAGCTGCCCAGCACATGTTGGAAACTGGTTGAGCAGAATATCAAAAAGAGAAGTGAAACTGACTTTTCCTCCTTTCAAGGGTACCCTTCTAAACTCTACTAAACATGTCTCAATCTCCTTGTCCTTACCTGAGGAAAGCTGAGTCATGCTGTTTATCTATTACTTGTATACATGCACTACATTATTCGCGTGTGATTTCATCACTGTGAACCCCCACCAGACCCCTCACTCCCCACACCATGCTCCAGCACAGGCTGTAGCAGCAATGGGGCTCAGAAGGAAGCCAAACCTGGTTCTAAATTCAGATGCTCCTATTTACAAAATGGGCAACTGGCAAGCTACGTCATTGTTTTAAACTGTATTTTCTTCAATTGTACAATAGAACATCTTTTCATGGTCACGTTGTGACGATTGAATTGGGGGGGGGTGGAAATGAATACAAAGTACTTAGCAGAGAGAGAGTATTCACTAAGTGTTCCTTTTTATTGACATTTTTTAATATTGTGCCAAGGAGTTGATTGCTATAGGAAAATGAGCTGTTAGTATAAAACCAACATTACTTTCCTTCCAGAGTTAGCAATATCTTAATGTTCTAAAAGTATTTCAAAAAACATTTTTGGCATAACATCGCTCAGATATAAGCCAAGGTTTTACTTATTGTAGGGAAATTGTTTTTCTGTCCTGGCTTCTAAATGCGTGGCTAGAGTCACTGTGTGTAGGTCAAAAGTAACAGTGGAAACAATATCCAGTATCCAATCAGACATTCAGGCTAGGATGAAATGGGTGTTTTCCTCTCTTTCCCACCTGCCACACCACCCTTTTAACACAGCTCTTATTTCCTGGTAGATTAGTGAGGCAATGAAGCAGTCAAGAAAATTTTCAGCAATTGAAACTACAAATTGCAAAACAGCTAAAATGTCTAAAGTGACTGGCATTTTGTTGAATTTCCACTTTTCTCATTTCTTTTCAGATTTGTTATCCCTAGAGGGTTTTTTTTTTTTTTACTACATATATAGTTATTCAATTAATTCCAATAGAGTTGGAGGTTCACAGAGAAAATCTAGAAAATGAGCATTCTATCAGTAGTAATCCTTAAAATTAAGACGGAGGATCTAAACATCATGTGAGGATTTTTTTTCTTCCTCTTTAAAAGCAATTTATGTAAAACTTTGTACTGTCAAAAGGCAGACTAATAATAAGCCCAATCTATGATATCCTTGTTTATGAGAGAAGCAGAGATATCAGAGTGGATGTTTTTCTGAGATGCTGTACATAACCTGAAAGATAAAGAAATCAAACCCACAGTTGGTAGCCACTTTAGATTTACCCTTTCTCTAAAACCTGGACCAACAGATGAAAATGCTGTCATATTCCCCTAGTCAGGCTTGGAAAGCCCCAAAGCCTTTAAACTTGCCTATTATTAAATCGTCTGATGTCAACTCACCTCCAGTCTACTTCTAAACTAAAGAATGATTCTTAAAGGCATATGAATAATAGGGAGAAGAGAGAAAAAATGCCAATTGTGGGCTTCATGTATCTGTCTACATATTTGACTACTGATGATACTGACATGACAATTGAAGAAGCTGTGCCAATTCAGCTGAAAAATTAGGGAGCTACAAGTCACCTCACTTTATTCCAAAATTACTTTTTAATCATTTAATTATTCTTTTCCCAATTCAGGGATGGTGAGCGTAGGTGGACATCTCTTCTGTTTAAGTATGTAAACTGTGATTATAGTAATTAAAGAAAAAATGGTTCAAACTTTTCATTCAAATAAGAATGATTTTTTTCATGTGCCCAATATGAGCATATTTCAACAGTTTCAATAGTTTACAGATGAATATGCACTACATTCTAGAAGAAATCTTTTCAGAATGTTCAGTGCTGATTTCCTTAAAGTCCTACCCAGAAATAAATTAACAAATGCACACACAAATAAGAATTCTGCTTTCCATTACTGCTACTAAGTCACTTCAGTCGTGTCCAACTCTGTGCGACTCCATAGACAGCAGCCCACCAGGCTCCTCTGTCCAGGGGATTCTCCAGGCAAGAATATTGGAGTGGTTTGCCATTTCCTGCTCCAATGCATGAAAATGAAACGTGAAAGTGAAGCCGCTCAGTCATTTATGACTCTTCACGACCCCATGGACTGCAGCCTACCAGGCCCCCTCCGTCCGTGGGATTTTCCAGGCAAGAGTACTGGAGTGGGTTGCCATGTCCTTCTCCATAGTGGACTTAATAATTCAGAACAAACTTCCCATTGAGAATCTCTATTTTTTAGAAAAAGGACACAACTTAAAAACACGTCTACCTGAAGGCACAGAAAAGCAGAAAAGACAGAATGAAGAATTACAGGGAATGGAAAAAAGAGGCAAAGGGGAGAGCTGGTCCTAAAGCACTCCATGAGCTGAGCAGCAAAGAACTGATGCTTTTGAACTGTGGTGCTGGAGAAGACTCTTGAGAGTCCCTTGGACTGCAAGGAGATTCTATTCTAAAGGAAATCAGTTATGAATATTCATTGGAAGGACTGATGCTGAAGTTGAAACTCCAATACTTTGGCCACCTGATGCGAACTGGCTCATCTCATTTGAAAAGACCCCGATGCTGGGAAAGATTGAGGGCAGGAGGAGAAGGGGACGACAGAGGATGAGATGGTTGTATGGCATCACCGACTCAATGGACATGAGTTTGAGCAAGCTCCGGGAGTTGGCGATGGACAGGGAGGCCTGGCGTGCTGCTGTCCATGGGGTCACAGAGAGTCAGACATGACTAAGCGACTGAACTGAACTGAACTTACTCCATGAGACTAAATTCTTTTCAACGTGAAGAGACAGATACCCTGAGGGCGATCCTGGAATGGACAGCCTTGATGGACAGAGGCCGTGAGGAGTGTATCTAATACCTGTGAACAGACTTTTGGGGGAGCCCTGGTAAACCCTGTCTACTCCGGGATTACAGACAAGTAGATACAGATAAAAATACAGACACAGATGTGTAGATATACATATGTAGATATAGATGCTCTAGCCAGCGAGTAAGGATAAACCAGAAGCATGCAGACGTGTATACTGAAGTTTAATGTTTAGTTCCCTCAAGCTGCTGAAAGGGCTCTTGTGGCAGAAGCGATGTGAATTCTCTTCGGAGAAAGAGAACATCTTTCTTAGATCCCAGTGTTTGCTTTCGTAAACATTTTTGCAGCTATGATATTCCGTTCACCATAAGAGCACTCAGCAAAGTAGGGATAGAAGAAAATGACATTTATTTAATAAAAGTTATTTACTAAAAGCCTGCAAGATACATTACATAGATTTGTTAAATGTTAAAAGCTCCGATCTTGCTACTTGAAACAAGGGAAGAGGTCCTATACTATCATTCCTATAAAACACTGTCCTGCAGAGTTACTCGATTTGGGCATTATTAGTATTCGAGGTCTGGCATTCCTTGTTGTGGGAAATTGCATTGTGGATATTTAGCAGCATACCCAGCTTCCATATGTAGATGTTAGTAGTATCCTTTCAGTTGTGAAAATCAAGGATGTCTACATGTTGTAAAATCTCCCCTGTGGGGGCTAAATTGCCCTGAGTTGAGAACTAAATCTACTGGAAGGTCCAGCTGGTGAAAGGAGGCAAAAGGAAAGAATGAGAAAAAGAGAGAGGCAAGAAGAAAGAACTAAAGAGAGAGGAAGGGAGGTAGGAGGGAGGGAAGGAAAATAAAAGAGGGAGGAAGGGGAGGGTAAGCAAAAGAGAAACAGAGAAACAGTGAGTGAGCTTGAAAACTCCAGAATAAATTCAATGCAATATGGGCAAGACACAGAGAACTATAAAATATTTAGAAAATGCTAAGAAGGCCTAATACATATTGAAGTGTCAGGACACTGTAGTCCTCTATATTATGAAAACCTGCATAATAAATATTTTATCAGGTATTGGAATATTTGAAAACTGAGTATTATGAAGAATTGAAATGTTCTTGATTGTAGTATCCTGTCTTCTCAAATTGATTCATAGATTCAATGCAGCATGACAGCCAATGAATGTAAAGATGGAGAAAGATCTGCATAGTCACATCTGGAATGAGGATCCCAAATGGTCAACAAAGCTGTAAGAGTGGGTGCTCTCATTAGTTACAGAGAAACGCACATTGAAACCAGAATGAACGAAACCACTGGAAGTGTTCCCAAGAATGCAGAGTCATGGCGACTGTCGCAGACGCCGGGTGAGAGTGTAAAGGGAGGCAAGCACTTTGGCAAACAGTGTGACCTTGTCTGCTGAGGCTGAAAATGTGCAATTCCACATCGAAATATACACCCAACAGGAAAGAATGGGCTCGGGACTCGAAACAGACAGAAGAGTGTAACAGCCACAAACAGGAAATAATCCAAATATTTATTGCCACTAAAACAAGTCAGTTGCGGTATCTTGACACCATGGAACATTAAATATAAGTAAAATGAGCCGTCTAACACTATGCAAAAACATGGNTTATATCAATTCTAGCTAATAAAAATTAATGGCTTTTGTGGACAAAACAAAGCATACTAGTTTGCAATAATATCAATAATCTTCTAATGCTTCACCTTACTGACCTTTGTGAAAATAAAGATAGATACCTGAGTATAACCTAAGAAAAAGTTATTCACGCTGAAACCCACTTCAGACTTTAGAATTGATGTAGAAACCCCCAGACACTGCTTTATCTTGATCAGTTTTCGGAAACCAAATAAATGTTATTTTGGTTGCTAATTAAAAATATCCTTCCAGGGCAGAACTGCAGTAATGGGTAAAGCAGGATGCTTCAGTGTGCTTCAGCTTTCGTTTTTTAGCAAAGACGCTTAGCTAGAACGGCGTTGTTACTCACTCGCGCCATCTTGTGGTGACCTAGGAATATGATTTGCACTTCAGGAAATTACTCCTCGATACGGAACGGCCTGAAATCAAACCTAAACTCTTAACATGAAACTATTCTCTGGTTTGAGGATTTCCAGGTTTTTAGGGACCCGTCATTCTCACACCCATTCTCTGCTGCTGGCTGAAAGGATAATCTTAACACTCTTACCAGAGGTTAAGTAACCAGGGCACAAACAAGGAAACTCACATCAATAGGTATCGTTTCTGTTAATTTGATGGTTTAAAAAATATGAAGTTTCCTTACAAAAGGATTCTGGATAATGCGTGTAGACACCACCCACCCACACCCAGAAGGTGGAACTTATCTCCTCCTTCACTCCCTGGAGAGTAGGTGGACTCAATGACTCTCAAAGAATAAACCATGGAAAGGAAAAACTAGTAACTTCCCAGTGGAGAAGTCTGACAGACCAACATCTTAACCAGGTGACCTATTAATAGATGAACATCACTGGCCATGTGTGGATCCATGATAGGAGATGACCAGAGCACACTTCACTTCCACGGCATTCTTGCCCAAAACCCATTACTCCAGTTAAATCACATTCAATTAAACCATGCTGGGGGACATTCTACAAAATACCAGGTCAACACTCCTCACAACTGTCAAGGTCATGAAAAGCAAGGGGAGAGGCTGAGACACCATCACATATCAGAGGACCCTAAGGAGACAGGACGACTCAATGCAATGTGGTCCCCTGGCCAGGATTTTGAAACAGAGAAAGGACACCCATAGGACAACTGGTGAAACCCAGATGAAATCTGCAGTTTAGTCAATAGTAAGATGCCAGTGTGGCTTTCTTAGTTTTGACCGATGTACCACAGTATGTGGTATGTGCTTCCCTGGTGGCTCAAAGGTTAAAGCATCTGCCTCCAATGCAGGAGACCCAGGTTCGATCCCTGGGTCGGGAAGATCCCCTGGAGAAGGAAATGGCAATCCACTCCAGTATTCTTGCCTGGAGAATCCCATGGACGGAGAAGCCTAGTAGGTTATAGTTCACGGGGTCATAAAGAGTCAGATGCAACTTCATCTTACCTTCACCTAACCTCAGTATGTAAGATGTAAACATCTTAGAGGAAACTGAAACTGGTGAAAGGGTATAAGGGAAAACTCGCTCTTATTTTTGCAAATTTTTTGTACATTTCCGAGTATTCCAAAGTGAAAAGTTTATCTTTGAAAAAGCATTAAGTATTTGTTGTGTATGCTGGATGTTCTTGAGGACACTTCATATTTGAACGACATGTCATGGATTAAAATGTGTTTTCATATACTTTCATAACTTCCATGGCAGCCTGCAAGGCAGTCAGGATTGGGATTATTTCCGTTGACAGTGTATGGAAAGCAGAAACTAAGTTCTGTCCTCCTCAAAGTCACCCAAGGATGAAGCAGAGTCAGGGGTGGCTCCACCTCCAAGACTCCTTTTGTACCTTACAAGTTTCTCACTTTTAAATTCTAATTGCAGTGATTCTATTGGGAGTGACTGCCACAATCACATTGGGAGTGATTGACATGAGAATGCTAGATTTTAATGTACCCATGTTATCCTGACCCTTCTGTGGGAGGATTTGTGTGTGGAAAATAGTAATGACTGCTATAATAAAAAAAAATTGAAGTGGGAAAGACTAAGTCAAAGTTCCAATATTTACTCCCAGACTTCATCATGAAGTAATAAAGTTCCCTCTGCCAAGAAAAATCCTTTTCATCCTTTAAGTCTTGGCTCAAGAATTATTGGATGTTTTTCATGTCCTTTTTCCAGGCTCCCTGCTGCATCTGAACTCTCCAAACTCCATACTTCTGTACCATTTTTCAGAGCTTCTTTTCTTGTTTGGGATAAATATTAGAAATATACATTCACATTTTTGCTGTATATAAAATGACTCTCCCATCTCTCCTGTTTTTACATCTTTTGCTATCCAAAAGTAATCCTCAAACATGATTTTTTTTCTAGCCAAATGACTCATTAGGAATGGGCATGTTAAATTCTTTAAGTTAAAAATCTCAAACTCAAATGTCTACAGGGACCAGCAAAGAAATATAAATGAGTAAAGTAGATCCAAGTATAAGGAAAAGTCAACTGACTTTCCCTGTCTTTTATTTCCCCATGTTTATAAAACCAACAAAAATGGATATTTTTCTGCTATAATAAAAACGGCACTTGATGATAAATGGTAACTGACATTTGACCTCAGGATTTGTATGAAACAAGAGAGTGATTGGAATTGTGGCAGACAGCAAAGTCAATGCTTGATTAACTTGAGAGGCTCTGAAAATTATGAAAGGTCCTTTGAAAGACTCAAATGTTGGCTTGATTATTTCTCAAGTCCACCATATAGAAGAAATTAAAGATTCAGTCTAGCACTGAAAGGTCCAGCAGAGAAGTAGCAAGGTAAGGGGAGGTGGGAGAATAGAGGACCAATTCCCAGGGAAAGATACGACAGTCATATTGACTCACAAGGCTAACTCTGGGCGAAAGGACGACAGAGGCTATACCTTCTAACCTCCTCTGTTCTTCATTTCCCGTTTGCAGCTTCTTTCTTTTCATAAAATGTTAAACACCCTGAGGTAAGGCTGTTCATGCCATGTTCAAGGCTTCTCAGTGAAGTCCAGCCCCTTCCACCGCTTCATTCTTTGTGGCCATTTAACATTCTTCCAAGTTCTCTCAGCTGAAATACTAATGAATGAACCTTATCTCTGTCATTGGATACACTTTAAGTAGGACTCTATGTCTGTGATGTTGAATGCCTTTTTCTATGCTTGTTGACAGTGAAATAGTCTCTGCTATGAATTTTCTGTCTAAATATTTTGCTTAATTTCAATTAGGTTACCTAGAGGGGATTGAAGAAATATGTAAATATATTAGGGATCTTGGAAACCAAGTTCCTTACTGTTTGGAAGGGAGTTATAGTCAAAGGAAGAAAATGAAAATGAATCCTATATTGTTGATTGGAAATAGAAGGATTGATGTGAGATTATGGTTTTCTGTATACATAGATGAACATGTAGATATTCGTGTAGGCAGAGGAATGCATGAGATAAGCTCGGAATATATTATTATGACAGAAAGCAAGCAAATACTCAATGATGGAATTGTATCAAAAGGGCTCAGAAGCCAGTTTGAACAGCCTCCCTCTGGCAAGTCTGAGACAATTTGAGCAGAAAGATAAGCAATAATAACCACAGATTATGACTCATTGAATGAAATAGGAAACAATGAGTCCTAAACAAACAAACCGAGTTTTAAACTTGTTTGATAAAAAATGGGATATTTTGGAACTTCCCTGGTGACTCAGACGGTAAAGCATCTGCCTGCAAGGCGAAAGACCTGGGTTCAATCCCTGGGTCAGGAAGATCCCCTGGAGAAGGAAATGGCACCCCACTCCAGTATTCTTGCCTGGAAAATCCCATGGACAGAGGAGCCTGGTAGGCTACAGTCCATGGGGTTGCAAAGAGTCAGACACAACTAAGCGTGTTTCAAATTACTCCCACAAAATACTTAATAAATAGAAAGGAGAAAGTCATAATATTACACTGAAGAGTTCTACAATATTATGAACCACCTTAAACAATCAAAGTGAATATCACCAGTAATCGGACAAATTAAAATTCTGTATCAGCTGGTAAGATGTAATTACAGCACAGCATCAAGAACCGTGATGTTCCTACCTGTAACACATCCCGAATCTCATTAGGAGGAAAATCAGAGAAAGTGAAATAGAGGGGCCCTTCTGCAAAATGACTGGTCAGTGATCTTCAAAAGTGTCAGAGTCATAAATGTCAAGAGAGGTTGAGAAATTGTCCCAAACTGAAGGAAAATAAAGAGAGGTGACAAACTCATGTGATTCTGAACTGTCTCTGGTGAAATTTGAATGGGATCTAGGGATTCTTTTTAAGACCATCAAAAATAATTTGTTCTTCAGCCTGTGCTGGGAAGGACCAGAAGAAGTTTAGGAAGACAGGAAACATCTGGGCCCAGGTGCCTCAGTGCCAAAGAATCCACCTTCCAATGCAGGAGACACAGGAAACATGGGTTCAGTCCCTGGGTGGGGAAGACCCCCTGGGCAAAGGGCATGACAGCCCACTCCAGTATTCTTGCCTGGAGAATTTCGTGCACAGAGGAGTCTGGTGGGCTACAGCTCATTAGTATTTCAGCTGAGAGAACTTGGACGAAGGGGAAACGGTCACAAAGAATTCCCATTTTGGGGATGGAAGGAACTGGACTTCCCTGAGAAGTCTTGAGTATGGCAGGAGCAGCCTTCAGTTCAGTTCAGTTCAGTCGCTCAGTCGTGTCCGACTCTTTGCGACCCCATGAATCACAGCATGCCAGGCCTCCCTGTCCATCACCAACTCCCGGAGTTCACTCAGACTCACGTCCAACGAGTCAGTGATGCCATCCAGCCATCTCATCCTCGGTCATCCCCTTCTCCTCCTGCCCCCAATCCCTCCCAGCATCAGAGTCTTCTCCCACGAGTCAACACTTAGCATGAGGTGGCCAAAGTACTGGAGTTTCAGCTTGAGCATCATTCCTTCCAAAGAAATCCCAGGGCTGATCTCCTTCAGAATGGACTGGTTGGATCTCCNCCCTCCCAGCATTAGGGTCTTTTCCAATGAGTCCACTCTTTGCATGAGGTGGCCAAAGTACTGGAGTCTCAGCTTTAGCATCATTCCTTCCAAAGAACAGCCAGGCCTAGATAAATCGTAGGGAAATCATAACCCTCACTCTCACCTAGATTATTTTCTTCCACGTCTACCTATCTGACCATGCGTTATCATCTAAAACTGTGTGGCATCATAAGCCAGAAAGTATTTGTTAAGTCATGAATATTCATTTTTGGAAGTAACACTCTCACAGTCACCTATAAACACTCTTATTTCTTTATCAGATTAGCTAATCTAACTAATCATTATTAACTGGCAATACCTACTAAGTATGTTCTGATTGAGAAGGAAAGACAAACTTTATATAAACTTTTTGAAATTAGGAATCAGGTCTTCCCTTTTCCTCCTAAGTTGCCATTTTGGATTACAGTGTGAAGCAAAGATGATAAGTGCAAGAGGGTATCAAATCCAATTCTGCTCTCTGTAGGATAATCACTTAAACTTTTCCAGACTAAAGGCCAGTACTGAAAAAAAGATCTCTTTAGAAAGGCCAGGAAAATGGGGCCAATTTGAGAGGAAAATGGCAGAAGTGAGAAGAAAGAGACTTCTATCACACAAGACATGCATAGCAGGTAAACTGTTCTCCATGGTTGTGCTTCCAAATGCCTTAGCGTTTCCTTCTGTTCATGGCACTATCTTTGATCTTTTGGCAAGGCTGGGGACTTTTTCTTCTACACTGAGAGCAAATCCTGAGATAGATCTAACTAGAAGTCCTCGAATAATTACCTCCTCTTGACTACCTGGTGGCCAACCCCTATCAGACACACATTCAAGTTGACACCCACTGGACGGATTTTTAAAGCAAGTAAAAAGTACACCCCAGCCCTGGAGAGAATAATGCATCCAGAGCCTCTGCTGACAATGAAATGCTAGTACCAGGCAAGTGTCCAGCAGGCAAGCCAGAACCAGGGACATGGCGGCCAGTAGGAGGGGGACATTTCACTCTGCATTTGCAGATGGCAACATGTGCTAAGAAGCTATCTGTCCTGATCTAAGGATACAGTTTAGGCCACAAAGGGAAATAAGACACTTCCTTTGAGTTTTAACCCATCAAGCCCTATTGCCAAAAAGTTCCATAGGGGAAAAAAAAAAACAAACAGAAAATAACCTGATCTCTCAGGGATTTTATTAGCTTCCCCTCAGTGATATTTGAGGGCTTTGATATTCCCATGAAACTGCCACATCAAACAAAATAAAAAATGACAACTGAGGAAGGCCAGGCCAGGGTTTCAAACAGCCATCCTGCCTCTGCCGCTCAGAGTCTTCTCTCATCTCAGGTCATTGGGAGGTGTGAAAGAAGGCAGGCAGACGAAATGCCTCAGGCAGCCCTCACAAATACACTAAAGAGGACATTCAAAAGTTGGTCACACTAGAATGACTCTTCCAGGCGGGCGTGATGGCAGAAAGCGAGGGCGTGAGGGTACAAATTGTCAGAGACGGATAAGAAAATAACCTATTACCTGCAAAAAATGCATTCTATTTCCTAGGCCTTGGAAACACCTTATAAAAATGGGATGTACAGGAGCAAGGGGACTAGAAAGGGTGAGTGAAATCAGGTAAGGTACTTTCTAAGAGGCATCGTTTGTTATGACATTGATGAAGTTAGAGTATGAAGAATATCGCAACCCTTTCCAAAATAACCCACTTTTCACAAACATAAGTATTTATTTCTTTAAAGTTGGACCTCAGTGTGCAGTCTGAAATCTGATAATTCAACAATACACAAATAAACAAACACACATATACTTTTGGGGTATGAGGGTCTATGACAGTCAGAGGCATTAGGCAGGATCACTACTTGTGCATTCTGAATCTAGGATAATAGGATTTTTAGAGATAGATAAACTCAGAAAACAAATGGCCCCTGGCATAGCATGAGAACCTGTACATTTTCAGTTGCTGATTAAGAGGAGCTTTCAGCTCCTGGAATGTAGTCCCAACATCCCAGGAATGTACCTGGCTTTCTTTGCTGAAAAAATCCAATTCCCTCATACGTGAAACATTTCCATTACAGCTTCTTCTCACTCTATTTTGCTAAGATCTGGAATTCTAAGAATGCCAGTTAATACACTAACCCATTTCATTTACAATCTCCAAATGATGCCATTTCCTAGCAGAGTATTTAAAATTATGATTGCTAACCCATTAAATGCATGCATGAAAACCAGAATGCATTTACATAATCACAGATGGGAATTAATTTATCTGTTCTTTGTCTACTCCCATGTGGTATATTCATTCTGTGTGAGAAGGTTAAATTGACTTTTCATAGAACATCCCTAGGAGATTTCAGAAACAGGAGCTCTAAATGATAAATAATTTACTTCTACCTCTGAAATACTTGGACCCCAGGTAGTACGAAGACTTTGCAAGAGCACTGGACTGGGAGACAGAAGAGAAGGTTCTAGAACAAACTGCATCTCACTCACTTATTAGTTCCTAACTCAGGACTGCCATGTGAGCTTCAAGGGTACTTCTACTTCTCATGCACTCAAACACTATGTGGGTTGGTAGAAACACTGCTCCAGTAACTTAAGATTTATTTTACAGGAACACCAGAAAATCAAGTAGGCATGTCTAAAAAAAAAAAAAAAAAATCTGAGAAATGATATAACCCAGAGTTAAAGGTCTGTGGCTATTACAAAATACAAGTGCCTATTCTGGATCTACAGCTCTTATAGACTGCTCCCACGCTGAGCCACATTGGAGCCTTAAGCCAGAGAAAAGATCAGCAAAATCAATTGTCTTTAGGTAAATTTTGACATCTTGTCAGCCATGGATTTTGTTGCATTCATTTTGATTTCAAAAATTATTGCATTCACTACTGTCTTGATTACTAACTGTTTCGGGGACATTTAAATTTTGCACCCCAAGCATGAGCCTTACTTTCATCATCTTTGTCCTAGCCCTGTTTCTAGATCATTTCTCTAAGCCCACGTGCATTGGTCCAGTTGACACGGAGGAAAAGAAGTCAACACACTCACATGCTTTACCTTCTCCTATTTGGGGATATTTGGATTCAAACTGTGACAAAGGAAATGAGTTCCTGAATGAGCATCTTGTGAAAACCCACTGTCCTCCCAAATTGCTCAAGAAGTAGTAAGAGATACAACTTCTCTAATGTAATATACATATAATCCTTTTGTTCTGTGAAAGCACACCAGAAGCAATTTGGGGACAGCTGATTTATTATCAGTTGTGAGAATACAACTTTATCACAATTATTGGCTACTCATTTTCATGAGTGACTGTTATGGATTATTTCACACATATCAAATTATGCATGATTGTTCTGGATTATTTCTTATCTGCCCTAAAGTGTGTTAGTCACTTAGTCATGCCTGACTCTCTGTGACCCCATGGTAGCCCGCTAGGCTCCTCTGTCCATGGGATTTCTCAGGCAAGAATACTGGAGTGGGTAGTCATTTCCTTCTCCAGGGGATCTTCTTGACCCCTGGAGGCAGTGATGAGACCTGCCTCTCCTGCATTGCAGGCAGATTCTTTACTGTGTGAGCCACCAGGGAAGCCCATCCACCCTAAACAGAGACCACACATTACAAATCCGATCCCATCTCAGTTCCCATTCCCTCACGGTCCCTCTTCTCTGAATCCTTTTGAACCCTCAGGAAGCGGCTCTCACAGACTGAAGGGGTGTGCAGCCTGGCTTTCTCTCTCACTGGAAGCATCTGGGTCTGGATTTCATATTCAGGTGATGATCACATACTAACTTCAGGCTGTACGTCTCTTGTGTTCTTATATTTCATGGAATTTAGCATGATGATGTGCCCAGATTATTACTCAGTTCAGAAATCACTAAATGGATACATGAGTAAATGAATGAATAAATAAATAAAAAGATAATTTACAGAACTGTGAGCAAACCATCCCTAAGTAACTAGCCCTAAGCATTACAGGCTTTTCAAAATTCTCTCTGAAATTTAATTTTCTCCTTGAGTAGTAAGGAAAAAACAAAATAAACCAGGCAATTTGGAGAATGTGTAGATGACCTGGAAGCATTTTACAGAAAGGTAGCTTTGTAGTTTATGATTTGAAATGCTAAGGGGATCTCCATGGAACCCTTGGGTTGGTGTGTATACTATAATAATCCAGGCTGAAGACCCTAAAGCAGACTAAACAGTCTAAGAACTTGGAACAGGAAATAAGCTAACATGTACATGAAAGTTATTAGTTGGGTCAGCAGTGAACGGATTTATCTGGGGCTCATATGCCCATGGCATTGAACAAGCCGGTAAAATAGACATGGTCTGACCTTTAGATTTCACTGCACCATAATTAACTTTAAAAATCAGCGAAGCTGGCTGTCTGAGGGAGCAAAGCTCATTCACTCACAAGAATATAGCTTGAATATTAAGCTAGAAGCACATATACACTTTTAAAAATTAGGCAGTGATCTTTTTATAGAGAGCCTTGTAAAGTTTGAATATAGGTTTCACAAAATTATCAAATCTTCAAGATCTTAGATGCTTTAAGGAATACAAGAACATGGAGTGATCACTCATGCTGCTTAAAAATGCTTTTAAAAATATCAATGTGTCCCTTAAAATGGCTTTTGAACAATCAGCTCACTTTAAGGGATATCATAAACATTATATAGATACATATTTTAATGAAGTACAAAAGAACTCACTAAACAGAACTGTGCTCAAGAAAGGAAGTTGACCAGCTACAATTATTCTTTTTTTTTTTTTTTTTTTGTTCTGCGTGTCCAATAAGATCATTGAGGGGTGGCTTTATGATGAAGTGGTTTCAGAATCATGGGCCAGTTTCACAATTTGCACAGCCTTCAGCGATAATGAACATGGCCTCTATCGAGGCAAAAAACAGTACAAATCAAGGTATGGGAGTCTGAACTCTCCTGAGAGATTGGCCTGCCTGTATCCCTGAGACTGTCATTCCCTCCAAACAGGGGAGATATGCCCTTTTCATTCCCTGCTCTTGGAGTAATTACAGGCTCACAGAATGGGTCAGCAGGGCACCTGGGACTTCTATACGCCAAGAGGAGAAAAATCAATGTCAGCACTGAAGAAAACATCCCAGTGGTCATGTCAAGAAGCACTCCCTCTTGTCCTAGGGAATCCTCAAGACCCTAATTTCACCTCCAGTACAAAGCAAACAGTGTCTTAGCATCAAGACTGCACATTTTATGCCCATCCTGGGAGGATGGCTAAGGAACAAAGGTCAACAAACAAGTCAGGCAACTGTGAGCTGCCCTCCATGTTTTCTTGGCTAAGTAGCCATGCGGGAAATCAAGTATTGTGTACAAATATCTCTGTGTACTTATTGTTCCCAGTATGCTGGTGTGTGACTAGCAGTCCAGAGAATTATTTATGCAAAGATCACCTTGCCCCTTTTTTTCAGATCTAATAAGATTTTGAGTTAACATGCTGTTAAAGTGTCCTGAGAAGGTCTATGGGTTTAGCAGTCATCTGATGCCTCTCATTTTGCTCCGTGCAGTCTTTCATGGCTCAGTACCAAGAGTTGATATGACTGGAAACTTGGGTCAGTCGCTATTCATCTGTGTGACTTTGTGTCATCGCAGCTTTCCTTGGCACCATGAATCAGCACACTGCCAAGGATGAGCACATGTGTGTGGGCCCTCCAACACAACTCCAGGGAGAGGACAGACATGTCATCCATCCTTCGTGTTCAGAATCGGCCTTGGGCTCCGCTGTTTTGACTAGCTAGAAGGAGACTCTTCTCTGACACAATTTCAAGATTATAACAGTTCCCAATTTAATCTGATTCTGCTATATCTCACCAGTAAAGCAAAATTAAACTGCTGTCAAGGTAGACAAGAAGGCAGCCATACAAACGATTGATCACGATGTAGAAAGAAACTAAGGCAAACAGGGCTCTGGAATAAAAGGGTACATTTCCTCCATCACCAGGAAATGACATTCACTCAAAAGTGAATTCTGAGAACATTCTCTGAGTGGACAATGTTTCAAAATGTCAGATATAGCAGGAAGGTAGCCATTTCCCTATTTTAATACAGCCACTCCCCATTCCCCCTGGCATTGATTGCAACCTCTCCATTGGAAGCTAAGTATTAGGATTAGATTATTAAGCTTGTCAAGGGACGGCACAGGTACCAGGGAGCACTGACCTCGGAGACAAGTGCCTTCTTCCCTGCCATCACCGTCCCCCTCCCAGCCTCTCACCCCCGTCCTTCCTGCATCTTCCTCTCCTGCCTGTGCTTCCCTCTCATTCTTTCCTCTTTGCTTCTACTGCTACAGCTGAAAGTTTTTCTCTCCCGTCTTTTTCTTTTCTGTGGCCACTATGGCATTTGAAACTAAAATACTGCCACACATTCCCATTTAGTTAGAATTGATATTTTTGAAAATGTAAACTAATATGCATATCCCCTGATACTCAGATAAATCACAGACACCTCTCTTACTCTGTTCTCATCTTACACTTAATGGATGGCACGTGGGGGAGGAGAAGGGATGGAGCCTCCTAAGCTAGTGTTAACTCGTGTTCCCATACCCTTTAACTGAGATTAGGTAGGCGCCCTGCTGTTTCAGAGATGGATATGGCTCATTTATGTCCACGTTCACTACAATAAAACTAACACTTAATAATAACAGAATTGATGTTTATTACCATCTTGCTATGACTCTGAGGCAACTGTTCCTGGATTTAAAGCTTTCTTTAGGAAGCTACTACACGTATGGCCAAGGACAAGTTACTGAATTTCTATCTATTTTAGAGAAATGAAGGATATGGATATACATATATACATTCACATATATATCACATTTATATGCTGAATAAATATTAGCTTATTATGATTAGTAGTAGCATAGTATTAGCCCTGAGCAAGTTGCTCTATGCAGGCTTTCTCATTAATCCTCATTCTCATTTTACAGATTAGAAAATCAAGACCCAGGCTTTACTTGCTAAAACAGTACGGCTAGGGTTAGCAATGCCAGAACTGAAACTCAGTTCAATGTGACTACATAAGCTACTCATTGCATTATTGGGGACTTGGTGGTAAAGTAGTATTCTTTAAATGATCTAGATTACAGTGTAATTGGATATAGAAACGACATCATAAGTAGCTTAAAGGCCTCATACTGGCCAAATATGGGACAATTTGAATATCAAAACGATATGCTGTGAATGTCCGAATCCTCCCCAAATTCATACGTTGAAAACCTAAGCCCCAACGTGATATTAGGAGTGGGGTTTTTGAGACATGATTATGCTGGAAGGGCTAAGACCTCATAAGTGGGAGTGGAACCCTTACAAAAGACTCCCTCACCTTTCCTTATATGAAGGTACCCCCTGAGCATGTAACCCAGAAAAGGGCCATTCCTGACCATGCTAGCACTCTGACTTTAAACTTCTAGCCTCCAGGATTATTAGAAATACATTTATGCTGTTTATAAGGCACTCATCTGTAATATTATGTTATGGCAGATCAGGCAGACTAATACAGCACTGTCATACAGACTAGATATATTAGAGGCCTTTTAATGACACACTGACGTTAATTCATGTCCTTGAATCTGGTCCAATTTATTGGTGTATTTGTCTATCATTTTCAATCAAGTCTACGCTCCTTGCAAACAGATCTTTTAATATGACATCATGCCTTGTGTGTATCCACTCCAGTGTTCTTGCCTGGAGAATCCCAGGGATGATGGAGCCCAATGGGCTGCCATCTGTGGGGTAGCACAGAGTCAGACTCGACTGAAGTGACTTAGCAGTAGCAGCAGCAGCCTTGTGTGTAGTAGGCTGCATACACGCTTGGTGCTCAGTCATGTCCAACTCTTTGTGATCCCATGGACTATATAGCCTGCCAGGCTCCTCCATTCATGGAATTTTCCAGGCAAGGACACTGGAGTGGGTTGCCATTTCCTACTCCAGGGGTCTTCCTGACCCAGGGATTGAACCTGGGTCTCTTGTATCTCCTGCACTGCAGGCAGATTCTTTACCACTTGCCACTTGGGAAGGCCACGTACTAGGTAGACACCTTTAGTGAGTGAGTGACAGTCACTCAGTCGTGTCCAACTCTTTGCAACCCCATGGACTGTGGCCTGCCAGGCTCCTCTGTCCATGGAATTCTCCAGGCAAGAATACTGGAATACGTTGCCATTTCCTTCTTCAAGACATTTTTAAGTTTTCTTTAAACAAACATCTTTATAATTGGTCAAGATGAGCAGAGGACTTGTACATAGCAGTAGGGTATAGTGTGCGCCTGAGGACTAGACAATAGAAAAGGGAGACGGGGAAGAAACCAGCTAACCTCTCCATCTACCATAAGGGGCTCACTTCATATCTCTGAATGCACTCATGATAGAAAAAACTGAATACAGAAGATGTATAAATTTAAACCAAAAACTGTCTGCATTATACACACACACACACACACACACACACACACACACACACACATCTCATTATCATCTTGGATATAAAAATACATCTATTAAGCAATTTATTACTGAATGGACAAATTAGTAGGGTGACTCCCTTTTTGTCACATCAGCTTTTCCCTCCTTCAACCCATTGCTCAGTATCATGCCCTAAAAGCTCATTTCAAACACCACAAAAGCCATCTTTACATTGTGCTTCATCATTTTTCACTTTCCCCCTTCTCTTTCTCTTGCTATGTATTTCCAACTACATTATTTAACTTTGTAAATCTTTTGAGAATGCAGTTTGTGTAAAATGCAGCACTCTAAATATTAATACAGTTTACTTCACTATAGAGTAGTTGTGATATTTTTAGCACAGTAATTATGGTAATGCTATCATTGACAAGGAGCATAATAATAATTATCATATCATAAACTGTATCATGACTTTTTAAACAATTGCTGATGGTCTCTGCTTCATTTCTCCTTTCTTTCTGTCCTGCCTCCTTCTCTTCCTATTGATATTTTTCTGGAATAAGTTTAAAAGGATCCAGAACCAACTATAAAACTCTAAACTCCAATAATTAATTTGGGTTTCCCATGAAAATAATGTAAATATTAGGGATTTAAAAATATAACATTTATATACATAATACCCCCTCCTTTTGGGACTTCCTCCCCATTCAGCTCACCACAGTAAATATATGCATATGTATTGATGGTTTGTTTTGCTGTAGAGTAGAAACTAAGGCCATGTAAAGCAACTATACCCCAATAAAAATTAATTTTAAAAGGTATAAATGCTTTTTCATTCATATAGAGATAAAAAGTTGCAGAAGAGAAAATAATATTTGTCCTGACAGAGGTTTACAGGAAGATAGTCACCAGACCCACAGAGACAGCTGGATTATCACATCCCCTCCAGTGTCTGGCCAGCACTAAAAAGTTTGCAACAACTGGCCACACCATCTCCCATTTTAGTAAAACAGAAGCCTGAATTGTGACTTGGGTAAGATGGTTTTGGTGGACACTGGTCCCTATTTTCTGCTGGCTTTCCAAGTATAGTCACCATTCTTTGTTCAAACAAACAAAATAAAAATAATCCATTCTTCCTTGCATAGTCATGTCCTACTCTTTGTGACCTCATAGGCTGTAGCCCACCAGACTCCTGCATCCATGGGATATTTCCCAGGCAAGAATACTGGAGTGGGTTGCCATTTCGTACTTCAGGGGATCTTCCCAACCCATATTGAACCCATATCTCTTCCATCTCCTACACTGGCAGGTGGATTCTTTACCACTAGTACCACCTGGGAAGCCCATAAAAATAACAATATTAGTAAAAATTTAGATACTGAACAGCTGTAAATGAAACTCAACTTTCATGTTATGCTCAACTGGGTATCTGACTGGGCAGTTGTGAGGTTTATCCTGAATGAGTCACTTGAAAGCTGCCCTTGTCCTCCTGATATAACCACAAATCCTGTGCATTTTCATGGTATGGTTTTTTGCACATTTCCATGCATTCCTTCTCATGTATTCACTTGAGAAGTATTTGCTGAGTGTCTACTCTGCATATGTCTTAGACGACCAAGTTGTTTGCATTTGAGGTAGGCTGAATAAGGCTCCCTGTTCCCCAAATAAAGTATCCACGTCCTAATCCTTGGATAGTATAAATATGTAAATTTACATGATAGAAGAGGCTTTGTGGATGTGAATCAATTAACAATCTTGAGATGATCTTAGCCTGGATTATCTGGGTGAAGCAATGCAACCAGTACAATCCTTCTGAGAGGAGGCAGCAGGGCAGAGTCAGTTGTAGGCGAAGTGAGAACAGAAATAAGAGGGTGAAGTGATGAAGGGATGAGGCCATGGGCCAGGGAATGCAGGCAGTCTCTCCACACTAAGAAAAGACGACAAAGCTGATTCTCCTTCAGAGGTTCCATTAGGAGTCATCCTTGCCAGCACCTTGACTGGAGCAGGAGAATGATTCCAAACTTCGAACCTTCAGAACTGTTAGGATGGTACATTTGTGTTGCCTTGAGCCTCTTAGTTTGCGGTAATGTGTTATGGCAGCAGTAGTAAATAGTTTTATTTCATTTTCTTAGAACAACTTTAAAAATCTGTCTGAACGCCTTTCCCCTACCAATTCTACCTGCAGAGGCAGTTACTTCCTCTGAGATGGACAAAGGACTCCCATGGGGAGACACACAGACTACCCAATCCCGTGTCTTCCAGAAAATGAGTGAGCAGTTATCTCTACATTTTGACATGATGTGGGGAGTGCTCTTCACTCCCTTTAGACTTTATTTTATGGTTAATCACTTCTCATGAAAAGAGAACCAACAATGACAATGGAAATCCATTTAGATTTAACCTTTATTACAAACTGCAAAGCAAAATGTCCATTCTATTCAGGGCAATAAACATGTATAGATACGTTTTATACTTTAACTAGAAAACAGGTAAATAAGCTCTATTCAGGGCAATAAACATGTATAGATACGTTTTATACTTTAACTAGAAAACAGGTAAATAAGCTTTGTTAAATTCTGCTGCCATCCCTCATTAAGATTCTTATAAGATTCTAAGTTAGCAGCAGAAGCTAACTGTACCCTCAGAATTTGTAATAATGACAATATATAATATAACTAATGCTAAGATTTCATTTATACAGAGTTCTAGAGTAGGGGAATTTTAATTTAATGTTGTTATATTATTACTATCCTGTTCTACTTATTTAACCCAGTTGAGTACACTCATATGTTATGTAACCTCAGTAAATATTAAATATAAGTAGAAAATAAGATTAGAACAGTTAGACTTTTAGAAATTATTTAAAATGTCTCTGTGTTCAAGGAAAAATAAAGAATGATGGGACCACTGGAGATGTCCTCAACAGATATTTATGCAAATATCCTATAATCTCTCTGCCGAAACCCTCAATCCTGGATCTCTTAGCTGCATTCATTCTTATTGAGGCAAGAATTATCTGCAATTATTGTATAAAATTCCATCAAAGTTTCATTGAACAATTTATGAGTTTAGTTTTGAGCTGATGCTATGAATTTGACTGCAAATTTAAGAATTCCACAGGGATTCTCAGACTTTTGATAATCCTATGATGTGTTGTCAAAAAATAATACAAAGCAAGAATGCTGATGAATCTTTCAGGTCATCAGAATCAGGGCTAAAAGTGAAAGATTCCTAGAGGAAAATATGACCTGCAGGTCTATGATCTTCCAGGTCTAGTGCCTTAAAAAGCCAGATCACCTTCAGACGAGGAATGAGAAAAATAAATAGTACATATTTCATTACAAAGTTCTTTTTGCCTGTCAAGACACTCTCTGTACACATTCTCTTCCACCAACTCATTCAATGTCTACAAGACAAGTCTTATTACAAAATAAACAGGTTTCATTCTTTAACTCAAATAGATAAGCTTAAATACTCTCTTTTTGGGCTAGCATACCTTCAGAAAATCTGAGTATTACTACAAAGTGAAAGGGGTTAAAAAGGAAAGCACATCACTGATGAGCATTATTCATTTCAATTTTAAGCGTTTCTCATTGATAATTCTGAGTGTTGTTTTTCATTTTCTATTATTATTATTTTTTAATTTTAGCAGTGAATCCCACGACCAAGGTATTCTGTTAATGATTCTCTTGTAGTGACTCAGTTACTGTTGCCAAGGAAACAGCCCCGTTGCAAGAGTTAAGCAGACTTTTTCATCTGGTGAGAGGATGATGGGAACGGATGAGGGAGTTGAGGAAGGTCAGGCGTTTACCACTGAATACAAATCCGTCGTGCCTAATAGATGAAGCTTTTTCGTTTCTGTGCTGTTCAGGCTACTCCCAGCAGCCAAGGAGAAAACACAAAAGACACTCACACATGAATGCCAATGAGCCTGTGCTGGCAACGGTGGGGCACTCCCATGTGCCACAGCAGCTGAACTAGGCTTGGGGACGAGGCTTGGCTACGCATGAAAAGATAAGTTAAATAGGTTGTCAATAACTATAGAAGGTCAGAATCTAAATCCTGAGGGACTCTTAACAAGATCAGACAGATGGGATGTGGTTGATCTATCCTGTTCATATGCCCAAGCTTCCTTCTCTGAGGTCAGAGTTCAAAATTTGTCATGAGCTCCAACGTATTGAGTTGAGTCTTCTCAGAAGACTCTGAGAAGATGGTATTTTGATGTCTGTTGGCAAATACTATATACCAAGGTTTTATTTAGAGCAATGTGTCATGCATTTGTAATAGGTTCTTTTAAATGTTTTGCCATTACTGATGTAAGATTATTTTAATGTTACTATTTATAGTAATAACAATAATAGAGTAATGTATAATATGGTGGTTTAGCCACTAAGTCATATCCGACACTTGTGACCCAATGGACTATAGCTCACTAGGTTCTTCTGTCTACGGGACTCTCCAGGCAAGAATATTGGAGTGGGTGGACATTTCCTTCTCCAGAGGATCTTCCCATTCCAGGAATTGAACCCAGGTCTCATGCATTGCAGGCAGATTCTTTACCGACTGAGCTATGAGGGAAGACTGATATACAATAAAGCACTACAGTAATGTTAGCTGCTGCTGCTGCTAAGTCGCTTCAGTCCTGTCCTACTCTGTGCGACCCCACAGACGACAGCCCATTGGGCTCCGTCATCCCTGGGATTCTCCAGGCAAGAACACAGGAGTGGGTTGCCATTTCCTTCTCCAATGCATGAAAGTGAAAAGTGAAAGTGAAGTCGCTCAGTTGTGTCTGACTCAGCGACCCCATGGACTGCAGCCCACCAGGCTCCTCCATCCATGGGCGTTTCCAGGCAAGAGTACTGGAGTGGGATGCCATTGAAAGTATGTATATTTAATAGCAATGGAGCTGCTTAACTGGGAGACAGAATGCAGCTTTGAATCTACTCATGTGATTCAGNGGACTGCAGCCCACCAGGCTCCTCCATCCATGGGCGTTTCCAGGCAAGAGTACTGGAGTGGGATGCCATTGAAAGTATGTATATTTAATAGCAATGGAGCTGCTTAACTGGGAGACAGAATGCAGCTTTGAATCTACTCATGTGATTCAGTTACCTGTACTGTTTGTATATGTTGTCTGTGTGTACACAACTGAGTAGTAATTCATTTCCTCAATGAGTGTTCCAGGATCTGTGATATATCATATTCTGTGGTGTGTCCTGGCATACCCATATCGGCATGGATACATAAAAGAAAAATAAACCTCCTTAACTCAAAGAGAGATAGATAAGTAGACTAATAATGAAAAATAAAATATCTATGTGAAATATAATCAATTCAAGTAATATCATAAAAGGTTTTTATAGAGGTTGGATCTTGAGTTTCACTCATTCACAAAGCAATTACAGATTCAGTTTCTTCCTTACTCTGTCAAAATATCTATCTAGGAGATGATTATTCCTAAAATGAAATGTTGCTATAAAGTAAAAAACTTATGTATTATATCAGGTTTATAATTTACAAGAAAAAAAATTTTTAATGATATAAGTATATGATGCTGCATTTGCTTAATACTGTCCATTTTCTAACCATGGATTAATCACTAATTCCTCTAATAATTTATTGGGTTGGTGCAAAAGTAATTGTGGTTTTGCATTGTTGAATTTTGCCACTTGATGGCAAGATAAATTCTTAAATAAACATGGTTAAGTTATGCATCATTTTAATGTACATATCTCATTTTATTTATTTATTTTTGCCAATGACATTACTTGCTGTTTGTTTTATATTTATTTTACACTAGGAAATAATGTTAGACAAAAGGCAAATTTGAGCAATTTTCTTATCTGAGTTCAAAAACGGTCATAAACTAGCAGAGACAACTTGCAACCTTGACAATGCATTTGGCCCAGGTTGGTTCAATAAGTTTTGCCAAGGAGATGAGAGCATTGAGGATGAGAAGCAGCCATCAAAAGGTGACAGCAATCGGCTGAGAGCACTATCAAACCTGATCCTCTTACAAGTACATCACAAGTTGCCAAAGAATTCAATGTCAGCCATTCTATGGTCATTCAGCATCTGAAGCAAATTGGAAAGGCGGTAAAGCTTGATAAGTGGGTACCTCATGAGCTGACTGCAAATCAAAAATCTCATCATTTTGAAGGGTTGTCTTCCCTCTTACATAACAACAAACCATTTCTCGACTGGATTGTGACCTGCAACAAAAAGACTGTATGCGACAACTAGTGATGACCAGCTCAGTGGTCGACTGAGAAGAAGCTCCAAAGCACTTCCCAAAGCCAAAATTGCACCAAAAAACCAGTCAGGGTCACTGTCTGTTGGTCTGGTGCCCATTGGAGCCACTACAGTTTTCTGAATCCTGGTGAAACCATTATACCTGAGAAGTACAGCAAATCAAAGAGATGCGCCAAAAACTGCAAAGCCCACAGCCATCGCTGATCAACAGAAAGGGCCCAATTCTTCATGACAACGCCCAACTGTATATCACACAACTAATGCCTCGAAAGTCATCAATTGGGCTACAAAGCTTTGCATTGTCCACCATATACACCTGGCCTCTCCCCAATCAACTACCACTTCTTCAAATATCTTGACAACTTTTTCCAGGGAAAATGCTTTCACAAACACCAGGAGATAGGAAAAGCTTTCCAAGAGTTCATTGTATCCAGAGGCATGGATTTTTGTGCTATATGAATAAACAATTTTATTTTAATTGGCAAAAATGCGTAGATTGTAATGGTTCCCATTTTGGTTAATAAAGATGTGTCTGAGCCTAGTTCAGTTCAGTTCAGTCGCTCAGTTGTGTCTGACTCTTTGCAACCCCATGAATCGCAGCACGCCAGGCCTCCTTGTCCATCACCATCTCCCGGAGTTCACCCAGACTCACGTTCATCGAGTCCGTGATGCCATCCAGCCATCTCATCCTGGGTTGTCCCCTTCTCCTCCTGCCNTCTCCTCCTGCCCCCAATCCCTCCCAGCATCAGAGTCTTTTCCAATGAGTCAACTCTTTGCATGAGGTGGCCAAAGTACTGGAGTTTCAGCTTCAGCATCATTCCCTTCAAAGAAATCCCAGGACTGATCTCCTTCTGTATTATCCCCTGTAAGGGGTTTACAGGTGAAAGGCAAAATAAAAGGCCTATTCTGTGTAAGCTGACTAAATTTTGACAGGTATCCATCCTTTCTTTCTGCATAAAATTATTCCTGTCTTTACACCCCCCCCTTTTTTAAAAAAACTGATTAGTAAGAGGAACTCAAGAAATGAATCTTTTTCATTACAAAAGGCCTTCTCCTCTCCTGGGAATTTTATAAGAAGATGGTATCAAATTTTTATTTTAGTATAAATTAAGATAATATAAAATTAGAAAAATTTATTGCAAATGCTTATTAAGACATTGATTAGAAAAATATAATGAAAACATTCTTAGACTCTTCAGAATCTTTCTCTTTGAACTTTTCTTAGTTCTTCAGTAATCAAGTTTTAGAATTACTTATATTAGGTAAGACAGGACTTCATGCAATAGAATGTTTGGTAATTAGAAGCCATAGTCTTGAGGAAGTTGGAGAGAAGAGTCTTTTCTTCTGATGAAACCCTCAAAATCACAGTCCTATGATTTTAACAGAATAATCAGGATGAACTAGTGAGTTTGTTATATAAAATGAATTTATTTGGAAACATAGCTGAAAAGGTAATGGGATTTTTGTGGCTGTGATTAATTAAAAACTTTTTTATACCAAAGCTATGGCATAACATAAAAAGAGACTCTAGTCTGGAAATATCTTCATTCTTTCTGTGAGAAGAGATCAATCATTGGAAACAGATAACTTTCACTTACAGCTAATCTTATGAGTTGGTTTTACAAACTGGATAAGCAGAATTGTGTTTCTAAGTAAAACTTAGGTGAGGAGGTTGTTAAACTTTCTATCTTAATTTTATTGAATTCTGCTTGATTTTCAATTATCCCTGATTTTTTAGATATTCTGGGTTATATGGCAAAATTACTCAAAAATTATTTATGTGGCAAGAATTCTGTGTTGCAAATTTACAAA
The DNA here is from genome assembly GCA_006410875.1 of Neotragus pygmaeus. Lineage (NCBI taxonomy): Eukaryota > Metazoa > Chordata > Mammalia > Artiodactyla > Bovidae > Neotragus > Neotragus pygmaeus. The sequence continues at coordinate 33,060 of SJYV01016354.1, read as the reverse complement.
CGAATTTACATATGAAAAGAAAGGAATATTTTGTGTACATTAATTCAGAAACATATAAGTTTTGGATGAGTTGTTTGCATTTATCAGTTTTAAATATTTTTAGGACTCAAAGCTCTGATGTGAAAATCTTTACATTTGGTCTGATGGGCACCTTTTTAACATGTTAAAAAGCAAAATCAAGAAATATCTTTTACTAAGTTTATAAATGAAGCTCTTGCTAAGTTAACTATTATGGTTGTAAGCTTTTCTGATATATACTGCAATATATATAATATTATTACATATTATATATACATATATAATTAATAAATATTTATTAACATTTTGATACCAGATATTTTCTAAATTCTTTGTTTGGTACAAATATTTTCCTTTCCCTTATGGACTGATAGAGTCCATTCAATAATTTTGAAAGAAAACTGCTCTTTAAAAGATTTGGCTTTAGAATCATTTATAATTTCAGTACTTGTCTTGAAATACTGGATGATTAAAAAAAATAGCACAAGAATACAGATACCCAGTTATTTTATGGGCTCTCCCTCACCACTTTTGGACATTATTTCTTTATTTTCTTTTTATTTGATGTGGATTGGTGGATTGCATTGTTTCAGGCAGATTGCATTTGTAAAGTACTCTGCTTATCTATTAATTCCTTCCAGCATAACTCACATCATTTGTTAACTGTTCATTCTGACAAGTAATTAGGGAAAATATTTTTCATAAGCTAAAACTCCATCCCTATTTCACCCTTGGCTTTCATTCTCAATTTATCACTGTATGTTGATGTTGGGTGCTGTGTCTTTTGAATTCTGGCCATTTTCAGGTTTACAATGTGTAGGAAAAGTCTAAGTTTTTAGAATTTTAAACAAAGTGTATTAAACTTTTGAAATATTGTAATCATTTTTATTGTATTATGGTTTATAGCCTTACAATGGAAGAAAAGCTATTTCCTTTTCCAAAGTGCATTTTGAAATTTATATTAATGATGATTTAAATCTTTTCAAATCACCCAATTCCAAAAGAAGATAACCTTTGAGATTTTGTCAATGAATTACTTTCCAAAGGGAGACATGCAAATATCCTTTTATATTGATGTTTATGCCAGGGAATAAATGAGATCTAGTGTCTAAGAGTTCACCATTTATTTATATTTTATTTCAAATTCAAAGAAACGCCTCATTAGTAAAACAGTTTCTTCCATTTGGGGCGAGGTGTAAGGGCTTCCTTTTGTGTAAACGAATAGGGCTGTTTGCATAAACGCATGAGTGACAAGAATGCCTTGACAGCTTCACAAATGATGTCCTATGACCCTGTCTATTTCTCTTTCCTCTAGTTAACTTCTCCCACTGCCTCTGAGCAGCTTGCCTGTAAACCACCTGCTTTCTCCTTTGTTTCTCCAACTAATCAGAACACACCACCTGCCCCAGGCGAGCTCGCCGGTGCCTCTGTCCTGGAGGAGTTCCACTCGAGGAGGCTGGATGCCCGCGGGGCCCTGGTGGAAGAAACGACCGCGTACTTTCAAACTTCCGCTCACTCCGCACCCCTTTTTGCACCGAAGGGCGCATCCTCGACATCACAGGCCCCCCAGCTCGCTCAGTTATCAGGCTCTCCATCCAGTCCAAGCACAGCACAGCAAAACCCGGGGCAAACTTCTGAAGTCCTCAAGAAGACGGTCACCTCGAACGTCCTTAGTCCCAAAGAGAGTCCCAGAGCCTCTTCTTCACCAGCCTCCAGTGCTCCTCTGAAGTCGAGCGCAGCCTCCTACATCCCCGTCCGCATCGTCACGCACTCGCTCTCGCCGAGTCCCAGAGCTTTCCCTTCCCCTTTCCACGGCTCCTCCTCCACGGTCTGTAGCCACGCGTCCTCCAGCGCGAGCCTCTCCAGGTCAGGGGTGAAACCCCCGGGGCCCTCCAGGCTTTCCGTCCTCACCGCCATCCTGAAGTCCAGCCCTTCTCACCAAAGGCCCCTCTCGCCGGCCTCCTGTCCCACCTTCTCTCTCAACTCCCTGGCTTCCTCCACGCTCACGCTTGATCAAAAAGTCAAACAAACCCCACCCACACCTAAGAAATCCCTCTCAAGTTGCTCCCTGCGATCAGGGTCTCCAGAACAAAGGGAAAACCCGGTTTCCGACCTCAGCCAGCCATCCTTCCCCTTTCCTTCTCCCACCAAAGCTGCACCCACTCCCCAGGCATCGGCCCTTTCTCCCCCAACACAGGGCAGTAGCAGCTTCGCTTCTGTGATTGTAGAGAAAATGCCACCCCCAACTCTGAAGAGCAGCCCAGTGACTTCCCAGCTGCAAACCGGTACCTCCAGCTCTGTGGGTCTGCCTCCTGTCCCTCCAAGCTTTTCTCCTCTGTCTCCCAAAGACAGACAGGATGCTGACCCCAGAGGCCCAGGAAAGCCCAGGGATATCTGCTCGCATGCTTCTACATCAGCTTCCTCCACATCATCTTCTGTGTCTCCTCCCACTAACCCAAGGGCCAGGCTCTCCTCCCCAGAGAGACGGTACCACCCGTCCCCAGCTCTTTCAAACCTGATAAACCGATCTAAGAGCGCACAAGCGCCGGTCTCTGGCCAAGGGCAGACTCCGTCTACTCCACCCCCAGCCCCTGTCTCCAGCTCCAGCTCTGCCTCTCTTCCCCATCTGGGGTCCTCTGCTCTCCCTCTGGCTAATCCTCCCACAAAAGCACACCAGCTCAGTCCCTCTGCGCTGCACCCAAATCTTACCCTGCCTTCAAGACTTGGAAAATCCGAGAGCTCGGTATCTGACCACAGGTCATCTGTCTCAGCTCCGTCACCTCCCTTCTCTCTAACAAGAACCAAGGAGCTGAGTTCACCCTGTGCGTTGCCCATGTCAGCAGGCCCTGAGAATAAGAAACCCAAGGTATTTCTTTTGCACGTTGCATGGTGCATGCGGCTTTTGAAAATAGAATTTTTTTTCCAGGGGAAAATCAATGATTATGATATTCATTCTGCTCCTACAAGGAGGTAGTGCAAGAGGATATAAGACTTGGTGTAGTTGAATGTGCGGATGAACTATAATCTGTTTAAAATTGTGCATGTTTCTGAAAACCTCTTTGATTTTGCAAATCCTCTAATGGTAACTTTTTATATCTATGGCCTTAAGGGCATTTTTTCCCCAGGCATAATGAGTTATATTATTGATCCCAAAGACAGAATTTAGAGCAGTTAGATGAGATTTGGGAATATGATACATTTATGATTTATTTAATAATATGAACCATATTATCCACCAAGATATCCTGTACTGATTGAATAGTAGATAGGATTAGTGTAAAATGGAATTTTATATGTCAAGCCCCAAATGATTGCAAAGTCAATTTGAAAACTTTCTATTTCCTTTGCTGGCATTTATTTATTATTATTATTATTTTTCCCTTCTACAATGTTGATTTCTTTATAGCTTTACATAAACCTCAAGCTAAATCAATATGTCTTTAGTTATAAATTAATATATATGGCAAAATAGAATAGAAATTTCCTTTGTATGTGAAAATTATTTGCTTTGTTCTAAACACTAAATACATAATGATTATAAAATACAAAAAGAGTGGACAGGCTGGGTATAGGGAAATAGAATTAAGAGAGGAGAAATATTGACTTTTAAATGCTCTGATATAACCTGTTGAACAAGGATATGGATCAGCATCTGTTTTAATATGAGAAGGGAAACACTTGGAGGAGTTACCCACAGCATTCATGGTTAATTTGTCCTGGAAGAAGGCACCTCTGCTCTAGAATGGCACCCCTGGCCGCTTCCCAGCTGTTCCCATGTAACTTAGGATGTGGAGTTTGTCTGTGGTTAGATAGATAGCTTAGAATCCAGTTATTATTATACACATGAAATAAAATAATGAAAGTGCCTGTATTGAGAAAGGCATTTGGGTTTTCAGTTCAGTGTGTTGACACCATTAGAGCATCCAGGTTGATTCCATGGAGACTGTGTTCAATTCTATCACTGTCAGGGTGCTGAACTAATCATGGGACAGATGAAAGAGCCACATGACCTTGTGTTAACAAGATCTTAACCTATTAAGGTTACAATATGATTCACCTTAAAAAGTGTGCATTAGACATCTACTGTATGCCCACCACTATACTAGCTTTTTAGAGGATGCGTGTTTTATTTTTAAGGAAGAGATAATCCTTTGTCTTAAAAAACAAATTTTATTTAGCAGAAAAACATACATATATATGAGTGGCGCTAGTGGTAAAGAACCCTCCTGCCAATGCAGGAAACAGACGTGGGTTATATCCCTGGGTCAGAAGACCTCTGGAGAAGGAAAGGACAACCCACTCCAGTATTCTTGACTGGAGAATCCCATGGACAGAGAGCCTGGTAGGGTACAGTCCGTAGGATCACAAAGGGTCGGGCACAACTAAAGTGACTTAGTACGCATGCACGCATACATATGTGTGTATATATATATATATATATATATAATGTGGAGAAGCTGTAGAGAAAATATACAATAAACCTAGAAAACAAGGACAAGGCAATATTAACAGTATAATACAGATTATGTATAAAAGTTCACTGAATTCAGAGAATATTATTATGGGATATGGTTAGTGAGGTATGCTATCATAAATGTTGGAAATGTTGGAACATTTATGTTCCAATGTTTAGGATTTAGCTTAATGAAGAGGAAAGCAGTTGGCATTTCAGAAATGTTAAATGACCTGACCAAATATACAGAAGATGGTCCCAGATGAATGTATATGGACACATAAGAATGCTGGTCTTATCATCAACTAGTGATAATAGCAATGATAATTACAGTAACAGAGATCAAATACTCTCTGTGAATCATGAACCATCATAGTAATTACATAAAGCAGTTAAAATTTAATTAGAAGAGACTATGTCTGTTAATTTTGTTATAAGATTGTATAAGATTGGTTGTATTATTTTCTCCATTCTCTGTACTAAGAAACTGTTGTTCAATGAATAGCTTGCTCAGGTAATGTTTCTTATGCTGACTGAGATGACATTTATATTAATTGAAGTCTACCGAATCTTGAAGCCATTTTTTAAAAACTGAGATTTACTGCAACAAAGCAATAACTCATATTCATTATAATTTTAGCCTGAGTTATTAATTCTTAGGAAGGAAATCATCATTATGAGATGATGATTAGAATGATCAATTGATATAATATTTGTATCATATAAAAATGTATTTTTCCAGATTATGAGGTCTTTCTATTTTAAAAAGCAAGTGGGATGAAAGAAATCTTTTACCCTAATTCTAAATTTGAAAAAGTAGTTTATTTGAAGTAAATGAGCTGGTGGTTATTTTTTCAATACATATATGTTGTTATGGAATTCACTTGTGATGTATTGAAAAAAAAACTTGGTGATTTAAACATTACCTTTTCCTAAATTTATTGATAATTATCTCTTAAACCACACTGCATTATACTTAAATTATTCTTTACCTTTGTGAAAAGTAGTTTCACTCCACTGGCTTCTTTAGAGAGTTTCTGTTTGTGGTTCACTCTGCTTTGCTTATGTTTTGTCCTGTTTTTGAAGAGTTGGAAGAGGATGAGCCTGAAGGGAGTTCTGATAAAATCTTTTTTGTCCTAAAATCAAGTTTTTCAATGACCTTTTCCATCACAGCTCACTTACTACTCCCAGTATTGAAGAATTCTTGGCATTTGCTTTATTTATTCCTGTTTAGTTTATTTATTTCCAAGTTCATATAATTCAAGCTTATAGAAATGCATGATAAAATTTGGTGAACTGTATTAAAATATGAAGAGTGGTTACAATTTATCAATTTTACCTGTTTCTTTGAAAAGAAAAATATTTCAAATAATGGATAAAAGTGATAATAACTTCTGAAAAATTAGTTTCTCTTGAATAACACTCTTCTTTATTATATTTATTTCCTCTTGGTTTTTTTTTTTTTTTTTTTTNTCTCTAGTCTTTCCCATTCTGTTCTTTTCCTCTATTTCTTTGCATTGATCACTGAAGAAGCCTTTCTTATTTATTAGGATTTAAAATTCTAGTTTTAAATTTTAATTCTAATTTTAAATTATGGTCTAAAACCACAGTTACATTTGCACCAACCGTTTATTTTTTCATTTGCATCTCTGAGGGGGAAGTAGAAATTAAGAGGCGAGAGGACGATATTTAAATAGCTCATTCACTTAGGGCATTGGTTCCCAAAACTTGAATTTAAAAGTTACTTGCATTGCTTGTAAAAATACAGCTGTCTAGCCATATTAAGGTTTTCATAAACTCACCAGGTATTCTGATGATAAATAATGTTTTAAATGCTTTATAAATGTCCACTATTCATTAACACTAACATCTTCTCTAAATTTTGAAGTTGAAGAAGTTTCTTTGATCAAAAGGATAATGAGTTTATGAATAATGAAAAAGTTATTCAATAGTTAGCTGCTATTATACTAAATCTCTAAGATTTCTTTTTTAATTTCATAGTAAAGATAGTTCACAGCATTCTTAATGACCTCAAAGTCAAAAATGAGAAATCAGCAAATATTTCAGTCCCAAAGAGTTTTATTAATGTTATTTAGAATTTATGAAATTTTAAAGCAATCTATATATCATCTATTTACCTACCTAGCTATCTATCTACTTTTCAACCTACCTTCCTATCAAAAAATAAAGAGGATTTTTTTTCTTGCTGTTAAAGAAAGGCCAAATAAAAATTTTTTTTAGAAAATACTGTTCTCTTCAACGTCATCACTCTCTCAATATTTTAGAGAGATGGATAGCTAGATGAAGTAGCTTGGATGCCTCTTCGCTATATGAGTTCTAAACATATTGAACATCGAATGTATTGGAAGTCTTTACATTTACATTTTCCACCTTAAAATTGAGAAAGCCCACTAAGAGAGCCCTTCTGTCTTACAGTCACATGTTGTAGATAGTTGGGGCTCAAGTCCTACCAACATTGACTCCCTGGAGGAATGAAACAGTGCCTCATGATTTGTAGCTGATGCTAGAATTCTGCACCAACTCCTGGCATTCCATTAGGACGTGGCTGCCGTATTTGTTTTGAACACAATGACCTCAGTACACACGTGATCTACAGGGGGCAGCGCTGTACATTAACTGTGGAGTATACCACCACAGTGTAGTCTAAAATTTGCTTAAACTCTAAGATATTCTAGATACACTGTGAAAAAATTACTACGCTTAGTAACTCGGTTGAACAGGTTAGGGTGCTCTTTGGATTAGCAAACACTACACTTCCCGAAAGCATCCATCAAGACACCAGTTCTAGCATAGTTCTTTGCACAGTACAGAGTGCTGAGGCAACCTCTGGCACCCTGAGAGGATATTTGTAACTATCAGAAAGCAAGAGTGTGCGCGAGACTCACGAACTAGTATTTAGAATTCTATTTGTTATTGAAGTAATGTAGATAGCTACTTGCTTCTAAAGATATGTTTGCTATTAATCAACATGTGCACATTGCTACATTTAAAGTGGATAACCAACAAAGACCTAGTGTATAGCACAGGGAACTGCTCAATGTTATACAGTGGCCTAAATGGGAAGGGAATCCAAAAGAGACAGGGAAATATGTATACACCCAGCTGACTCACTTTGTTCTACAGCAGAAAATTCCATTGTAAAGCAATTACATCCCTTTTTTTTCATTTTCATTTTTTTTTTTTAATATGGCGGATCTAGCACACAAATTGTCACTCTTACTTGGGATAACTGGAAAACATAAAGGAACTGAGGTTTGGGGACAGAATAGCGTGTTAAAACACACAGTCAAGAAAAATAAACGTTGTGATGATGTAGACGAGGAGGAGGAGGAAGAGATAATGATGAGTTTTTGCATTTTTTTAAATCAATGATGTTGTGAGGTTGTCGGGATAAAAAGCAACAAAGATAATCTTAGACCTGGTCTCTAGTAAATGCTGTTATGAAGGGGAAAGACGGATGTATGTCACACGGGTAGGTGGACTCAGAAGACAGTGAGGCACGGAACTTTGTGGCTGTGGTTGGTGTTCAGTTGCTAAGTTGTGTCCGACTCTTTGCAATCCCATGGACTGTAGCACACCAGTCTCCTCTGACTTCCGCTGTCTCCCAGAGTCTCCTCAGATTCATGTCCATTGGGCCGGTGCTACTATATAATTTAGGGGTCCACTAAAGCAGCAATATTAATAGGATAACTCAGGATAAAAGAGTAGGAGTTCAGTGTGGCAGGACACAGAAGCCAGATACCGCTTGTGAACTAGTCCCAGGCCAGAAAACAGGGGAAAATAGAGCTAGGATATGTGTATTCCAAAGCAAAATAAATATTTTATGCATGTCACCTGGAATCTATGAGGGCAATACTTCTTTAAAGGTTTCCTGCAAACAGGGCTAAGAGAGTTAAATCAAAATACCCATTATTACTAATACAAATGTCTTTGATAGTGCCTTTATTTAGCATTCTGTTCAGTGATCTATTAGTGAACAAAAATAGTTAAAAAGACTTGATGTATTTTACTACTTGCCTACCTGGTCCAATTTTTACCCTAAAGTAATATGTTCCTTAACTATGATTTCTTTTAAATGGTCATGGTAGGCAAAGCTCTATTGTATATGAAAGTGAAAATTAAAGGAAGTAATTTTATACTATAACATGGTTACAGTGAAAGAGAGACAAGTCTGTTAGGGAAAAGGGTCTCTTTGGAGAGTTAAATCTTAATCATCAGGAGAAATGATTATTAATGCAGCTAGAGTCAGTCATAACTGTATAACAGTTGCATTTGCAATCAATTTATGAGGTTTACATTTTCAGATGTGGATTACATTATTTACTACATTTAGTGCTTTCTATTTTGAAAGTAGAATGAGGCTAATGACCCACAAGACTTCTACACTGCATAAATTGAAAAGGACAGGGTAGTTTGAAGAATACAATTGAAAGCCCCCCTTGAATCGTATGCTGAAATAAAATTCTCATTACTGCTGCATGGGGACACACATGTCCTCCTTTGACAAGGAAAGATTTTAGATTAAGCTCTCTTGGACTGTAAATTACCATTCTTGATAGCTGGCCTCCCCTGTCCATGGTGCTTTAGAGAAATGGGATAGACTGTGAAAAAGTATAGATTTCAAGAATGTAGACCCCTGTCTCTTAACCATTCCTAACTCCCACCCTCAAATTTCCATGTCACCAGAAAAAGAATAGTAATATGAAGACACTGCTGAATTTGAATGGGAATAAAGGACTTTATCATTGCAAATCTTAGTAGCCATTCCTAGAGTGATTGTCTGACCCTGTCATCATCCCCCCATCAACAGTTACATCAAACTTGGCCACCCAAGGTAGGGAAGGAGGGGGCTTGGCTAAGAGAGACACCACTTTGGATTCATCTTCAAACATGCAAGGAATTCTATTCTGCAAATGAGCTGCACACAGTTCAGGCTAAATAATTAGTGTTTAAGTAAGGTGGATATGACTTTCTTGAACAAGAGGGAAAAAGTGGGAGGTTTCGCAGACATGGGGTGAAAGTCTTTTTTGTTTAATCCTGTCTCTCTGAGATATTAGCATTGCTACCCTACAAAGATTGCTTCCTCTAGGAGAGAGGGGCTTCTTAAGCATTAATTTGTTTTGAAACTTGAGCTTTTTAAATAATGGGATGATAAAATGATCATAGATTAGAATCCTTATCATGTTTAAAGACTATACATTCATCACTTCAAAGCCAAGTATGGCATCCAAGCCATAGTAAGTACATGTTTATTTGCTACAGCAAAGATGTACCCTGCAAAATCAATTTGTGTACTCATTACATAAATCCATATTAAACTCTTTAGTCTATATTTAAACACTCTAACAGGGAGAGTCAGGGTAAATTAAATGGACTTTATTTCCAGGTGGAGAAAAGCCAAGGTTAGTCCTAACACTTCTAATGTATTTCTCAGTTCTAATCTGCATCTGCGACAGACAGCAGGAGAGACAAACAGGAGAGAGAAGAGAAGGAAGCTATCATTTCCATCCTTTGGATGCTAAGTCGCTTCAGTCATGTCCGACTCTGTGTGACCCCATAGATGGCAGCCCACCAGGCTCCCCAGTNTAATGTATTTCTCAGTTCTAATCTGCATCTGCGACAGACAGCAGGAGAGACAAACAGGAGAGAGAAGAGAAGGAAGCTATCATTTCCATCCTTTGGATGCTAAGTCGCTTCAGTCATGTCCGACTCTGTGTGACCCCATAGATGGCAGCCCACCAGGCTCCCCAGTCCCTGGGATTCTCCAGGCAAGAACACTAACTGATGGGCTAAACAAATCAACATATTCTGGTCCTGGCCATGACAGTATGTTCTCAGTGATTATCTTATGCTAATGCATAACCTTTTAACTGCTTCCAAAATGGCAGGACAATGAGTTCGTTCCTCAGAACTGGGTAAAAAATGATCAACTAGGAGGACTCCTCTCATCAGTAGGAGAATGATTCACTTACAGCGTATCGAGGAGCCTGGGGTGCATAATAAGACCCCATCATACTTTCCCTTAAGATTTTCATGACCATCAGCAATGATAACTTACAAGATTCCCAGTTAGCATCCAAATCTCTTCTTCAATTCAAATGCAAATGACTCACCATTTCCTCTTCCATAGTATTCTCTGAACTTATCTTTCTTTTCATGAGCTGAGTTGCCACCAGTTCAGACCATAACTATTTCCCTCTAGATATTATAAAATATTTTGCATTCATGTTTCCATTTGCTCCAAATCTCCCAAGTATGCCCCCTGGAATATTCCTTTTCAGTCAGACTATTAATTTTGCCTATTTGGGTTATGCATTTTTCAATAATATGCTTTGAGATCTTTTAAAATATTTACCTCCTTGGTTCATATTTTACTATATCATAGTTTATACTCACCTGTGTCAACCAGTAAAACCAAGAACTTGCTTTTCAGGCCTTCTGATGAGTAATTGAGAGTCTGCCCTTTTTAGGACTTTTACCAGGTGCTTGATTTGCAAAGACAGGAGCCCTCAGTGAACTCACAATTGAGGTTCTTTCTGTCTGAGCGCACTAAATCCCTCTTCTGGGTCTTCTGCGCTTTGTTAAGTAATGGTTCTACCATCTATGTTGTTGTTGTTGTTCAGTCACTAAGTCGTGTCCAACTCTTTGCAACCCCATGGACTACAGCATACCAGGCTCCATCGTCCTTCACAATCTCCTGGAGTTTGCTCAGATTTATAAAAGTCCTTTGAGCCAGTGATGCTATCTAGCAATCTCATCCTCTGCCACCCCTCAACCCCTTTCTTTTGGCTTCAATCTTTTCCAGCATCAGGGTCTTTTCCAATGAGTTGTCTCTTCACATCAGGAGGCCAAAGTATTGGAGCTTCAGCTTCAGCTACAGCATCTGTCCTTCCAATGAGTATTTAGGGTTGATCTCCTTTAGGATTGACTGGTCTGATCTCCTTGTTGTCCAAGGGACTCTCAAGAGCCTTCTCCAGCACCACAGTTTGAAAACATTAATTCTTAGATGATTGACCTCTAGGGTCCAAGTCTCACATCCTTACATGACTACTGGAAAAACCATAGCTTTGACTATATAGACCTTTGTCGGCAAAGTGCTATCTCTGCTTTTTAATACACTGTCTAGGTTTGTGACAGCTTTTCTTCCAAGGAGCAAGTGTCTTAAATTTCCTGGCTGCAGTCAACATCTGCAGTGATTCTGGAGCCCAAGAAAATAAAATCTGTCACCGTTTCCACTTTTTTCCCCATCTATTTGCCATGAAGTGATGGNGCTTTTTAATACACTGTCTAGGTTTGTGACAGCTTTTCTTCCAAGGAGCAAGTGTCTTAAATTTCCTGGCTGCAGTCAACATCTGCAGTGATTCTGGAGCCCAAGAAAATAAAATCTGTCACCGTTTCCACTTTTTTCCCCATCTATTTGCCATGAAGTGATGGGACTGGATGCCAAGATCTTCATTTTTTAATGGTGAGTATCAACCCAGCTTTTTCACTCTTGTCTTTCACTCTACCATCTTTGCAGTTAAATCAATTGGGTTTCTCATGTTATGCTAGATCATGTACATCAGAATGCTAAATACTACTGTGTTTAAAAGTTCTGTGTTGCAAGAACAATTGACATAAACTTGAATTGTGCTACAAAAATAGAATATTAGGAATCATCTCAATTTAATGCATCTATACTTATTCACGTAACTCTCCATGTTTTGAAGACCTCCTAATAAATTTCTCACTATTTTCAAACTGTCGTGGTGGATGGCCTTATTCTCTCTTATCTAGCCCATGGCTCGGATACCTTCCCAATAACTCTGTCTAATCGCCTCCTGGCACTGCTAACCCAGCTGTCACCCCCAGTGCTTTCAGAGTTATCTTTTAAAAACACAAACAGAAGCATGCTAGTTTTTACATCCTACCACCAATATCCCACACAGAGCTGAGACAAAGAGTCCAATTTTCTTTGCTTATATTCTAAAAGACAGACTGTGATCCGGCCTCTGCACATCTCTCCCATCTTACTGAGTCACACACTTCTCTGAATATGTGCCTCTGCTTCTGTGTTATTCCTCTAGGCTTGGGTGTTATGTGTCTTCTACCAGCCATTTCTCTGCCCTTCTGGACAGCTTAGCAAAAATCCTATTTTGACCTCAACATTCATCTTAGCTTCACTGTCTCATCCTCAGAGATGCGTTCCTTTGGTTTCACGGAAGAGTTGCTTAAACCCCTCATTGTGCGACCCCTGCATCTTGGGTGTATGCACTCCTGGGACTCATAGCAATGATTTGTTCTACTTCCAAGTTCCCTAATAGACTAGAAGTTTGAGAACCACTTAGCATCGGCATTCAGAATACAGGAATAACTTATTGTAGGATAACAATTTATGTGCAAGAAACTATCTATTGGTTTGGGGTTTTATTGTAGTTATTGTTGCTGATATAAAAAGCAAAATGCATTCACCAATTCATTAAGCTGAATTTCTCCATGGGTCAAATTATCCTTTCTAGGCAAGCATGTTAAAGACCTAAAATATGTGATCAGAATTGGACTCAAAGGCTCATATTAAATAATGCGAAGTAAGGCTCACTGGAGAAGGGAATGGCAAGCCACTTCAGTATTCTTGCCTTGAGAACCCCATGAACAGTATGAAAAGGAAAAATGATAGGATACCAAAAGAGGAACTCCCCAGATCATTAGGTGCCCAATATGCTACTAGAGATCAGTGGAGAAATAACTCCAAAAAGAATGAAGGGATGAAGCCAAAGCAAAAACAATACCCAGTTGTGTATGTGACTGGTGATAGAAGCAAGATCTGATGCTGTAAAGAGCAATATTGCATAGGAACCTGGAATGTCAAGTCCATGAATCAAGGCAAATTGGAAGCGGTCAAACAAGAGATGGCAAGGGTGAACGTCAACATTCTAGGAATCAGCGAACTAAAATGGACTGGAATGGGTGAATTTAACTCAGATGACCATTATATCTCCTACGGCGGGCAGGAATCCCTCAGAAGACATGGAGTAGCCATCATGGTCAACAAAAGAGTCCGAAATGCAGTACTTGGATGCAATCTCAAAAACGACAGAATGATCTCTGTTCGTTTCCAAGGCAAACCATTCANGGGGTGGGTGGGTTACCAACTGCATTCTCTCCCCTGGAATGCGTCACAGTCATTAATTTGTTTAATTTATTTTCTGCCTCTTCCCTAGTGAAGCAGTCCGATTCACTGTTGGCCTACCCATCAGAACAAATTACACTTCGGAAATATCCGAGTGCTTCAATTTTCCATTAAATATAATAAGAAATCACAATGCCCTGTTTTGGCCTGATGACTTCTCGCCAAGGATCTACACGTACATTTTTACAATTGCTGCCAGGCAATTCTAGTCGTCATCCTGGGTGACAAAGAGGCATGGAAATAGGCCCACGATCACCAGGCTCTGTATTAACTTCTACTCATATGGGTGTCTCTTGGGTGGTGCATTTAATCAACTTCAGGTGTATATGGTCGGATTCTGCAATGCAATTATGAAGTCTTCATAGCAGGGGCCACTTTCTCTGCTTCTTTGGTATCTCCCCACTGTGCCTTAACCCCATCCTGGTCCAGACAATGGCTGCTGCCAACTGATGAATTCACAGAAGTATGCCCCCAAAGGACGGATGCTTTCAAACTGTGGGGCGAAAGAAGACTCTTGAAAGACCCTTGGACAGCAAGGAGATCAAACCAGTCAATCCTAAAGGAAATCAACACTGAATGTTCACTACAAAGACTGATGCTAAAGCTGAAGTTCCAATATTCTGGCCACCTGTTGTGAAGAGCCGACTCATTGGAAAAGACCCTGATGCTGGGAAAGATTGAAGGCAGGAGGAGAAGGGGACNAAGGAAATCAACACTGAATGTTCACTACGAAGACTGATGCTAAAGCTGAAGTTCCAATATTCTGGCCACCTGTTGTGAAGAGCCGACTCATTGGAAAAGACCCTGATGCTGGGAAAGATTGAAGGCAGGAGGAGAAGGGGACGACAAGGATGAGCTGGTTGGATGGCATCACTGACTCGATGGACATGAGTCCGAGCAAACTCCAGGAGATGGTGAAGGACAGGGAAGCCTGGTGTGCTGCAGTCCATGGGGTCGCAAACAGTGGGACATGACTGAGCAACTGAACAATAAGCCCCAGGAAGAGCTATCCAGTGTCCCATGGAAGCTGGCCTTCCACCTTCCAGCCTCTGGGACTGATCTCACGGCTTCAGTGCTGATCTCACAGGTTCGATGTTCATCTCTGTCCTTCTTCCGACTCTCCTGCTTCTTCCTTATCATTAGCCACTGCTCAGATCATGGAGCCTGCTCACTACTGTAGATCAATCTATCCTAAAGAACATCGCTCATTAACGATTACGTTTCATTTTCAGAATGTTATCTTACTTGCACAGATTGGAAATGGAAATGTCCAGGGGTTACACATACAGGATATATGGCTCTTTCAAGTTAGAGATTAATTGTCAGGTATTAATTCTGAATTTCTTTATTGCAAAAGCTTGTCAAATGTTGCCAGGGGAAGGTGCGAGCTCAAAGCTATCTTACCTGATGTTCTGCGCATCCAAGAATAGGGCCGCCAGCACTGACGGCTCAGCACTTTCTGAGTCTGAGAAAGAGCACATGCGGCAAAGAAAGGCTGGATGGACCGTGGTAGTCTGGTAAGCTTTTAGATGACAGCAGTTTCTGAGGAACAGGGAGCAGATTGGCTCTGCCGTGGAGCTGAGTCACGGCCAACTTCTGCCTGGACAGGACAAAGTCTGAGGCTGAGCCTTGATGTCTTCCCACACAGGCAGCTGGGGGTAACCTGGAGCACCAGGTTGCAATCAACAAATCTAGACGCCAGAAGACCTGGGTTTGCTGCCAGCTTTACTTCTTTATGCTCATACTCAGTCGTGTCTGGCTCTTTGCAACCCCATGGACTGTATCCCGCCAGGCTCCTCTGTCCATGGAATTTCCCAGGCAAGAATACTGTAGTGCGTTGCCATTTCTTCCTCTAGGGGATCTTTCCAATCCAGGGATCAAACCTGCATCTCTCAGGTCTCCTGCATTGGCAGGTGCGTTCTTTACCACTAGCGCCACCTGAGGAATCAGCTTTACCACTCACTAGCAAATCAATCACAAGGAACTTTTGTTTCCTCCTTAAAATGGGCAGGGTGTTGTCTATCTTGAGGACTGTCATGTCACTCAGTACTAAGACTGTTTAATTGTATGCTGCTTCTGTTTACAAAGCACAGTGGAGAACAGGGGTCCGCTATTGTCTCTTAAGCCTTACAGCTTCTTGTAATCTTAAGGTGAAGTTTTAGGTTTGTTGGACAATCGCTAAGGACTGCTGGCAGAGGTAAATGAGAGGATGTATGTAGAGCACAGTGCCTGGCATTGAAATGTGAATTCACCCCTTCTAGTAGTGGCACTTTAGAATTTTTAAGGAAAAAAAAATAAGAGGACAGCTGGGAGTGTGAATATGAAAGTTGTCTTATCATGACCATCTATCAGGGGCTTCCCAAGTGGCACCAGAGGTAAAGAATCTGTCTGCCAATGAAGGAAACATAAGAGACACAGGCTCAGTCCCTGAGTTGGGAAGATCCCCTGGAGGAGGGCATGGCAATGCATTCCAGCATTCTTGCCTGGAGAATCCCATGGACAGAGGAGCCTGATGGGCTACAGTCCATAGGTTGCAAAGAGTCAGACACAACTGAGGTGACTCAGTACACAGCACAGCCATTCATCAAGCACAAAGACAGAATGTTGGAATGTGTGATGTCCTCAGAGAAGCCCAGATCTTAAGTGAAGTTGACATGGGCTGGTGTCTCATGTCCTGACACTGCACAAGCTCTTCCATGTGAGCCCAGCTCTCTTTACCTTCTCTGTCTCTGCTGCCCCTTCTTCCTCCTCTGTATGCCCCTTGGTTCAGAGGGTGCCCAGATACCTGGTCAAACAGTATTCTGGAACATCTGTGAGGCTGTTGCTAGATGAGATTCTTATTTAAATCAGTAGACCGAGGAAAGCAGACTGTTCTTCCCAATATGGGTGGGCCTCACCCCATCAGTTGAAGGATGGCTAGATCAGCAGCAAGGCTGATCCTCCCGTGAGTAAGAGTGAACTCCTGTTGCCTGACTGAATGGAAGATCCATTTTTCTTGTGCCTTTGGACTCAAACTAAAACACTGGCTCATCCTAGGTTTCATTCTTTTGGAATTTGGATTAGAATTTAATACCTTAGCAGTTCCGCCTGGTTCTCTAGCTTGTAGATAGCAGGCTGTGGGACTTCCTAGCCTCCATATACACAGGAACCTATTTTTTCTTAACCAATCTTTTTTTCTTTCTATATACCCTGTTGCTTCTTTTTTTTTTTTTTTTCCTGGATAATTCTGACCAATACACACCTAANGCTTGTAGATAGCAGGCTGTGGGACTTCCTAGCCTCCATATACACAGGAACCTATTTTTTCTTAACCAATCTTTTTTTCTTTCTATATACCCTGTTGCTTCTTTTTTTTTTTTTTTCCTGGATAATTCTGACCAATACACACCTAAGGTTGGTATTTACTGGATCTTCTTAGTCTTTTTTCTCCTTGCTCCACGAGCTGTGCTTGGAAAATTTCACCCACTCCCATTGTTTCAACTCCCACTTTTATGTGGAAATATCCCAAAGCATTCTCTTTAGTCCAGATTGCTCCCTCCAAGCTTCAAGCTCCAATATCACATATTCAACTGCCAACTTGAAACCCCTCCCCAGACACCTCCAGGTTCACTCACATTCAGTGAGTCCAAATGAGATGATGGTACTTGCTACATAGACCTGCTTCCTTTCCACTGGTCCCTATTTCTGATGATACCCCACCTTCCATTCTGTTAGCCAGCCTTGGGGACATGCATCTGACACTCCCTAAATGCAAGCAGTGGTCAAGAACAGCAGACTTGACCTCATGATTCCTCTCATATCTAGCCCCGCGCACCCACCCCTGGTGCACATCAGCCCTGTTTCAACTCACTCTTCCTCATTCCTTCTAATGTTTACTGTACATGTTTGTATAAGTCTGCCTTTCAACGCTACATTCTGTCCTTCTGGACAGGAATGCTGATTGATCCATTTTTTAAAAATCCTGCCGTTCCCAGCAAAGTACTTGGCAAATATCAGATACTTAATAAACGGGCTGTTGTCTGAATGAATGAATGACCTCCCTTGCAAGTTCACTGGGAGTCGGGAAGAAAGCAGAGTATCAGATAAGACCTCGGCAGGACCCAAGAGACACAAAAGGAGTAAAAGAAGTTAACTCATTTGCCAGAAATAAATAAAAGGCAAATCTTCCGTGAATATATGTGAAATGAGGAAAACAAACACAAGCAGTCATTTTAAGAGCAGGGCCGCTAATATCCTAGCTAGCCCCTGTGGGACAGGACAAGCTCTCCTATGAGAGGTTTCATTTTGTCTGTTTGCTATTGTTTTAGTTTCCCTTTTTCAGAAACGGAGAATAGGACACCAAGACAAACCCAGTCTTTCTTAAAAGGCCCTGGGGCACATATAGAGCTCGCCTAACACACAGTGCCTGGGATCTTAAGGGTTTGATTCAAAGGACCAGCACCATGTAAAACTCCTAGAGCTCAATTAATCAAATTCATCAAGATTGACTGTATTTGAATTGTGGTTCCAGGCAGCTGCTAACAGTCCATCAGCCTGGGATACCCAGAAAAATGCTGATGGGAAGCTGACCTTCGAGCTAAAAATCCAGACAACATCGACCCTACTTGTGAATAACTCTGAAGGCCCCTTTCCTGTCACCTTCTCATCAATGTATTTTCCCCAACTACTTAGAAAAATCTAGGTAAATAAAAAAATAGGCTTTTATAGCCCAATAAACTGATAGGACTGCAAATAATGGAGAAGAGAGGAAGTTGTGTAGGAGAAATCTAGTCTCCCAACACTTAGTTTTCTGAAACAAATGAATGGTTAGCTTTCTCCCTTTGCCATTCTTCACCAAACACACACACAGACACACACACAGACACACACACACACACACACACACACACACACACACACATGATCCTTGAGAGTTTGGAAGCATTGCTGCTTGCAAATGGGCCCATTAAAAGCAGATAAATCAATGGGAAACACATAAAAAAGCCTCATTTATCATAAGATGTGCTGGACAAGGTTTTGAGTTTTATGCACATTTATTCTAGAAATCTGTTTATCTGTGCAACATTTCTGAATAAAATACTTTGTGATGAACCATTCTCTTTCCTCGAATCTATATGGAAAGCAATTAAATTCAAACCCCAAAGACAAAACATGATGAACACAGAGCTACGTTATTGATCTGTCATTTCATCACTGCCCACCCTTCTTCTTGGATAACATCTTCTCCACAGGCTCAAAGGTAGATCCCCCTCCTGCTCTTACAAAACGTGTTTTTCTTGTCTTTAACCAAGCAGAACTCTTCAACTGTTCCCCAAAGACTACAGGTGATGTGATGCTGGCAAGATGCCTGAAGGTGGTGGGAAATGCTGTCCTTGGAAAGAATGAATGATCTTAGTCCTGCTGGCATGTGACTCCAGTTGATTTACATGAGTACCAGCTCTTGGTCTGAACCTGTTCATGGTGGGAGAGGTGTGGATATGACCATTTGATGAGGGTAAGATGTAGGAAAAAAGAGGAATGCATTCAACTGTGTCTATATTATAGTCAAAGTTCCCTCCATGCCAGCCCCGTGCCTCACATATTTCTTTCTTTTTTTTTTTTTAATCTCAGCCCCAGGTGGTAAGCAACCGCAGGGCTCAGCAAGGAGTTCAACTTGATGCTCCGTGATGACCTAGAGGGGTGAGATGGGGAAGGTTGGAGGGCGGCCCAAAAGGGAGGGGACAGTGGCTCAGATGGTAAGGAATNCTTTTTTTTTTTTAATTCTCAGCCCCAGGTGGTAAGCAACCGCAGGGCTCAGCAAGGAGTTCAACTTGATGCTCCGTGATGACCTAGAGGGGTGAGATGGGGAAGGTTGGAGGGCGGCCCAAAAGGGAGGGGACAGTGGCTCAGATGGTAAGGAATCCGCCTGCACTGTGGGAGACTCAGGTTCAATCACTGGATTGGAAAGATTCTTTGGGGGAGGGCATGGCAACCCACTCCAACACTCTTGCCTGGGAAATCCCATGGACAGAGGAGCCTGGAAGGATACCATCCATAGGGTCGCAAAGAGTTGGACATGACTGTAGCAACTTAAGCACCCACACATAGCTGATTCACTTCATTGTACAGCAGAAACCAACACAACATTGTAAAGCAATTATACCCCAAAAAAGACAATTAAAAAGAGAGAGAAGAGAACCTCACCTTAGCAAAGAGATTGGCCCAGTAGTTTCCGAAAAAATATTCAATGAATACAACTTTTGAATGTGACTAAGTATGTACATTCCTGGAAAAAGAAATGGCAACCCACTCCAGTATTCTTGCCTTGAAAATCCCATGGGCGGAGGAGCCTGGTAGACTATAGACCATGGGGTCACAAAGAGTCAGACATGACTGAGTGACTTCACGTTCACAATTGATCTCAGTTCGGCTGATAGACTATTCCAGGCATGTTCATGGTAGGGAATGAAAGCCACGTGGTCCCTTTGGTGATAAACAGCGTTACTGATGACAGTCAGCATGTTCAGATTAACCTCCAGTGTCTACAAACACAAGACTGGGGTGCATGCATCCCCTTCCCCCAAATAGACAGCCTTCAACCCTCAGTGAATGGAATCATTTAGTTTGATATACTCTATGAAGAGGAACTAAAAAGCCTCTTGATGAAAGTGAAAGAGGTGAGTGAAAAAGTTGGCTTAAAGCTCAACATTCAGAAAACAAAGATCATGGCATCTGGTCCCATCACTTCATGGGAAATAGATGGGGAGACAGTGGAAACAGTGTCAGACTTTATATTTTTGGGCTCCAAAATCACTGCAGATGGTGATTGCAGCCATGAAATTAGAAGACACTTAGTCCTTGGAAGAAAAGTTATGACCAACCTAGAGAGTATATTCAAAAGCAGAGACATTACTTTGTCGACTAAGGTCTGTCTAGTCAAGGCTATGGTTTTTCCTGTGGTCATGCATGGATGTGAGAGTTGGACTGTGAAGAAGGCTGAGAGCCGAAGAATTGATGCTTTTGAACTGTGGTGTTGGAGAAGACTCTTGAAAGTCCCTTGGACTGCAAGGAGATCCAACCAGTCCATTCTGAAGGAGATCAACCCTGGGATTTCTTTGGAAGGAATGATGCTAAGCCGAAACTCCAGTACTTTGGCCACCTCATGCAAAGAGTTGACTCATTGGAAAAGACTCTGATGGTGGGAGGGATTGGGGGCAGGAGGAGAAGGGGACGACTGAGGATGAGATGGCTGGATGGCATCACGGNGAAAGGAATGATGCTAAAGCTGAAACTCCAGTACTTTGGCCACCTCATGCGAAGAGTTGACTCATTGGAAAAGACTCTGATGGTGGGAGGGATTGGGGGCAGGAGGAGAAGGGGACGACCGAGGATGAGATGGCTGGATGGCATCACGGACTCGATGGACGTGAGTCTGAGTGAACTCCGAGAGATGGTGATGAACAGGGAGGCCTGGCGTGCTGCGATTCATGGGGTCGCAAAGAGTCGGACACGACTGAGCAACTGAACTGAACTGAAGGGTCACATATAAAAAGAAAGCAGGTAGTCTTGCATAACAGAAATTGGACATGAAATTCATGAAATCCAACGGCTTAGGTCTGGGCCACCCATTCTGTTATCTCATGCCTCTTTCTATTTATGAGATCAAGGAGACAAGGCAAGAGAAGGATATAGAATAGGCTACCTGTATTCCTCTTTCTTTCTTCTTCCAAATAAGTGTTACATTGTTACGGGAAAGTCATTCAGAGAAAGAATCATTCTTCTTTATTCAAAACAGTCTATTCTGCTTTTGTACATTTTCAAATACATACATTCAGACAACACCTTTCAGAATGAAGGAATATTTTGTCTCATTATCTGGTAGAGCTTTATTTAAATAGAAATAGACACTGAAAAATATCAGAAAATATGTAAAACTAGCTTCTCTATAGGATTTTTCTTGCTTGATAATGATGGATGTGTAATTTTGAGGATGGGTTATTTTTATTTCAACTGAATTTTCTCCTGTTCCACAATATATCAAACTCATATATCAACTAAACAAATAAATGTATTTAGTTAATGTTGTTGGGGGAAGTTAAGGTCACTGAGAGATCCTTGATGGATATTTGTTAACACAAAATAACAAAGACAGCTATGCATAACACACATTACTCAGTCTTATTAACTATTGTTTTTTATGGAACTACATGATAGGTTCAAGATCCATGAGTAGAATCTTTATGTGAAAAGAAAAAGGTTTTTAACTGATTTTCTTACCCGAGAGCAACTCGCTTAAAGCTGGGAATAAAATAAAACAATAAATGAAGGAACTTTTCAGAACAATAGAAGCCCTGTCATCCTGTGTGACAATAGATACTAAAAAAGGATTAGAATGTCAACAGTGAAAATACAGCAAGCGCCAGCTGTTTAAGAATTTAAGGAGTATAAAGAATTGCAGTTTTTTGAATGGTATCTACCATCATTTCCTTTCCATGTGAGTCTTTATACAACCTCAGGGTGTTTAATAAATACTGAACAATTAAAATACCCTGATAAACTACTCAGTTTTAATTGTATCTGATGATTAGGATTAGTGGCATCAAGTTTACTATTGGTTATAGTATGGATCCCTGGGTAGCAGGGATTATGTGATGCTTCCCTTTAAGACTTAAGATACATAACTGGCCCACACTTAGTAATGACCTCTAACACAGTAGGGATCCGGACAGAAATCATTTAGGTGGCAGAATGTCAGAAATTTTCATTAATTCCAAGCTTTTCTTCCTTCTCTTTCAATAATCCCAAAACTAGTCTAAATAGATTTAAATAAATCTAAAACATCACCCGTTTACCTGACCAAGCTCCATGTGGTGGATAAAACGTGGGTGAGCAGTCAATCAAGGCAGAGTTCACGGGAAAGTTGGTGCAAAAGTCAGACAGCTGGCTCGACGTGTGCATGGCCATGAGGAGCTAACTAGCTTCTCTGAGCCACAGCGACCTGACTCACAAAATAAGGGGAGTAGGCATCTCTTCCACGAGACTCTTGAGAAGAATCAGTTCATACGTGATTATGTGATTGTAAAACCAAACTCAGCATGGTACCCAGTAATATTAACACGTATATGTTGAATCTAAAAAAACTGGCACAAATGAACTTATGTGAAAAGCAGAAAGAGAAACAAAGATGCAGAGAACAAATGTATGGAGGGTGAGACAAATCGGGAGACTTGGATTCGGACACATATGTATATAACTATGTATAAAGCAAGTGACCGATGAGAACCTGCTGTACAGAACAGAGGACTCTACTCAATGCTCTGTGATGATCTAAATGAGAAAGAAATCCAAAAAAGAGGGTGCACACACACACACAAACACACACACACAGCCTTTCGTATACATAGATACATGGCTGATTCACTTTGCTGCTTAGAAGAAACACAATATTTTAAAGCAACAATCAGTTCAGTTCAGTCACTCAGTTGTGTCTGACTCTTTGCGACCCCATGAATCGCAGCACGCCAGNGCAAATGCAGAGAAGGCAATGGCACCCCACTCCCCTACTCTTGCCTGGAAACTCCCATGGACAGAGGAGCCTGGTAGGCTGCAGTCCATGGGGTCGCTAAGAGTCAGACACGACTGAGCGACTTCACTTTCACTTTTCACTTTCATGCATTGGAGAAGGAAATGGAAACTCACTCTAGTGTTTTTGCCTGGAGAATCCCAGGGACGGGGGAGCCTGGTGGGCTGCCATCTGTGGGGTCGCATAGAGTCAGACATGACTGAAGCGACTTAGCAGCAGCAGAGCAACTGAACTGATATTTGTGTGTGTGTGTATATGTGTGTGTGTGTGTGTGTGTATGCCTTTGTATTCTGTTATGCCCACTAACATGCCTGTAAAATAAGTNTGGGGTCGCATAGAGTGAGACATGACTGAAGCGACTTAGCAGCAGCAGAGCAACTGAACTGATATTTGTGTGTGTGTGTGTATGTGTGTGTGTGTGTGTGTGTGTGTATGCCTTTGTAATCTGTTATGCCCACTAACATGCCTGTAAAATAAGCGCAATCTGCAACCTGAACATTCTTTCTGTTTTTATGGGCATAAAGCTGATACAAGATTTCTGCAGCGTTGAAAGAAAAATAAATCCACCAAGTTGCAAGTCAAGTCACAAGTTAAAAAGGAGTCAGTTTTTATTTGCTTTTGCTTTTTAAATAAACATGACCTTCAGGTAGAGCAGAAACATAAGCTGAGGGTACTTTGAGGATACACCTGTGCCTAATTACTTATTATATATCCTAAAAAATAATGAATCCTGAATAAATGCTGATTTGATTGGTTGATTGATAAGATCTGTAAATCTAGATCTAATCCATCATTTATATTTTGCAGATAAAGAAACTGAGTGTAAATGACATGTCTGTGATATTAGAACCCAAGTTTCCTGAATTCCAATGGCTTTTCCTTTGTACCAAAACCTGCTAGAATTTGGTAGTGCACAGACATCTGCTTTAGAGTTAAATTAGAATACTGTTTGCTGGCACTACCACTTTCCCTGTTAGGCACTACTGGCACAGCTACTCAAGCGTTCATTACACTCTGCTTCAAAGGTCTGTTTCTTCTTCTTTTCCGCCTCCCATTAGTCTACACACACACCACAAAGGAATATCACTCAGCCACAGAATGACAAAATAACGCCATTGTTAGCCACATGGGTGGACCTAGAGATCATCCTACTGAACTAAGCCAACACACAGACAAATTCATGATATCACTTACATGCAGAGTCTTAAAAAAGGCTACACGTGAATTTATCTACAAAACAGAAACAGAGTTACAGATGGAGAAAATAAACATGTTTACTGGTGGGTAATGAGGGGAGAGGGATAAATTGAAAGCCTAGGATTGACACATTTTACTATATATAAAAGAGATAACTAGCATAGACCTATTATCTATAGCACAGGGATGTCTACCCAATACTCTGTAATGGCCTATATGGGAAAATAATCTAAAATGAGTGGATATATGTATAACAGATTCACTTTAGTATACATCTGAAACTAATAGAACATTATAAATCAACTATATCCCAATACTTAAAAAAAAAACAAAACAGGTTATTGCATCAAGATGCAGTGAGACAATGCATATAAAGCAGTTATCACAGTGTCTAGAACAGAGTAATTGTTCCATAAACTGTATCTATCATTACATCATTAAACTTATCACTGTGTTTTATCTCTGACATTCAGCTTGTTGTGTCAGTCTATTTTTCACACTTGAATTTTCTTTCATACCCAGCATTTAATAATCACTGTCCAGCTTCGCCATGCTATCTCTATAATATCTACTGCCTTTTTGCCATTTTCTATTTCTATTGCCATTTCTGTGGCAATTTAACTTAATTTAGCGATTACTCACTGAGCCTGTGTGTTAGGCATTATGTCAGACACTGAGGATGCAAGGACAATCGACACACCTTTCAAGAAGGTGCATGTTTTTAAAGCCACAAGGCTTGATTGTTGCTAAAATAATAGCTTGTAACAGAGAAGCAGTAGGTTCACTGGGATATAAAAGAGAAATAAAAAGGATTCATAGGATTTGACAGTTTTGATGTCCCTAGTAATTAGGATCTGAAATTCTCCAAGGTCCCACAAAATAAGAGAAGTCAGAATGCTGATAACCCATGCCCAAGGTACGCAAATGTGGAAGTGAGCCCTCCAAGGGGACATGACACTGAATACCTGCACCTCTGGCTTGGGTTCAAATAGGGACAGGAGGCCTTTTTCCAACGGTACCATAATGTACCGTAATGTGGACTCTATAAATACTTGGCTTGCAATCCGCAACAAGCAAGAATCAAGAATATAAACTGAATATCTTCTCTGTTCCTCCTAAGACTATCATTAGCTAAGAAAGCACAATGTGGACCTTCTTCTGAGTAATATTTCTTATGGAAAATCAAAGTTATGAAACAGAAAAAAATCAAAGATGGGGCTTTGTAATCCCCATTTTTGAAACCATGAAAAAAAAAAAGGAAAAATTTGTGTAAATATTCCCCCTTGCATGAAAAAAAAATTAAAACCAGAGAGCACATATATGAGGACAAAATTCCTAAGTAACTCCACCAAACTCTATAGTCTTTGTGTTGAAAGACTTGGCTATTGCAATATATCCAGTAAAGGTGTCGTTCACGCTCATGTTCAATCACTCAGTCACAACCAGCTCTTTGCAACCCCATGGACTGTAGCCCTCCAGACTTCTCTGTCCAGGGAATTCTCCAGGGAAGAATACTGGAGTGGGTTGCCATTTTCTCCTCCAGGGGGTCTTCTGACCCAGAGACTGAACCCACATCTCCTGTGTCTCCTGCATTGCAGGCGGATTGAGTAAAAGTATAAACACAGAGTGTGATCAATGGGCTCTGAAAAAAGAAAATAAAAATCCCACACTGCTGAAAGCTACACACACACAGCCATTCTATAATAAATCTATCCAAGAAGCTTCTGAGAGTAATGGGATACATACAAGATGGGATGGATCAGTTAAAGAGCTCTATGTTTTAGTGATCTCAACATTTTTTCAAGAGATCTTTTTCTCTGAAGTGAGAGCTGATTGAGTGACAAATAATAGCATTCCCCAAAATGCTATCTTTTCCAATACAAAGTGTCTTTTACATGTTAAAAAAAATTTTTTAATGTATATTTCCTGATCCAGAGAATAGTCTTCCCTTCGCCAAGTGAGTAACCTCTGTCAACATCTCATCTGAATGATGCTTTGTCAATCTTCCTTTAAT
The DNA here is from genome assembly GCA_006410875.1 of Neotragus pygmaeus. NCBI lineage: Eukaryota > Metazoa > Chordata > Mammalia > Artiodactyla > Bovidae > Neotragus > Neotragus pygmaeus. Next base: position 6,626 of record SJYV01016354.1, on the reverse strand, counting down.
GGTATTAAAAGTCATCATGTTAGATGGCTGAAAGAGCCCAGGATGCCAGTCACCCAGGAAACGATGTCAGAATTCTGTCCCTGCCACTCCGTGGTTATAGGACTTTGGGTCAATTAATTCCTCCTCTCTGAGCCTCAGCTTCTATCTGTAAAGTGAGCGCACTAATAACTATCAAATAAAGGCTACTCTGAGCATAAGAGAAAATTCTATAAAACTTCCATCCTAATGACAGTACCATACAGGCGTTATGGGCTAAAGGTGTTATGTTCCCCCCAGATTCACATATTAAAGCCCCAACCTCCAAAGTGATGGTATGTGGAATTGGGAAGTAATTATTCTGAGAGGTAGTTAGCTTTTTTTTTCAAGATCTTTTTGATGTGGACCATTTTCAAAGTCTTTTTAAAATTTGTTACCATATTGATTCTGTTTTATGTGGTTTTGAGGTTTTGGTTTTTTAGCTAAAAAAAAGACATGTGGGATCTTAGCTGCCTGACCAGGGATCAAACATACACCCTCTATGTCTTAAACACTGGACCTCCAGGGAAGTCCCTGGAGATAATTAGCTTTAGATGGGGCTTCTCTTGTGGCTCAGATGGTAAAGAATCTGCCTGCAGTGTGGGAGACTGGGATTCGATTATTGGGTTGGGAAGATCCCCTGGAGTAGAAAGTGGAAACCCACTCCAGTATTTTTGCCTGGAGAATTCCATGGACAGAGGAGCTTGGTGGTCTACAGTCCACGGGGTTGCAAAGAGTCAGGTACTACTGAGCAACTAACACTTCTTCGGGTAATAAAAATAGGATGCTGTGAATGAGACACTCATGATGGGATCTGTGCCCTTATAAGAAGAAAACAGAGAGATCACACATGTGCAAAAAGAAGAGGTCACACGAGCACACAGCAATATGGCGGCCATCTGCCAACCAGGTAGAATCCTTGCCAACAACTAATTCTGCTAACATCTTAATTTTAAACTTCCCAGTCTCTAAGACTATGAAAAATAAACATCTGTTGTTAAAGTTCCCCAGTCTATGGTATTTTGCTACAGCAATCCAGGCTAAGACAATAGCAACTATATATATATGTATGTTGAATATATATGTTAAACATATATATTATATATGATTATTACTGACATTTATAATCAAATCCTAAAAGATCAAAGGAATATATATATATATCACTAATATCAGTAATAATCAAACCCTAAAATATCAAAAATGAAAGAAAACAAATTGTTTATCTGTCCCAGTTTCTGAACTTTACAAATGAGAACATGGCAAACAGGGTCTGGGCCGGTGCTTTGTTTTCTCTCTGGCACCCAGCTTGGTGCTTTGCTGCTGTTGAGTCGCTAAGTCATGTCCAGCTCTTTTTGCAACCACATGGACTGTAGCCTGTCACGCTCTTCTATCCATGAGATTTCCCAGTGGGTTGGAGTGAGTTGACATTTCCTTCTCCAGGGGATCTTCCTGACCCAGGGGTTGAACCCACGTCTCCTGCATTGCAGGTAGATTCTTTCCCACTGAGCCACCTGGGAATCCCAGCTTGATAGCTTAGCGTCACTCAAATGTTTGTTCCCAGGTAAATGATCAAAGAGTTGGACATGACTGAGCGACTGAACTGAAGAGTATATGCATAAATCAAAAGATGATAGCAAAAAATGTTAACAATGATCTCAAATATATTTGTTTATTTTCATTTTAGCGTTGCATAACCTGGTCATCGCTGAAGATAGACTTGTTTCCATAAGTAGAGCTGTGACATAATGCTTGCCTTCATTTCCCATACTTTCCAAGCGCCAGATATTAGAATACTCCTTCAGTCTTTTAAAACATCCTTTCAAGTGTTCGCTTCAGTTCTAATCTTAAAGAGGAAGCGAACAAGACTCAGAATGGCTAAATGATTACCTCCATACTGTGAACCCATAAATGGAGGGTCAGGATAATGCCCAGCACTGCCTGATTCAAAGTTCGCTCTTTGAAACAGTAACATGTGGTGTTCTTATCAGAGGATACATTGGTTGTTACCTATTCATTGTTCCATACCACTGTGGTTCACTCCTTCCCAAGTTGCTAATTTTGTTTACTTTTTATTTTATATTTGAGCATAGCTGATTAACAATGTTGCGATAGTTTCAGGTAGACAGCAAAGGAAATTGACATTTTCCTAGCTGTACTTGATGCCATTTGCAACCAAATCTAAATTAGACTGCAAAATCAGGGGTGGCTGCACTTTAAATTCCATGTAGCACGGAACCATTTCAGCATCACTGGAGAAGGCCTTTTCTAATGGCCCCCAAACCATTTATTCTGTCTACACAGAACGTCAGTTCTCTTGCTTGAAACTGATGAAAACAACTGTATGTTTGCTGAGTCCTGAAGGATTGATAAGGACCCTGCTCTACTACCTGCTTGAAAAATCCTCATGTCCCTGCTACCTGGAAAATGCATATCAAGTGTGGACTACTCTTTATCTTTCTGAAAAGCTAAAGGATTCCATTGTACCCAAGATGAGAAGCAATGCTTGAAAGAACTCATCTCCCAGACTCTAAAGCATATTTTTCAAACAGAGATATTCAGCTCCAATATTGCTTATATCAAATGTTCTGAACACTTCCTTTTCCATTTCAATTTCTCTAGTCTCAAGTTTGCTTTCTCCACACACATTTAAGGAACAGATGGGGGGCTAGGGACACATGCTGAATAACAGATCCACCAGTGCCTTTACCAGCACTTCAGAACCTGCCAAAACAGAATATTCCTCTTGTAGGCCATTAACAAACCAACACAAATAACACTGGTATAGACATACCTTAGATGTATGTTGAATTCACACACAGTCAGTTTTGCTATAATGAGTCATATGCATTTCTAAAAAAAAATACCATGTTATAGTGAAGTGGTAAAAGGAATGTATCTGAAACCAGAAAGTTGTAATATCAGCTATAGATAGGTACAGCTCTTAACACATGCGGAAGTTGGGTAGCAAGTAGATGCTTGAATTATGTATTGCTGCGTGGTCTGGCTCAGCTGGACACAGTTGTCTCTATTCACCTATTATTTCTTGCAGATGAAATCACATATTGAAGATGCAAAATGTGTGTTATACTTCAACTGTTCCCTAATTTATTGATTACCTTGCAACAAACTCACACTTTCAAAACAAGCACTACAGCAGAACTGACTATACCAGAAACTGTGTGAGTGTATATCCTAATCAATTTGGGTATAGATTTCTGGAAGCTGTAATACCTTCTTAAAATCTTTTTTTTTTTTTTTTTTGGTAAAAACATTTTTTTGTAAAGTTGCAATGAAAGAAACACCATATATAGTTCTAAAGGAAATATCTATTGATATTCTTTTCTTACTACATAATTTTGGAAGATGTATAAAGAGTCCATGCTAGGACTTGAGATATGTGTTTTCTCTTATGTTAAGTAATTCACTATCTAGTAATGTAACCTATGTAAATAAACAGAGTTGGAGACAATGATTCATCAGCATGAGTATTCACAGAAGTCGCATTTGTAATAGTGAAATACTAAATGCTGTATTTAAAGAACTGATAAATCCTACTCCCCAAAAAATCACTGGAATAAGTTCAGACTAAATATATATATATATATATAAGCCTGGATCTAATTTTAGCAAAAACTCTAGGAATTAACACCATGGGAATTACTTAGGGAAGTGCAAAATCAATGCACACAGTAATGTCTGTTACTATTGCCTCCGAAGCTCAAATATACATCACAATGACTGCATGCTAAGTCTAGGCAGTGGTGTCCAAGTCTTTGTGACCCCACGGACTGTAGCTCACCAGGCTTCTCTTTTGGTTGGGAATGATCTAGTGGAGAGGAAAAAGAGTTAATGGAAGAAAGAGAGAGGGCAAATGCTGAAGCCATGCCCTGAGGTACCCAAGAAGAGATGGAGCTAATGCAGGGATGGAGGGGTCACTTTTAGTCAGGTCATATGGAAGGGAAGCAAGAGTTCTGGGGGCAGCACACACATCTGATAAATACACGAAAAATGAACGTTCTCTTCTGATAGCTGCTATTTTCTCAGTGAAATGGCAAAGGTGGCCATCGGCTGAGACTACAGTGAGGAAGAGGAAGTGGGTGGCTGAGAAGAATAGACACATTGTGAAACAGTTTTACAGACTCGTGGGAGATCATATGAAGTGGAGAAATATGGCCAGATCACCAGCCAACATAAAGGACTACTTGAAGCAAGCAGGCATTACAATTAAAAGAGACCTGTCCACAAGTTCCTGTTTTTTTCTTCACTCTTGTTTGGCTTCAGGAATTCAAGGGCAATGTGGGTAAAAATTAGGTTTAACTGGGATTGGGTTTGCCAGTTCAGTTTCTTCATCATGTTGTCCTTGAAGCCTTCCCTACCTGGCAAGTTTTCATTTCTATGAGCCATTGTGTTTCCTTTCAGGTTAAGTCAGTTTGGGGGATCTTCAATTACTTGCCATAGAATGAGTTCACCTTTCGCAGAAATGCTCTCTCTTTTCAACAGGTATGAGAGGCAGAGAATCCTCAGCTCATTAAGAGGCCTTAAGTGAATGACTGAGTATATCATTTTATATATATATATATATTTTAAGATTTTATGTGGGTTGCCAAGAAAAGTCAGACTTAGAGCCGGAGGGAGTTTTCTGGGGAAGTCACCATGTCTACCTCAAGCCTGACTTGAACTGCCAGTTTTCCTCTCTATTATTAACTTCTTTCCCTAGCAGTTAACTTTTCAATGCTCAAAATTCTGCACAGAAAAAAACAAAAAATTCCCTATATATTCTGCACACTCTGTACCCTGAAGCTCTTACAGTGACCCTAGAATGCTAGATCTTTATCCCCAAGGGTCTGCCATCAGCTGTTTCCATATGAATGCAAATTAAATATGGAGCTTGGGATTTCTCCCATTCCTCCAATATAAAACAGGATGGTAAGTAGTAACCCCACAGGTACAACGTATAGACCCATAGATTCCTGACTCCTAGAAACATTTTATATCATAGATGTTTTACTGAGAAATTCAGCCTTTTTTCAAAATGGATTCATGCTATGCATACAAAATATGTCTCTCAAAACACAAATAATGCCATGTATCATGAGAGAAAGGTTAGATCAATAAGTGCCTGTATCACATCCAAAGAAGTGACAACAGAGGAATCAAACAGGAAAAATATACACTCGGGCCATCTATTTGCCAGGAAATTATCTTTCCTTCAAGTAAAAAGACTTCTAATATGCTTTCCCTTTGTTCTATTCCTCCTAAAAGGGAATTTCTACAGGGAAAGTCAAAAGCAGTTCTGTTTACCTCTCTCTTTCTCTGGTTCTACTAGACTTCCTTTTATCTTAATATTTTAAAAATTTTTGGTGGCTCTGATTTTTTGTAGTATGGAAAAAATGATTTTAAAAGATGAAATTGTTCTGTATCTTTTATCTGTGACAACATTTTCTTCTGGCACCTAAACAAGAGAAATGTCTGAGACTGGCCTCCAGAAAAAGATGCACATAATTTCTCAAAATAAAACTGTCAGCCCCATCAGACTGCATATTTACTAGAACAACACATTCTTATATCCTCAGAGCAGTTACACAAAGAATAGTGAATTGTCCTTTTTGAAAAACAGCTTAACAGAAAATTAAAATTAGTTAAACTTGCATACATATACACTCCCCTGACACACACACATACACACACATGTATACCAAACTTAAAATGTTCCATATAAATAAAAATAAATAATCAGAAGAGTACGTTATTAGACCCTTTTGGAGCTCTTTCCAGGTAAAATATCTTCAGAATACCTAAAAAGTCAAGTTCTTTAAAAAATAATTACAGTTTGATATCTGTAACGTATAGTTTTGGCAAATCCAAACATTATGTGTATTTTATCTTACTTTTCCTTGAAAATCTGTTTTTATTTACTTATCCTGTTAACCTTCATTTCGTTCTCAAGGAAAACTTGAATTGACAAAATGATTGGTATCTATGTATACACATCCAAGTCCAAATCTGCCAGGAGCCAGCACGGGAAATCCCACCCATGGCAAAGGTCATGAAGAAGAGCCCTGATGGGCAAAGGTGGGTCAGGACTCAAGGGACTCCCCGACCCCACCCATGACAAGGTCATGCAGGTAAGGCAGTTCAAGAACTCAAGAAGTCCCTTAGATCTGCTCGAGCATCTACCCCTGAAACCAAAATCTGCCTGTTATACTACACTCTTCTGACATTAACAGGGGCTATCCCCGACCACCTTTCTCTGGAAAATTAACTTAGAGCTCTAGTTAATAGTCTCCTGCATATAAAAGGGGTGTTTCAGGTCAAACCTCTCTGCTGGCAGACTAGCTTGTGTGACAGGATTATCCACACTCTTGCTACTACATACATGATTGTTTACAACCTCTCAAACATAAACAGCACAGAGAGTTTGGAGTATACTGAAAGTCTTAGTTAGCATAGGGTTTTCTAAAGATAAAAATTATGTTGGTGAAGGGTTTCATTGCTGAGTTAATGATTGCCACCAGGCCTCCATATCCTTAGGCATCTGAGAGTATGTTAATCAATGTAATTGGAATGTAGAAAAAGAAATATAGTAGTTTTGATGTTAGCAATACTAG
>SJYV01016353.1:22493-35637 GCA_006410875.1 Neotragus pygmaeus | reverse complement strand
AAGGAGTAGCCTTTAACTTGGAGTGACTGTGTGGCTGCTTGAGGGTTAAACCATGTAGAGGTCATTCTTTCTAAGGGTTGGTAGAATTACTGGTCCATCTGCAAATTCTTTCTTTAGGGAAGAAGCACCACGGTTCTCAGAAAACTTCGATTTAATAGCACTGGTAGAAATGGGGCAGGAACAGAGCCAGGGACAGTTACCTTCTTGTTATTTCAGCAGCCAGTGTATCATCTCTTTCCCACCTCTGCCTGACTTCAACACTTCCTCCTGGATTCCCTAATTTCAGGCAGGCCCCACCGTCCACCTTGTTGCCCAAACTGCACACCTGGATGTCCACTTGACACTGCCCTTTTCTGGTCAAATATTTTCTTATGCACATATGAACACTGCAATAAATAGAGACTCTAATCCATGTCTAAATATTGTCAGGTGGTTGAAGGAATTACTGAATAAGTGGACTCAGAGTTATCGAAGATTTTTCTATATGCAGATGGCCAATAGGCACACAAAAAGATTCTCATCATTGCTAATTATTAGAGAAATACAAATAAAAACTACAATGAAGTACCACTTCACATCAGTCAGAATGGCCATCATTTAAAAAGTCTAATAAATGCTTGAGGGGAATGTGGAAAAAAGGGAACCCTCTTATGCTGTTGGTAGGAATGTTAGTTGGTGTATCCATGATGGAAAACAGTATGGAGCTTCCTCAAAAAAACTAAAAACAGAGTTGCCATATGATTCAGCAATCCCACTTTTGGGCATATATCCGGACAAAACTATAATTTGAAAAGATATATGCACTCCTATGTTCATAGCTGCACTATTTACAACAGCGAAGATATGGAAACAGCCTAAATATTCATTAACAGATGAATGGATAAAAAAGATATGGTGTGTGTGTGTATATATATATATGACTATTACTCAGTCATAAAAAGAATGAAATAGTGCCATTTGCAGCAACATGAGATTATCACACTAAGTGAAGGAAGTCAGAAAGGGAAAGAGAAATATCATATGATATCAGTTATATCTGGAATATAAAATACAACACAAATGAGCATATCTATGAAACAGAAACAGACTCACACAGAGAACAGACTTGTGGTTGTCAAGGGGAAGGGAGGTTGGGGGAGGGAAGGATTAAGAGATTGAGATTAACAGACACAGATTATCATATATAGGGTGGATAAACAAGATCCTACCATACAGTACAGGGAACTATACTTAATATCCTGTGATAAACTAATAGAAAATAATGTGAAAAAGAATATATACATATATGTGTATAACTATCAGTTTGTTGTACAACAGAAACTAATGCAAATCTGTAAACCAACTATACTTCAATAACATTAAAAAAAACATTTTAAAAAGCTTCTGTGTGCAGAATGTGGAAAACTGGAGCTACTTCTGAACATGTTTATTACGACACTTATGTGTATATTGTTTCAATTAAAATAATCTTCAGATTGCTTGTGCTTGGCATACAAGAAGAGTTTAATTGAACTGATATAGTTTTCACACGAGGCCCACAAGCAATAGCAAATTTTTAGTCATTTCTTACAGAAGACAATGATTCAAACAGGCAGAATGCTCTTTTGCTGTGTTCAAAATTTTAAAATTAAAAAAATACTCTAATCTTGTTTCTTTAACAAACAGATAGCAAGGGAAAAAAGTAGGAGAAGGTGAACTGCAGAAAACCAGAGAGACTTAAGAGACATGAGAAATGTTTGGATCCTCATGTAAATAAACAAAAGGTTAAAAAAGTCTGAGACAGACAAGGGCATCTGCACTATAAACTATAACATTAACTTTATAACTTAATAATATTAAAGAATTAATGTCATTTTTTAGATGTGCATTGTGTTTTCATGTTTTAAAAAAGAGTCAGAGAAAGACAAATACAGAATGAGATCCCTTATATGTGGACCCTAAAAAATTTGAACTTGTAGAAACAGAGTAGAATGGTGGTTGCCAGGGGCTGAGGAGTGGGAGTGAGGGGAATGTGGAGATATTGGACAAAGGGTATAAACTTTCAGTTACAAGATGAGTAAGTTCTGGGGATCCAAGGTATAGCATAGTGACTATGGTTAACAATGCTTAGTTATATACTTAAAATTGCCAGGAGAATAGACCTTAATGACTCTCCCCATCACCACCTCCAAAAAAAAAAAAAAGGTAATTATGTTAGGATGTGTTAACTAACCTTATTTTGGTAATCTTTCCACAATATATATGTGTCAAATAATCATATTGTACATTTTAAACTTACACAATATTATATTATATAGGGCTTATCCTAAAAATGTTGCTGGACTGAGCATAGTGAGAAATGAGAAGAGAGAAGATAAAATCGAGAATCCAGAGTCAGGCTTTGGATACAGCTTCTGTGATAGCCAGCAGTCGTTTTATTTCAGATCTCCTATTGTTGGTGACATTACTTTGCACAACTTCATCATCTCTGTGGAATCCATTCTACTCTTGCCCATTCTGATTGTTTGCTTATTCTATGCACCTACGCAGAGCATTTCTTACTGAGGCTGTCCCCACATCCCAGTTTTCCACAGTACAGAAAGTTTATTCACTGGTGATTAAAACCTGATTCACTAGTGAGTCTCATACCAAAGTAGGTCATGTTTTACAAAAGATCTGCAAATTTCCTTATTTCCAAGAACTGGATAGTTGTTTTTTTCCTGACCAGGTTTAGAACAGCTTATCATGTCCTTTTTTGGAGAACTTCTGTTTAGTAGGTGATAAGCTACATGGTAGAATTCATGGTTTCTTTCTTTTAGACGTATCCCTGGAATGTGCCACTCAGGGCTCAAGATTCTTTGCTAAAAAATGGCTGGAGAGGAATTCTATAGATATGAATCTCAAAGCCTTAACTATCTTAATATTTATTAGTGTTTTATGTTAATACATACCTGTAAATTTTCTCGATTTTAATTTTAATATATATTCATTGGCTGCAAACTTGGCTGTAGTAAACACCTGATGAGGTCAACAAAGTGAGGACTCATTACTGTCAGTTGTGGTTGTTGCTGCTGGTTCTTTTTTTTAACTTTATTTTTTAAAGTTTTATATTTACAGAAAAATGTTACTGCTATTTTACATAGGTTAGCTACATAGAATCCTTGTGTACAGGAGACCCTGGTTATCCTTAGAATCAACAACTCAGTCCTGCACCTTTCACCGTTTCCTAACCTATAACACTGGCTAAATAACTTTGGATTTTTTGACTAGAAAATTGCACTAAGCTGGGGTCCAGTACCCCAAAACCAGACTTAAGGAGGAGGGAGTGGAGGGAAGCCAAGATACTAGACATGGCTCATTGGATATAACCTGACCATCATTAACAGAATGTTCTTGAGGCCAGCCAAAGGGGCCAGTTACTGTGCAACAAAAAGATGTGTAAAACTAGAAATCACAAAATTCCTAAAAGAAAAACATAGGCAGAATACTGTATAACATAAATTGTAGCAACACTCTTTTGGATCTGTCTAGTAAAGCAAAGGACATAAAAGCAAAAATAACACATGGGACCTAATTAAGTTTAAAAGTTTTTGTACACCTGTGGTGGATTCATGTCGATGTATGGCAAACCCAATAGAGTATTGTAAAGTTAAATTTAAAAATAAATAAATAAATTTAAAAATAAATAAATAAAAATAAAATAAAATTGAGGCCAAAAAAAAAAATCTAAAACAAATAAACCTTAATTACCTTGTACCAACTATGTCATATGATTAGATCTATGAGGATGACATTATATTCTAATTATATTCTCAACCTGTACCAGCCAGTAATGTTCCAAATGTGAAAGTCAATAAAAGATATAAATTACTAAAAAAAAAAAAAAAAAAGTTTTTGTACAGCAAAGGAAACCATTGACAAAATAAAAAGACAATCTACTGAATGGAAGAAAATATACACAAGTGAGGTGACTAAATAAAGGTTAAATCCAAAGTACATAAACAGCTCATACAACTCAATATCAAAAACAAAAAACAATCTGATTTTTAAAATGGGCAGAAGACCTGAATAGACATTTTTCCAAAGAAGACATGTAGATGGTCAACAGGTAAGTGAAAAGATGCTAACCACTATTAATCATCAGAGGAATGCAAATTAAAACTACAAAGAGATAATCACATCACACCTGTCAGAATGATTATCATCAAAAAGAACACAAGTAATAAATGTTGGTGAGAATGTGAAGAAAAGGGAATCTTCATATACTGTTGGTGGAAACATAAATTAGTACAACCACTGTGAAAAATGCTATAGAGGTTTCTCAAAAAGCTAAAAATAGAACTACCACATGAGCCAGCAATTGTACTCCTGGGTATATATTAAAAAAGAAAACATTAATCTGAAAAGACACATGCACCCCAATGTTCATAACACATTATCTACAATTGCCAAGATATGGAAGCAACCTAAACTTGCACCGATGGAAGAATGGATAAAGATGCAGTATACACACACAACAGAATATTACTTACCCAGAAAAAAGAACGACATTTTGCCATTTGCAGCAACATGAATGGAGTGGACTTGGAGGGTATTATGCTAAGTGAAATAAGACAGAGAAAGACAAACACTGTTTGATATCACTTACATGTGGAATCTAAGAAATAAAACAAACTAATGAACATAACAAAAAAGAAACAAGGAGGAATCAAGATGTAATAGAAGGATGTGGAACTCACCTCCCCCCCCCCCAAATATATCAAAAATTCATCTACATGTGGAAAAATTTCCACAGAATACCATACTGAATGCTGGCAAAAGATACCAGATGCCCAGAAGTGCAAGAAAGATCTTCATTTAATGGTAAGGTGAAAGAAAAAAAGAAGGGAATTAGGACCAGACTTGCACCCTGGGAAGGGAGCTGTGAAAGAGGAGAGATTCCCACACTCTGGGAAGACCTTACACCAGTGGGAAGATCAGCCAGGACAGAAAGGGAGCTTCAGAGGCTCAGAGGAGAGTGCAACAGCCAGCTGTCAGCAGGCAGTACAGAGAGACTGGCAGAGAGAATCCATGCTACCTTGCTGCAATCCCCAGCCCAAGACGTATGCCTGCTAGTATGTATGTGGGCAGGGTGCTGAAACGGCAGTTTCAGAAGACAGACCCAGGGAGATGACTGGGGTTGGTGGCTGGAAGACAGCCAGAAGTGGGTGTAGTATGGGCCAAAAATGAGGGAGGAGGAGGTATACACAGAAGAAGCTCAGGTCTGCCTTTGAAACAAAGTATCATTGCTAAACAATATGCAAAGGGAAGGGTAGGGCCTGCCTCAGCAGCCTCTTTCTTAGCACTGCCTCTATGAGCTCTAAAGTGGAAAGTTGGGGGCTTCTGTGGCTAGGATGGGTCCAGCCTTAGCAGCTGTGGACTTTGTGGGTGTTTGCATGCCCCCTTTTCAATGGAATAACAATAGGCACAATAAAAAGCAGAAACAGTACGGACCTAACAGAAGCAAAAGATATTAAGAAGTGGCAAAATACATAGAAGAACTGTACAAAAAAGCTCTTAATGACCTGGATAACCAGGTGGTGTGATCACTCACCTAGAGCCAGAAATCCTTAAGTGTGAAGTCAAGAGGGCCTTAGAAAACATTACTACGAGCAAAGTTAGTGAAAGTGAAGGCATTCCAGTTGAGCTATTTCAAATCCTAAAAGATGCTGCTGCTAGGAACAGCAGATAGAAAGTCAAATACAAAAAAAATAAAAGCAATACACAAGACCAATGGAATAATATAAAGTTTACCAATCTATGCATAATAGGTATCTCAGAAGAAGAAAGAGTTCAGTTCAGTTCAGTCACTCAGTCATGTCCGACTCTTTGCGACCCCATGAATCACAGCACGCAGGGCCTCCCTGTCCATCACCAACTCCCAGAGTTCACTCAAACTCATGTCCATAGATTTGGTGATGCCATCCAGCCATCTCATCCTCTGTCGTCCCCTTCTCCTCCTGCTCCCAATCCCTCCCAGCATCAGGGTCTTTTCCAATGAGTCAACTCTTTGCATAATGTGGCCAAAGAATGGGAGTTTCAGCTTTAGCATCAGTCCTTGCAATGAACACCCAGGACTGGTTTCCTTTAGGATGGACTGGTTGGAAGTCCTTGCACTCCAAGGGAATCTCAAGAGTCTTTTCCAACACCATAGTGCAAAAACATCAATTCTTCAGCCCTCAGCTTTCTTCACAGTCCAACTCTCACATCCATACATGACTACAGGAAAAACCATTGCCTTGACTAGATGGACCTTTGTTGGCAAAGTAATGTCTCTGCTTTTGAATATGCTATCTAGGTTGGTCATAACTTTCCTTCCCAGGAGTAAACGTCTTTTAATTTCATGGCTGCAATAACCATCTGCAGTGATTTTGGAGCCCCCCAAAATTAAGTCTGAATACTGTTTCCACTGTTTCCCCATCTATTTGCCATGAAGTAATGGGACCAGATGCCATGGTCTTTGTTTTCTGAATGTTGAGCTTTAAGCCAACTTTTTCACTTTCATCTTTCACTTTCATCAAGAGGCTTTTTAGTTCCTCTTCACTTTCTGCCATAAGGGTGGTGTCATCTGCATATCTGAGGTTATTGATATTTCTCCNAACTCCCACTCTCCTCCCTATATTGTCTTTACCAACCCCCCACCATAGGTATTTTTTGCACTATCCCCCCCTCCCTTTGTGCCAAGATATCATGTTAGGCACAGAGAATAAAAAGATAATTTAAGACTATTGAGTTTACTATATCACATCTCTGTAAAGGAAGAATGAAATCTTGTTTCACATGTAGAGCATTTATTATCATGATTTGGAAAATTCTAATTGATTTCATAACCAAGTAGCTCTAAGACATTGCTTATACCTTTGAGGTCTCAGACCCTTCCCTTAAGTGAAAGCATCAATGAGATAATCATATATCATATATGTCTTCTAAACTTGCATAATCTAAGACAGATGTCCTACCAATCTCAAACCAAGCTTTAGAATTAATAAAGTTTACTGGCAGTGAACTTCTTTGGATATATTCTATGAGAGTATTTTTGATGAGAGGAATCAAAGGTCGGGGGAGGAGACTTTTAATTTTCCATTGGGCGTTTTGTGGTCACCTACAGAAATCATCCAGAGACAAAGGAAGACAAAAAGGGAAAGGGTAGGAACTAGCTATTGGATTCAATGTGAGTAAGAAGGAAGAGAGATGAATATTATGTCCTGAAGAGAATCATGTTCATGGTGGACTTTGTGAAACTCTAGAGAGAACAAAACTATGTCAGGGCCTAAATGAGGATGAGCTGTGCTATGTTGGGAAAGAGGATCTATTCCCCACTTCTGCCAAGAATACAGTGATGTTTTCTCCTCTGAGAGGTTGAGACAAACAACGTTCAACATGGATATAAGCATGACCATTACCACTAGCAGAGGCAGTACTAAGACACTCTTGGGTGGCTTCCTGGACACAGATACAGGTGAGGAGGTTCTGGAGTTCCTGTGTATGATTGTGATTAAGGGTTTATAAGCATCTGTACACTCCTGTTCAGAACTACAGGACACTTGGGGTATTTGAGGAGGTATACTGGGAGCAAATGAGGCAAGATCATGAAATCTTCATTATTAGCGTAATGGGGACAAATTGTATACATGTGCACGCACACACACACACACACACACACACATATAATACAGTGGGATGTTGTTGTTCAGTTACTCAGTCCTATCTGACTCTTTGTAATCCCATGGACTGTATCATGCCAGGCTTCCCTGTCCACCACCAACTCCTAGAGCTTGCTCAAACTCATGTCCATTGAGTTAATGATACCATCTAATCATCTCATCCTCTGTCATCTCCTTCTTTTCCTGTCTTCAGTCTTTCCCAGCATCAAGATCTTTTCTAGTGAGTCAGATCTTATCATCAAGTGGTCAAACTATTGGAGCTTCAGCTTCAGCATCAGTCCTTTCTTTCAGTGAATATTCAGTACTGATTTCCTTTAGGATAGACTGGTTGGATCTTCTTGTAGTCCAAGGAACTCTCAAGAGTCTTCTCCAGCACCACAGATCAAAAGCATCAGTTCTTTGGTGTTCAGCCTTCTTTATGATCTAACTCTCACATCTATACATGACTATTGGAAAAACCATAGTTTTGACTCTACAGACCTTTGTGGGCAAAGTAACATCTCTGCTTCTTAATATGCTGTCTAGGTTTGTCATAGCTTGCCTTTTAAGGAGCAGGCATCTTTTAATTTCGTGGCTGCAGTAACCATCTGCAATGATTTTGGAGCCTAAGAAAATAAAGTCTGTCACTATTTGCAAATTTTCCCCATTTATTTGCCATTAAGTGATGGGATTGGATGCCATGATCTTAGTCTTCTGAATGTTGAGTTTAAAGCCAGCTTTTGCATTCTCCTCTTTCACCTTCAGCAAGGGGCTTTTTGGTTTCTCTTCACTTTCTACCATAAGGGTGGTGTCATCTGTGGAGAAGGCAATGGCACCCTACTCCAGTACTCCTGCCTGGAAAATCACATGGACAGAGAAGCCCGGTAGACTGTAGTCCATGGGGTCACTATGAGTAAGACATGACTGAGTGACTTCACTTTCAATTTTCACTTTCATGCATTGGAGAAGGAAATGGCAACTCACTCCAGTGTTGCCTAGAGAATCCCAGGGATGGGGGAGCCTGATGGGCTGGGCTGCCGTCTATGGGGTCACACAGAATTGGACATGACTGAAGTGACTCAGCAGCAGCAGCAGCATCCGCATATCTGAGGTTATGGGTATTTCTCCTGGCAATCTTGATTCCAGCTTGTACTTCATCCAACCTGGCATTTCATATGATGTACTCTGTACATAAGTTAAATAAGCAGAGCGACAGTGTATATCCTTGACACACTCCTTTCCCATTTTTGAACCAGTCTGTTGTTCCATGTCTTATTCTAACTGTTGCTTCTTGACCTGCATACAGGTTTCTCAGAAGGCAGGTAAGATGATCTGATATTCCCATCTCTAAGAATTTTCTAAAGTTGCAATCCACACAGTCAGAGGATTTAGTGTAACCAATAAGGCAGAAGTAGATTTTTTTTTTGGAACTCTCCCTTTTTCTATGACCCAACAGATGTTGGCAATTTGATCTCTGGTTCCTCTGTCTTTTTAAAAATCCAGCTTAAACATCTGGAAGTTCTCAGTTCACATACTGTTGAAGTCTAGCTTGCAGAATTTTGAGCGTTTCTTTGCTAGCATGTGAAATAAGTGCACTTGTATGGTAATTTGACCATTCTTTGGCATTGCCTTTCTTTGGAATTGGAATGAAAACTGACTTTTTCCAGCCCTGTTGCCACTGCTGAATTTTCCAAATTTGCTGGCATACTGAATGCAGCACTTTCACAGCATCATCTTTTAGGATTTGAAATAGCTCATCTGGAATTCCATCACCTCCACTAATTTTGTTCATAGTCATGCTTCCTAAGGCCCACTTGACTTCACATTCCAGGATGTCAGGCTCTAGGTGAGTGATCACACCATCGTAGTTATCTGGATCACTAAGATCTCTTTTGTATAGTTCTTCTGTGTATTCTTGCCACCTCTTCTTAATATCTTCTTTTGTTAGATCCTTACTGTTTCTGTCCTTCATTATACCCATCCTTGCATGAGATGTTCCTTTGATAGCTCCAATTTTCTTACATTCTCTTGTCTTTCCCATTCTATTGTTTTCCTCTATTTCTTTGCATATTTTATTTAAAAAAGGACTTCTTATCTCTCCCTGCTAGCCTCTGGAACTCTGCATTTAGTATACCTTTCTCTTTCTCCCTTGCCTTTTGCTTCTCTTCTTTCCTCAGCTATTTGTAAAACGTCCTCAGACAACCACTTTGCCTTCTTGCGTTTTTTTTTTTGCACCTTTGGAATGGTTTTGATCACCACCTCCCATACAGTGTTAAAAATCCTCATCCATAGTACTGCAGGCACTCTGTTATCTAATCCCTTTAGTCTATTTGTCACTTCCACTGTATAATCATAAGGGATCTGATTTAGAACATACCTGAATGGTCTAGTGGTTTTCCCTACTTTCTTCAATATAAGTCTGAATTTTGCAATGAGTATCTCATGATTTCAGCCACAGTCAGCTCCAGATATTATATTTGCTGACTGTATAGAGCTTTGCTATCTTTGGCTGCAAAGAACATAATCCATCTGATTTTGGTATTGACCTTATGATGATGTCCATATGTAAAATTATCTCTTGGATTGTTGGAAAAGGGTGTTTGCTATGATCAGCTTGTTCTCTTGACAAACCTCTGTTATTTTTTGCCCTGCTTCCTTTTGTACTCCAAGGTCAAAGTTGCTTGTTATTCTGGGTATCTCTTGATTTCCTGCTTTTGCATTCCAATTCCCTGTGATGAAAAGGACATCTTTTTTTGGTGTTAGTTCTAGAAGGAGTCATAGGTTTTCACTGAACCAGTCAACTTTGGCTTTCTTGGCATTGGTGGTGGGGCATAGACTTGGATTACTGAGATGTTGAGTGGTTTACACTGGAAACAAACCGAGGTTATTCTGTCGTTTTTGAAGCTTCACATGAGTACTGCATTTTGAACTCTTTCGTTGACTGTAAGGGCTACTCCATTTCTTCTAAGGGATTCTTGCCCACAGTAGTAGATACAATGGTCATCTGAATTAAATTCACCATTCCGTCCATTTTAGTTCACTGTTTCCTAAGATGTCCATGTTCACTCTTGCCACCTTCTGCTTAACCATGTCCAATTTACCTTTATTCATGAACCTAACGTTTCAGATTCCTGTTCAATATTGTTCTGTACAGCATTGGACTTCACTTTCACCACCAGATAAATCCACAGCTGAGTGATGTTTCCAATTTGGCCCAGCTGCTTTGTTCTTCTGGAGCTGTTAGTAATTTCTACTCTTCCCTAGTAGCATTTGGACACCTTCCAACCTGGGAGTGGGTCTCATATTGTGGTGCCATATAATTTTGCTTTTTCTTACTGTCCATTGGGTTCTCTGGGCAAGAGTACTGGAGTGGGTTACCATTTCCTCCTCCAGTGGACTGTACCTTGTCAGAACTCTTCACTATGACTCATTCATCTTGGGTGGCCCTGCATGGCATGGCTCATAGTTTCAATGAGTTACACAAGTATTAAACAGCTTAAGTTCTTACTACTGTCCATCTGTGGATAACACTGTTCTCCTAAACTTCTCTACATGGCATGACAACTGGACCTCTTTCAAGCCCTCATGAATAGTAGAGTGGCAGTGGGGAACATGAGCTGAACCAGAAGAGAACTGACTGAGAAATGCCTTGTAGTGACTGTAGCTGAATGATAAGAATGTGATCAGATGTAGATGTATACCTTGAAGGCTATCAGATATTCTTGCAGAAGGAGTGCATTGCAAGAGGTCAGGCAATACAGTGTGATCCAGAAAAAATAAGGATACTATGAGGAAACTATGTAAATCCTGGGGGGAAAAGATGAGGGTAAAATCTTCTAAGATCAAAAAGGAATTCAGCTCATTAATAAAAATAGAATAATATATAAAAATCGCTGTAGTGTCTAATCCCTGATAATATAGAGAGAAAGTAACAAAAGCATGTTCATTTCAAGACACTGTTTCAGGAAAGAATTGAGTCAGAAACCCTCAATTCCAATTAAAGTCTCCACATTCTTTGGAAAAAAACATCACTCACTAGTGAAATCCTGGCATAATTAAAATACTCATTTTGAAATTTTATTTTGGATAGAGAATTGAATGTTGAATAGCAAAGCCTATGTGAGTGCATAAGATGAGATATTATAACAGCCTAACAAAAGTATATTAGATCTCCTATAGGAAATACACGTTAAGGCAATTATTTGGATATGCTCTCGGGTGGCATCAGTCTGCAATTACTGGAGTGGGTCTTGGGTTCCCAGCCAGAGACTGAGGCTGTGATGCAGCACATCCTAGCCACTAGACCAGTGGTCAGTGACAAGGGCCCTGGCTCTTCACTCTGCAGAAAAGGATTTCCATAAAAATGGGGAGTAGTGAAGCAGTAAATTATTTACTGAGAGGAAAAGAATTCAGTACCTGTGGATAGACACATGGGCAGACTCAAAGGCAGAGTCCCTGAGTTGTACCCTCATGACAGTTTAAATCACTTATATGGGACATTTTTTTTGGCTTTCATTTGACCAATCATTTTGATTTGCCTGGTTCACAGTCCATATGCCATGTTTCTCAGGATCCTTCCATGTGTGTGCATGCATCTCTTAGCGAAGATGGATTCTACCACAAAGGCATATGGGTAAAACATCCCCTTGACATTACTCCCCCTTTGGCTTCCAGGGACCTATCTGTACATGTGTGATACAGAAGAGGTATCCAGACTTCGGGAATGAGAAATATGTGGACTGGGAAGGGCCCAGACTCCTCCCTTAATTTTCCTACTATTCTCATCTTGGAGTTTCAGTCAGTAGGGAGTGAATTTCCAATTGCTTTACCTTGGGTAGGGCAGAAGTCTACCTCCTGCCTCAGATAATTCAGAGATATCTTTTTGACACAGTAGCAAAGATCTTGATATGTAGGTGTGTATTCAAGAGAATTAGAGATACCAAGGGAACATTTCATGCAAAGATGGGCTCGATAAAAGACAGAAATGGTACGGACCTCACAGAAGCAGAAGATATTAAGAAGAGGTGGCAAGAATACACAGAAGAACTGTACAAAAGAGATCTCATGACCCAGATAATCATGATGATGTGATCATTAATCTAGAGCCAGACATCTTGCAATGTGAAGTCAAGTGGGCTTTAGAAAGCATCACTATGAACAAAGCTAGTGGAGGTGATGGAATTCCAGTTGAGCTATTTCAAATCCTGAAAGATGATGCTGTGAAAGTGCTGCACTCAATATGCCAGCAAATTTGGAAAACTCAACAGTGGCCACAGGACTGGAAAAGGTCCATTTTCATTCCAATTCCAAAGAAAGGCAATGCCAAGGAATGCTCAAACTACCACACAGTTGCACTCATCTCACACACTAGTAAAGTAATGCTCAAAATTCTCCAAGCCAGGCATCAGCAATACGTGAACTGCAAACTCCCTGATGTTCAAGCTGGTTTTAGAAAAGGCAGAGGAACCAGAGATCAAATTGCC
>SJYV01016350.1:17911-54209 GCA_006410875.1 Neotragus pygmaeus | reverse complement strand
CACCATCTGCAGTGATTTTGGAGCCCAGAAAAGTAAAGTCAGCCACTGTTTCCCCATCTATTTGCCATGAAGTGATGGGACCGCTGGTGAAGCCAGAGGAAACTGGAGGAGCAGCAGAGCTGGGACACTGTCCGCATGCCCCAGTCCCTGGTTTGCAAATGCAGTTTATCAAAGGTCTTGCGGGGAATTGGCAGAGGAGCGTTTAAAAGGACTGGGCTGAAGGGTTGGGAAATTATTTGAGCCAGAAGCCAAAGCATAGAGGGTATATCGTTAAGGTTAAGAGGTTGTGTGAACTAGATTGGTATTTGGGTCTCTGGGCCCAGGTAAAGCACTCTTGCATTGAGTGGATTGCTAATCTCCAGAAAAGTTTAGAGGAATCAACAGAACTAGATTGACACCCATTGTTGTCAAGAGACAAGGGCTTGTTGACTCCCTTAATCTCTGCACTGGGAAAATGTTTGCCACACAGGTCCTTAAAAACCTACTTGTTGGCTTTGAGTGCCCTTCCTCAGATTCAGAAAAGAAGCTGAAGGTGTCCTCACAAATCCTATGTCTAAGTCATCACAGCCATGTTTACAAAAATAACTGTTGAAAACACCCACTGTAGCTGAGCCCTAGGTACCCAGCACACTGAAAACATAGATGGCATGCCACTCAATTTCTTGCCCTCTCCTGCCTTCTCCAGATCTGCCTGTTAAAGGACCCAACTCTCAGATTCCTCTGGGCATGTCAGGTTCTTCCTCTAAGTATACTTTGCAATTCATTAGTCTTTCCATGAACCCGAGCAATCCAAAGCGATGAGCACACACAGCACATGTTCAGAGAAGAGCAATTTTCATTCCAGCTTTGTTGATCCTGGGAGCTATCTTTGACCAGTGTTCTGGAGAGGCCACTTGGTTCTCATTAGTTGATTATAATAGAAATGCAGCTGGATACAGAAATGACCTTGCTGTGCAGTTTCAATGATAGAGTGTGTTCTCTGAAAGTGATAGCCAATCCTCTACCTCTACTGGTGAGAGAGTGAACAGTGAAAACAAAACATCAACAGCATTTTGTTTAGAGGGAGGTGGTTTTCGAATGCATTTCACTATACAATTCAAAACCTTTCTAATCTGAACTCTTGACATTCTGATGAATGCATTTTTATTCAAACATTAATTACTCTGACCCAGCTCACTATCACCTAGGTACCCTTTTCTTTTTTAACCTTTCCTTGGCCACATCTGCTACTTCCATTGAGCATGATATGCCTGCCATATTCTACTCCAAAGCTCTTTTACTGTTTCAAGGATCTCCACATTTACTGTTCTGCTACATTTCGCTCTCCACAAAAAGATGATCAAATAATTACGTAAAATTTGCCCCTTCTCAGTCTTTGGGTCAGAGAAGGCAATGGCACCCCACACCAGTACTCTTGCCTGGAAAATCCCATGGGCAGAGAAGCCTGGTGGGCTACCGTCTATGGGGTTGCACAGAGTTGGACATGACTGAAGTGACTTAGCAGCAGCAGCAGCAGCAGCAGTCTTTGGGTGCTTAAGTGTAGTTTTACTGAAGGTGAAATACATTTAAGAGTGACTCCATGCCATGACTTGGTATTTTGCTGAATTCACTGTGAGCTGGAGCTCTCCTGGTTGCCTATGACCAGGTATACTTAAAGGAGTTGGATGTTCTCAAAAGTGTCAAGGTCATGAAAGAAAAAGAAAGACTAAGGAACTGTCACAGATTAAAGGAGACTAAGGAGAAAGACAGGTTAATACAATGTGTGATCCTGGATTCGATCCTGGACCAGAAAAAGGACATGGTGGTACTATTGGTGAAATTTGGATATATAATCTGTAGATTAGTTAATAATATTCTACCAATACTATTTTTAGTTACAGTGGTTATATAAGATGTCACCATTTGAAGAAGCTGAGTGCAGGATACATGGAAATTCTTTATACTGTTTTTTTTTTGTGTGTGTGGGCAACATTTTTATTTCTGAAAGTTAAAAAAATTAAAAAGTCAAAAGAAAAAGAGGAAAAAGAAATTAAACCAGGAGCAAGAGTCCAGGCAAACAGGGACTAATGTCAATGATAATGATGATGATGTTGATAATGATACAGACTAGTCAATTCATTAAAAAGAGATGCCTTCATTGAAACAGTGGGAGCTCTTAGTAACTACTATGTTTCTGAAAGTTGTGTAGAATACACATACAATTAAGGAAGAGAAAACAGAGCTAAGGCAGTGCCTACTCTCTCAGAAAAAACAAGGAAGGTCAGAAATGATACTTAATGCCTCAGTTATCTATGTACTCACACACCCACCATATGAGTAATAAAGTGAATGTAAAATGTTAATACAAGCAAGAAAAGACAATTTTATAGGTATTGTTCAAACTTGGTAGAATGGGACTTCTGACTGGCATCAGTAAAAAGAAGGGTAAACCTGATTCAGAGAGATACTATATAGGAGAGCAGAGTAGTAATATATCAAGAAAGTATAGCCAGTAATTCATTGGTAGGAGGGTGAAAAGCATTCCATGAAAATGAAAGGGACAAATGAAAGTGATTGTCATTGTGAAAGCATACAAGAGACTGCACATATAGATAAAAGCTATGACTAGTACTTCATGAAGTCATCATCTTGGGGAGAAATGTTGATCAGAGACAAAAACCATCTGAGTATCTGCTACAAGTTTCATTATTCTGATAGCAACACACTGATAAATAATTGACTCTCTTGCTGATAATTATAGTTCTCAGAAAAGTGAAGAAGCAATGAGGTAAATTGCTAAACTAGGCTTACTCCTGATAATAAGTAAGGAAGATCTCATTGTAAAGTGAAAGTGACAAGAATCTTAGGGAAACAGACCAAGACTGACTGATCTGGATCTGTTAAACAAAGAAATGTTGGGCATAGTTAGATAGGTTAACTAACCTGTGTATGTGTGTGTGTGTGTGAGTGAGAGAGAGAGAGAGAGAGTGTGTGTGTTTTAAAAGTCAAAAGGATCAAAAAATAAATAAATAAATATGATCTCTTGTTCAAACTCCAAATAGAAAGATAGTTCAGGAGGGTGAAAGATTCCAAAGATAAAATTCAGATCCATACAATTTGCAAAAATTCCAATGAGAAATTAAAAAAGGAGAGATATCTAGTAAATTAAGTTGTCCTTCCAGATTCTTCTTTGATGAGCTCAAATTTTTAAAGTACATATATAGATGACAGAATGAAGGCTAGACTTCCAAGGACAAAGACTAAAGAGTATCACAAATCTCTAGGAACTGAGTCAGAAGGGCTAAAGTCCAGAATAAACTGAGGCTTATAAAATGGGAAGGACCACAATAAAGGTTTCTAATGTTCTGTTTAGTGCAGGACATTTAAGGATAAGGAGCTAGAGCATGTGTGAAAAAGAACTGAGGGTCTTAGTTGACTGTAAGTTGGCAATGCCAAAAATGCTAATGAGTCTTGAGATGGGTCACGATGATGGTCATGAACAGATTAGGGGACTTTCAGTCCCATTTGGGCCTCTGCTGTTGGCCCATAGAGCTTTGTGCTCACTTCTGGATGCCATTTTAAGAGGACATTAACAAACTGAGACATGTTTAAAAAAGACACGAAAGTGAAGTGCCTTCAAATCATGTCATATGAGAAATGGCTGATGAATAAGAGAGATTTAACTGGGAAAGGGCTTTGGATGAAGGAGGGCCATCATGACTCTCTTCCTAATTGAAGGACTGTCTGTCAGATGGAAGACAATTAGACATCCTGTGTAGAATCAATGGCAGCTGGTAGAAGTATCATGAAGGTAGACTTCAACTGAACAAGAAACGACTTTCTAAAACATGAGCTACTTGGGAATTCCCTGGCAGGCCAGTGGTTAGGACTCAGAAGTCCTGACTGCCAAGGCTCCAGTTTCAATCCCTGGTCAGGGATATCCTGCAAGCCTGAGGCCGAAACAAACAAACAAACAACAAAAAACCAAACCACCAAACCACTGTGATCGTGGAGGAGAAAACAGTTCTCATTTGCTGGCCAGTCTTCCTGTCTTTAATGTCTCATTTCTATTTCAGCTTCTCAAACAATCTTGTTCACATCCAATTTTCATCACATCACCTATGTTGCTCACAAAACCAGTGACTCTCTTCTGCTTAGTGGATCAATCCTGAACTCTGCAGCTTAGCATTTGAAGCCCCTCCACCTCACCCAAGGGCTTTGTTTTTGGCCCCTTTGAGCAGACTTAGAAAATGTTTGATATTCCAGCCCTGGATAACCGCTTCAGATAAAATAAAATATCAGTCTTATTAAGGTATAATTATATACGAAGAAACTTATATATTTAAAACTTTTAACATACATAAACACCTATGAAATTGTCACTGCAGGTAAGATGGTGAACCTATCCATCACCACAGTTTTTCTAGAACCCCATTGTAATCCTTCCCCAAGCAACCACTAATCTTTCTATCACTATAGATCAGTGTGCATTTCCTAGAATTTCCTATGAATGGAATCATATAGTATGATACCATTCTTTTGGGGATGGGGGCATCTGGCTTATCTCATGTAATTGGGATCTAAGGTGTAATAGGTTTAATTTGAGGTCCTCTTTAAAAGAACAGCAGGAAAAGGCATCGTCAGCAACGTCTAATATCAGTAAGAAGCGACAACGGGCTTCCTTAAGGATGAAAAAGTGATTATCTTAGTACAGCAGACATTTCTCTGACTGCCTCCATCATCAGCATGGCACCAAAAATGCCTTCTGCGTGCTACCACTTTATCCTTGAAAACATCCACAAAAGAAATGTGGTAGTGAAGGCAGCTGGTTCTCAGGAGCAGAGCCACAGGTCAAGTCCATTTTAACAAACTCTGAGGGACTATCCAAATTCTCTTGCTATCTTGCAACTATGTTTTATCAACTATTACTTGGAATAAATGGCCAATCAGCCAAGGCTAGGAAATCTGTTTTTGTTACATAAAAATTGTTGATGTAATGTACAGAGGGACAACACAGTCACATTGGAAAAGTATTTGACTTAGTTGACCTGCCAGCAATATTGTGTGTGCAAAGAACACTCTACAACTTCATCTCACCTGAAAAGATGTCTTTCAGCTCCTTTAAGACTATGTTGTAAACACTTGAATAAAATACAGAAATAGTCTTTAAATAACCCCAGGCATTTATAATTTTAGAACTAACCTGGAATGATATCCCCTCTGTAATAACAATGACTACTTTGCTGTTTGGGATAGAGAAAGGGGAAAGGCCTAAAAACAGAAAATATAAGATCACAATTAGTGCTGGTGTCTAAGAAGTGAATAAGGAGCAACCCACTCTTCTCCCATTATCTCTACCAGTCCCCAGTCTTTGATTTGAATAATTAGTATAAAGTGATATCAAAATGCAGCTTCAACTTCCTTTCCATGTAAATCTGATTGCATAGGCTATGATTCCTAAATATTCAGAAATTCAGGATCTACTATGCATCTCCACTGCTAAATACTCCCATTCTACCTGCCCTCAACCCCAAGCCCCCACCCACAGACCTACACACACTACAAATACTGTTTGTCTTTCCTATAACCTGTNGTCTTTTAATTTCATGGCTGCAGTCACCATCTGCCGTGATTTTGGAGCCCCCAAAATAAAGTCTGACACTGTTTCCACTGTTTCCCCATCTATTTCCCATGAAGTGATGGGACCAGATGCCATGATCTTCGTTTTCTGAATGTTGAGCTTTAAGCCAACTTTTTCACTCTCCACTTTCACTTTCATCAAGAGTTCCTCTTTGAGTTCCTCTTCACTTTCTGCCATAAGGGTGGTGTCATCTGCCTGTCTGAGGTTATTGATATTTCTCCCAGCAATCTTGATTCCAGCTTGTGCTTCTTCCAGCCCAGTGTTTCTCATAATGTACTCTGCTTATAAGTTAAATAAGCAGGGTGACAATATACAGCCTTGACGTACTCCTTTTCCTATTTGGAACCAATCTGTTGTTCCATATCAAATCAAAATAGCAATGAGATACTTCACACCCACTAGAATGGCTAATGATAAAAAGATGGACAATAACAAGTGTTAGAGAAACTGGAATTCTCATACAATGCTGGTGAAAATTTTGGTGTAGCTGCTTTGGAAAACAGTTTTCCAGTTCTTCAAAAAGTTAAGCATAGAGTTATCATATGACCCAGTAATTCCAATCCTAAATATTTACTCAAGAAAATCAAATTTATATGTCCACACAAAAACATGAATCCAACATTATTCATAGTAGCAAAAGTGAAAACAACCCAAATATCCATGAGTTGATAAATGGATAAACAAAATGTGATATACCCATAAAATGGAATATTATTTAGCAATTAAAAGAATGAAGTACTGATACATAGTACAACCTGAATGAACTCTTGAAAACATAAGTGAAAGAAGACAGTCACAAAGGGCTACATATTATATGAAATTCCCCAAAGGACAAATCTGTAGAGACCAAAAGTAGGTTAGTGGTTGCCAGGGGCTGCAGAGAGGGTGGGATGGGGAGTGAGTACTACTGGGTTTCTTTTTGCAGTAACGAGAACATTCTGGAATTGAGTAGGAGTGATAGTTGCAAAACTATATGAAAATACTAAAAGCTGCTAAATTGTACACCTTATAAGTGTGAGTAGTATGGCATGTAAACTGTATCTCAATTTAAAAAATGAGACATAAAATTTAAAAATACTCTGCTGCTCAAAGGAGGAGGGAGTTGGAATGTTGATCTGCCAGCTCATAGCAGTCATTGGTTGAAAGCTGCTCCTGAGATACATTAATTCCCTGGAACTTGCGGCCTGATTCATATGTGGACTCTGGGAGCCAGAGAGAGCCTACGCAAGAGTTGGTACTTGGAAGTTGGGCCTAAAGACGTTCAGGAAGTATTCATTCCAAAAGTGTGGAAAGTTCTCTATGGGCTCATGCGCCAAAGCTACTTGCCTTCCAGGGTTATATAGTGATGTCTTCTTCCTGCTCTGTCCTCACACAAGTCAAAAGTAATCTCTCAACTTGGAAGATGAAGTGTTACACAATGAGGGTTTTCTATGAATTATCTATGATTTAATTCATTTTGAGGTTATCCACAGTGGATAGAACACTAGAAATCAACTAACTTGGGCTGCTGTTGCTGCTAAGTCACTTCAGTCGTGTCCGACTCTGTGCGACCCCATACACGGCAGCCCACCAGGCTCCGCCGTCCCTGGGATTCTCCAGGCAAGAACACTAGAGTGGGTTGCCATTTCCTTCTCCAAAACTTGGGCTAGGATGGCTATAATAAAAAAGATGGACAGTATCAAGTGTTAAGGAGGACGTGGCAAACTAGAACCCTCATTTATAAGAAGAAGATGAAGTTATTGTTAAAGTCTGAGTGGCTCTGAGACTTATGCATGAAACTGGAGAATCAGGCTCAAATACTGAGCTGTAGCCAGAAAAACCTCATGTCAGAGCAAGGGCCGAAGTCACGGCAATTCTGCTTTGTTTCCAAGGCACACACCTTCAGCACAGCAAGCCTGAAATGGTTAAGATCACACAGTGATTTCTGAACGAAGGCTAGATTAGACAGGCTTTATTCTTCCTTCTGCAAGTTTGCAATTTTTTCATAACGGAAATGGACGCACGATGGCAGAAAGGTAGCTGCTAATGACGATGCCACTGGGACTTGGACAGAGCCCCTATTTGCCAGATGCAGTTTAAGTGGTATTGTTAGCAAATACAGTCACAGTCTGCACTCATACCTGTGTCTCGAAAACAACTAATCGCCCAAGTTGCCTGTCTGTTCTGTTTGCCAGGTACAGCTGGTCCATGCTGAGTAGGTTAACGATTTACACCCCAGAGACAGTCTCCTCAGGGCTCTCACCCCTCCTCCATTTTGTGTAACTCTCCAAACTTGAGTTTTCTGGTCCTATTCTGTCTGCATCCATTTCTAAAGTCCTTTATCCTTTTTTCCTAAACCACAGCACTCTGTGTCATCAAACCCTCCTTATTTTCACTCACCTTTGTCTAGATCTTTTAAAGGCTAAGCTGCTCTCACATGTTTTGATCTCTGGACTCCTTAAATGCTCTTTTAATAATTATTGAGGATGCTAAAAACTTCTGTTTTTGTGAATTATTTCTGTCAATATTTTACTGCATTAGAAACCAAAAGAGCAAAAATTTTAAAAAGCTATTCTTCATTAATTTAAAAACAACAGTGAAAGAGATTATAGGTTAACATAAATAAGGTGTTTTTATGAAAATGTATTTTTCAAAACAAAAAATGTGTGATTTTCTTTACACAAAATAAAAAATTAATTTATTTGCTTCTATTTCTTAAAATAGAAGCTTAGGCTCTTAATTTCAAAACGTTCTCTTTTTCTAATGTAAACAGTTAGTGCTATAAATTTCTCTCTAAGCATACTTTAGTTATATGCCCCAAACTCCTGTATGTTTTATCTTTATTTTCATTTGATTCAAAACATTTGCTAATTGTCCTTTTGATACCCTCTTAGGCCGATCAGTTATTTATAAGTATGTTGTCTAATTTCCAAACATTTGAGGATTTACCAGATACCTTCTATTTCTGTTTTAATTCTGTTGTGATTAGAAAATTTTGTAGAACAAATTCTACAAATTCAATTCTGTAGAACATTTCTTATTGCCTA
This sequence comes from Neotragus pygmaeus, assembly GCA_006410875.1. Classification (NCBI taxonomy): domain Eukaryota; kingdom Metazoa; phylum Chordata; class Mammalia; order Artiodactyla; family Bovidae; genus Neotragus; species Neotragus pygmaeus. The sequence continues at coordinate 45,563 of SJYV01016350.1, read as the reverse complement.
GGATATGGTCTATCCCACTGAATGTTTCATGTGTACTTGAAAAAGATATGTATTCTGATGTCATTAGGTAGCATATTCTATAAATGGAAATTAGGTCAAGTAGGTTGATAGTGTAATTCACTTTTATATCCTTTCTGATTTTTCTACTTGTCCTGAGACAATAACATTAAAGCCTCTAATATATTTGCAGAACAGTCTCTATTTCTCCTATCAGTTCTAATAGTTTTTGCTTCTTACATTTTTAAACTATGTTCTTAAGTGCATGCATATTCAGGGTTATGTTTTCTTAATGAATTAATGCCCTTATCATCATGCAGTGTCTTGCTTTGTCCACTTGGACATTAACAAAGCCACATGAGCTTTTTTTTGATTTGCACTGGCATGGTACATCTTTTTCCATCCTTTTCTTTTTAGCCTATCTATGCTTTTAGTTTTATCCAATCTGGCGACCTCTGCCTTTTACTTGGAGGGTATTTAGACCACTTACTCTTAGCCCTAAATTTACCATCTTTCTAGTTGCTTTCTGTTTGATCTGCTCTTAATTCATTTTCCCTTCTTTCCCTGCCTTTTAATCTAGTCAGTTGAGTATTTATTATGTTTTTATCTAACCTTTACTAGACTTATTAACTATGCATCTTTAAAAAACTTTGGTAGTTACCCTAAAATTTACAATATATATTTTTAACTTAACACAGTGTACTTTCAAATAATATTATGGCTTTTTGTTGTTGCTGCTATTGGTCTGCATTCAGATGAGGTTTCCAACAGAATGTAAATCAACTGTATCACTAAGCACATTGTTCAGTTCCTGATTCTTTTTTTTTCCAGATCAAGATTTTCTTGATGAAGTAAGCAGTATGTTGATTACATTCTTGAACAAGCTCTTTCTGTGTTGTGATCTAGTAATAACACAATTTTGGCTCAGCACCACTTCTCAGATCATACTTCGGGCAGCATACTGATCTAAGCCATAGGCCAGAATATCTTTAAGGATAAGGAGGCCTATGTATGTTCTCTTCTACCAACGCCTGATGCATGATCTAGAGCCCACTACCTTCAAGAAAGCAACAGTCCAGTCTTTTCTCAAAGTACATAAAAGACATCAAAATAAATAGTCCACATCTACTTTGACTAAAGCCTTCTTTTCTCAGATACATGCACCCTGTGTTCATGGCAGCACTATTCACAACAGACAAGACATGGAAACAGCCTAAATGTCCATTGACAGATGAATAGATAAAGAAAATGAGGTACATATATACAATGGAATACTAGTTAGCCATAGAAAAGAATGAAATAATGTCATTTGCAGCAGTATGGATGCAACTAGAGATCATCATACTGAGTCAGTCAGAAAGAGAAAGACAAACACCATATGAGATCACTTACGAGTGGAACCTAAAATATGATGCAAATGGACCATCTATGAAACAGAAACAGACTCACAGACAGAGAGTGGACTGGTGGATGCCAAGGGGGAGGGGCTGCAATGGGAAGCTGGGTTTAGCAGAGGTAAGCTATTATATATGGAATGGATAAACAGCAAGGTCCTACTATACAGCACAGAGAACTATATTCAGCATCCGATGATAAACCAAAATGGAAAAGAATATAAGAAAAAAGAATGTATATACATGTATAACTGAACCACTTTGCTGTATAGCAGCAATTAACACAACACGGTACATCAATTATGTTTCAATAAAAAGACTTTTCTCATATTCTCTGCTGCTGCTGCTGCTGCTAAGTCGCTTCAGTCATGTCCGACTCTGTGCGACTCCATAGACGGAAGCCCACCAGGCTCCCCTGTCCCTGGGATTCTCCAGGCAAGAACACTGGAGTGGGTTGCCATTTCCTTCTCCAAGGCATAAAAGTGAAAAGTGAAAGGGAAGCTGCTTAGTCATGTCCGACTCTTAGCGACCCCATGGACTTCAGCCTACCAGGCTCCTCCATCCATGGGATTTTCCAGGCAAGAGTACTGGAGTGGGGTGCCATTGCCTTCTCCATCTCATATTCTCCAACGCTCCACAATTTTTGTCTTTGCTTTACTTTTTATTGAAGTATAATCTACACGTAGAAAAGTGTACATATATTGCTCTGTTCACGAGATTTTCCAGGTAAGAATACTGGAATGGGTTGTCATTTTCTTCTCCAGGGGATCTTACCAACCCAGGGATTGAACCTGCGTTTCCTGCATTGCAGGCAGATTCTTTACTGACTGAGGGAAACCCATAAATGTACAAATCAATGAATTTGCATAAACTGATTACCCTAGGGTAACCAGCACACAGATTGAGAAACAGAACACCACCAGAACCAAAGAAGACCTCCTTGAATCCCCCACCCTTATGCCACTGTCCCTCAACAAGGGTATGGCTATTCTGACTTCAAACAGCATAGCTTTGTGTTGGTTCCAGTGTTTAGCTATCACAATAATGCTGCTTGAACTCATCTTAAAAAAAGAATTTGTAAACATTTTTTGATGCATTTCTGTTTGGTATATTCCTAGGAGTGGAGTGGTTGGGTCATAAATTTGGTATGTGTTTGGCTTTCGTAGATATTACCAAACAGTTTTCTGAAATTATTACATCAATTTATTCTCCTGCTGACAAGGCATGAAAATTCCATTTGCTTCACATCTTCACCAACACTTGAATTTTCTTTTATTTTAGCCATTCTAGCGATTATGTCAGAGAAGGCAATGGCAACCTACTCCAGTACTCTTGCCTGGCAAATCCCATGGACAGAAGAGCCTGGTAGGCTGCAGTCCATGGGGTCACTAGGAGTCAGACACAACTGAGTGACTTCACTTTCACTTTTCACTTTCATGTATTGGCAAAGGAAATGGCAACCCACTCCAGTGTTCTTGCCTGGAGAATCCCAGGGATGGGGGAGCCTGGTGGGCTGCTGTCTCTGGGGTCGCAGAGTCGGACACGACTGAAGTGACTTAGCAGACTTAGCAGCAGTGGTTATGTAGTGGTGTCACACTGTGGTTTTAATTTGATGACTATTGATATTGAGGATGTCTGCACATGTTTATTTGAGAAACATTTCAGATGCTTACTTGGGAGATGCTGGGGGTTCAAATCTTTTGCTTATTCTTTATTTGGGTTTCTGCTTTTTTCTTACTGATTGGTAAGAGTTCTGGATACAAATCAGATATAAGTATTATATATATCTTCACTTACTCCAAGTCTTATCTTTTCACCTTCTTAATAGTGTCTTTTGATAAACAGAAGTTCTTACTATTACTGTAGTTAAATTTATCATTTTTTTCCCCTTGATGGTCTGCATGATTTTGGTGACCTCTTTAAGAAATCTTTACATGCTCAAGGTCATGAAGATATACTCCTCTCTTTTTTTTATAAAGCTTTATTATTCTACATTTCATGTTTAGATCTTTAATCATCTGGAACTCATTTTTGTGTATGAGAGGATACAAGGGTCAAGATTTTTTTTCCATATAGGTACTTTTGTCCACATACTCACATTCACTCCCCACCAGACTGGAGTATCATATTTATTTTAAATCAAGTGAATATAAACATGTGAGTATTAATCTTTTTCAAGGCTATTGGCTATTTTGGGTCAGATTTTTGTAGATATTTCTGTTTACATTTTAGAATCAGCCTATCATTTTTCATTAAAGAAATTCCTGTTGGGATATTGATTAGAATTTAATTTAACATATACATCAATTTGAGGAGAAATGAAATCTTTATAATATTGTCACAAATCAGGAACATGTTATATATTAATCCATTTATGTCTTAATATGTGCTAGTTTATCTTAATATTTTTCAGTTTTCAGTGTAAAGGAGTGTTATTTCATCACAGTAACATTGCTTGCACATTTTGCTAGACTTAATCCTAGGTGTTTTATATTTTTTGATGCTATTGTAAATGGTAGTATTTTAATTTCTACTTGTTTGTTGTTTGTATATAGAAACATTAATACTATTCCATTTTTAATCTAATATATATTAACCTTTATCCAATAGCTTTCCTAGTTCCAGTGGCTTGTCCATAAATTCTTCTGTATTTTCCCTGTATATAATCATGTCATACAATTTCTTTTCAATTCTTATGCTTTTTATTCCTTTTTCTTTCCTTAGTGCATCAGCTGGTACTTCTAGTATGATATTGATATCCCTTCTTTGGGATTGGAATGAAAACTGACCTTTTCCAGTCCTGTGGCCACAGTTGTTTTCCAAATTTGCTGGCATATTGAGTGCAGCACTTTAACAGCACCATCTTTTAGGATCTGAAATAGCTCAACTGGAATTCCATCATCTCCACTAGCTTTGTTTGTAGTGATGCTTCCTAAGGCCCACTTGACTTCACATTTCAGGATGTCTGGCTCTAGGTGAGTGATCACACCATTGTGATTATCTGAGTTGAGCAGATCTTTTTTGTATAGTTTTGTGTATTCTTGCCACCTCTTCTTAATATCTTCTGCTTCTGTTAGGTCCATTCCATTTCTTCCTTTATTGTGCTCATCTTTGCATGAACTGTTCCCTTGGTATCTCTAATTTTCTTGAAGAAATCTGTAGTCTTTCCCATTCTATTGTTCTCCTCTGTTTCTTTGCATTGATCACTGAAGAAGGTTTTCTTATCTCTCCTTGCATTCAAACGGGTATATCTTTCTTTTTCTCCTTTGCCGTTTGCTTCTTTTCTCAGATGTTTGTAAGGCCTCCTCAGACAACCATTTTGCCTTTTAGTATAGTATAGAGAACTATATTCAGTATACTCTAATAAACCATAATGGAAGAGAATATTTAAAAAAAAAGAATGTATATATGTGTGTGTGTGTATAGCTGAATCATTTTTGCTGTAGAGCAGTAATTAATACAACATTGTAAATAAATTATACTTTAAAAAAAGTCTTAATATTCCTTAAGAGTAAGTCAATTGGGTCATTTACTATTCTGCACAAAGTATCTCTTATCTGTCTTTGTTTTCTACTTGTTTTTACTCAACATGTAACCTAATGATCCCCCTGGGCCCCAAGACTTATGCAGTCTTTTTCTGTTCCCTGAATGTGATTTCCTCTGACTGAAAAACTCCAACGTACTTTATATTCTCTTATCACTTCTAATCAGATTGAGCCCTTGAACGATGGTTGTTTTTGTACTCATCTCATTGCTCCTTCTTGGGAATGTGATTCCTGCAGCACTCACACAGCACAGTGATTCACACATTGGAGGTGCTCAGTAAATACTAGTTGAATTCACAAGGAAGGCAACAGAAGGCTTCTTAACAGGGATTGAGGTTTAATGGTCAGAGAGGCTCAGGGAATTACTCTATCCACCACGGTGGATACTGGTGCGTCTGTTCATCCAGTGTTAGGTCAGGGAGCCAAGGCAATGGTGCAGCACTTGGAGACCTAGTCTGAGGGAAACCTCCACTTGTCTGTGTGGTTTTCTCTCCCATCCAGGATGTGATTAATCATCTGTGCAAAGACAGGGAAGGAACTGTTGCTATACAGAATATGGATTCCCTCAATATTGAAAAGTTCAGCATAAAAGAATACATAAGATAGTTCCATTTTATAGGACATTGAAAACAGGCAGAAGTGAGCAAAGTGGGAAAGGGAAGAGTCAGGTGGCTGGCTGGGCCCTGGAGGCTTCAGGGGANGAATTTCACTGAAGGTGAAATATTATGGATGTGAAATATTTTATGCTAATTTTTCTCATATTTCAAATATATATATATATATTTTTTACCATCTCATGTTCGTTCACTTCTAGGCCATGCAATGATGAGGGGTGGATAAATAATGGCATAGACTTTCATAGCCCAAAAAGAAACTTCAGATTTTAAAAGATCTTTAATTCTTTTCGGTAGTAATTATATATGTATTTATATACGGGGTATAAGCAAGTTAATGTATTTACACACTAAAAGCCTTTTATTCTGATTTCTGCTTCTCGTTAAGGTGACCATTAGGAATATCGAAAGAGAGCTCATTTGCCCGGCATGCAAGGAGCTGTTCACCCACCCACTGATTCTCCCTTGTCAGCATAGCATCTGTCATAAATGCGTGAAGGAGCTCTTACTGATGCTTGATGATTCATTCAATGATGTGGGGTCTGACAACTCCAATCAGAGCAGTCCTCGACTTCGGCTTCCCTCCCCTAGCATGGNCCACCCACTGATTCTCCCTTGTCAGCATAGCATCTGTCATAAATGCGTGAAGGAGCTCTTACTGATGCTTGATGATTCATTCAATGATGTGGGGTCTGACAACTCCAATCAGAGCAGTCCTCGACTTCGGCTTCCCTCCCCTAGCATGGATAAAATTGACAGAATTAGCAGACCAGGTATGTGGTAGGACCGGTGATGGAGCTTGTTTATATGTTCAGAGATAATTGTAGAAAGGAAATTTCATCATTTTTGGGGTTAATCTTTCCAGGTGAATAAATTAAAACTGTACTTATAAAAGAATCTCTGTCTCTCTTAAAATGAACTTTTAAAATGTCAGAATGAACTTTTAATTGTCTTTTGATATTCATTTAAAGTGGATATTGGATGTTGAACATCAGCTTTGTGTTAAACCCATTGTTAACTGTGTCTGTATTTTAGGGCGTGTTCTATAATTCTGTGATGTCCTTTATAGGAAGGTGAAAATAATGGTCCAGTGAAGTACTTACTAGGGACTCTTCTATGTTTGGTAATAGGTAAATACATATGCAAAATTAAATGATGAGACTGCATAATACCTACTCCCAAAAGCCTTTTAGAATAATGTTATTTGGTATCATTCTAATACATTTTATTCTTTAGCCATTTTTTGGATCCAGATTTTAAAATAACGAATATGAACACCAGCTAAACAGTGGAATTCTGTAGTAGTTTATAGAAGTAGGTCTCAATTCAGTTCAGTTGCTCAGTCGTTTCTGACTCTTTGCGACTCCATGGACTGCAGCATGCCAGACTTCCCTGTCCATCACCAACTCTGGGAGTTTATTCAAACTCATGTCCATTGAGTCGGTGATGCCATCCAACCATCTCATCCTCTGTCATCTCCTTCTCATTTCACCTTCAATCTTTCCCAGCATCAGGATCTTTTCCAAGGGGTTAGTTCTTCACATCAGGTGGCTGAAATATTGGAGTTTCAATTTCAGCATCAGTCCTTCCAATGAATATTCAGGACTGATTTTCTTGAGGATGGACTGGTTTGATCTCCTTACAGTCCACGGGACTCACAAGTCTTAGCCAACACTATTGGGATGGTGTTTGTTTCTTCTGAACATCTATTGCAGGATTAATGTAGATCAAAATGAATTTGAAATCACTGGGAATAAGGCCATTGGAAAATTAAGGGCCAGAATGAGCAGTGAGAATCAAGGGAGGCCAAGGTTTGGATAGAAATGTCACAGCCTTAAGTTTAGCACTTCCTTCCTGTTGAGGAGAGCCCTGTAGTGGCCATGAGCACCAGATCTCAGGGCTTCAGCTCTGCCCGGTTTGGGCTTTGAAGTTTCCAGTTTCATCCTTTGGCCACTCTATTTCCCTCTCTTTCATGTAGGAGTAACTTTTTAATATTGTTAAAAAAAAACCCACTTTTTTTTAAAATCAGAAAAGGATCTTTTTCTCATTTGTGTGTTAGAGAATGTTCTCACTTTCGATTGTGCTATGATATGGAATCCCCTTGGGCAGTGTTTGTGTCTGTGTGTTCCATTAGAGAGTGGATGAGAGGAGATTTGTTCTAAGAGTGGTACTATGGTATTTTAAATCCATGAATTTTTCTTTAAACGGTAGTCACTAGTTGGAGGATATTTTCCGCACATAAAAGTTGTATGTGTATACATAAAAGGAGCATTGGGTAACTGGGAGGTGCAGGGTGCATGAGGGTGGAGAGGGCTTTGCTCTTTGTGAAGTCATCACTTTTCATGTTTTCCTCCTGAGAGGAGACTGGTGTACTAAGGAGGGTAGGAAAGACGGTGATAGCTTGAAACCATTCTGCCAGATAAAAGTTCATCTGTTAGTAGATTCTTAGAGAATACGTAGGGAACCTGGCCTGATTGACGAACAAGATCCACTTTTTGTATATTAATGTTCAGCACAGTCCATTAAATGAGATTCTAGTTAAATACTAGTATTTTTACTGATCTTTAGATTGAACTCACATGTGTATTTCATGAAATTCTTTATTATATTTAGGCTTTTAATTTTAAGACTTGGTTAGTTTTTATAGAATCAATATGAAATATTAATGAAAAGTAGTTAACTGTTTCTGTTTCCAGGAACTTACCTAGCTCAGCAGTTGGTAGCCATTCAGTAAATATTTGTCGCGTGGATCTTGAATGGCAAATGTCTGCTATGAGATTTGTATAGAGCATGCCATAATGGCTTATCTTCATTGATAATGGCATTTTTTTCCAGGACAAGAGATCAAAAATAGGTTTACTAGATATGTTCTTTCCTCTTCTTTAGGAAGAGCCCTTTTAAGCTGAACTGTGTCCTGACAAGGGGACAAGTTAGAAAGCTGCTCTGTGGAAAATGATTAAAGGAAATAAGAATGTTTAGCTGGGAGAAGGGTGTGACGCCAGAATATGACGGCTCTCTCATGAAAGAGTAGTAGTGCTCTAGGTATCTTCGCAGCAGACGTTCCAGATCGTCCAGTATACTAGCCACATACAGCTATTGAGCACATGAAACACATTAGTCTGAATGGAGGGATACACTTGGAACTCTTGGGAAAAATGAACACAAATATCTCTAATAATTTTATATTGATTACATTTTGAAATGATAGTTTTTGAATATATTGTATTTCTAAATATGTATTTCTAAAATTAGCTTCACTTGTTTATTTTTACTTTTTTAATGTGGCTATTGGAAAATGGAGGAGGAAATGGCAACCCACTCCAGTATCCTTGCCTGGAAAATCCCATGGACAGAGGAGCCTGGCGGGGTACAGTCCGTGGGGTCGCAGAGAGTCAAAATGACTGAGTGTATACACATTGGAAAATGTAAAATGATGTGTGGCTTACACTTTCACATGTATTTCTTTCAAACTGCATTGCATGTTTCATCTGACACATTTTAAAATAAAAAGATGCCTTGAAAGGAGAGCAAGATATATAGCATTAGCATATTAAGTTGTAAAATCTAAAAGAGCTGTATAACTGTTCGTTTTGGGTCATATATGTGTGTGTATATATATATATACACGCACACACAAGATTTTTCTCCCATTTTGTTGTCATGTCCCATTTGTCTGTTTCATTAAGATACAATCAGTGTTAGTAATATTTATTTACTGTGCTGATTTTGGTCACTTAAAACAAGCAAAGATATTTTCTTTTGACTTTGTATTTTCAACAGTTACCATAAGTAGTTGTTTGAAAACGCAAATGTGTGATTATTTAAAAACAGATCCACAGGATGAGGTATAGGCTCTTAATTGCTGCACCAACAGTGTTTAATTCTGAACTGTGATAAAATAACCTCGATGAATGCTTTACATTGGTGGCTTTATATAAATACCATGTGTACCAGGAGGAACACATTTTTAACTGTCAATTCAATAATTGTGTTATGTGTAGGACACAGTTACTGCTTTATCTTTTGTTAACATGTTGTGAATCTTCTCTTTGAAATTAAATTCTAAATCTAGCTTTCTGTTCATTGTTCACAGCATCACAACGGAGATCTTTGGGGTGGAGAGGTAGAAAATGCTTTATTGCTTGTGTGGCCGCAGGCAGTATAGTGTTGGATTTAAATTAAATAACTTTATAGAGATAAATTAAAAAAAAATCATCATCAGTGGTCAAGTCTTCAAAATCATGTAGAAAGTGAACAAATTGGGCTGACATGACTTAAAGGTCAACAGGACTAAATTTTCAAGCAAGTTCTGATGTGTTAAAAGGGAGTTCTGTTTATTAGTGTTTGCGTTTTGTCGTCTGTGCACACACATGTGTATGTATCCATGACGGGATATTTTTAAAGAAAAAGACATCCCCTTGTTACTGTTTTTTTAGATGTTACCTTAAAAATGCTTTCATTTCAGTTCAGTCGCTCAGTCGTGTCCAACTCTTTGCGACCCCATGAATNATTTCAGAGGTGGGCAAAAGTGGTCCTAAACGATCGAAATCACAATGTCCTATTTTTGCAAATTTTACAAGAATACATCATGATCAACCCATAGTGTATACTTTGTTGGGCTCTTCCTACAATCTGGCGGGGGGCCGTGTACACAAGGAGCCATGCAGCTTCGCTCAGCTTCACTAGTTTCACAGCAAGTGTGCCTCTGTTCAGCCTCTGTGCTTCTCAACTGCACCCTGGGGCCACACTGTGTCGAGACAAAACTAGTGTGGGCCAGTGTGTGTGAGTGCCGAGCAGTAAGGTTTTAATTACTGAAGTGTCCATTTCAAAGACAGTCCATCTCAATTAAAGGTATAGCCAACTGTACAACACACTTACTAGCAAATCAGCCAGATAAGGAACTAGGCCACCCACACGCACAGATTTCCCCATTTAGGAAGGCCTGAGTGCCCTACGTAACTGCCATTTGAGTGATCCCACTTTTCCCACTTTGTATCCCAATTCTGTCTCTTGCATTTTAAATTAACCAATAGAGTGAACCCACAAAATATGAGGCACCCCATTTTAGACCCCAATAAAGAGACAGAACCCCAGGCATGCCCTCTTTCTCTTTTTCACCCCCTCTCTCCCTCTTCCCTACCATACCATCCCAACCCACAACCACACTGTGTGACCCTCAGGCATCTCCTGTACCCTCCAGGACTTAGGGACAGATTGGGAGTTAAGGACTGCTATGTACACACTGTTATACTTAAAATACATGACCAACAAGGACCTATATAGTAAGAATCATAAGGGCTGGTCCAGCCACAGCCCTGGCTCCTGTTGGGAAATGTGTGTGGGCCTCACGCCCAATAGCAGGAGCCCAGGTGACATCTCAGGCTTTCCTGGCCAATAGCATCTCTGTCGTAGGCTGCAACTTACACAGACCAGCCACACACCAGATTTTCACAATAATGATGAACAAGTTGCTACATAATCTGCTTTTAACTACTCTGCTTCCTCTTTATGCTTATAAAGCTTACTGAAAATGAGAATAGTAACAGATACATTAAAATAGTTAAAGAAAAAATTTTCTTGCTTATTTCTTTGAAGATTCCAGACTCTTTTACAGCAAGACTAATGGGACTTCAGTTCCCAAAGATTTAGAATTTCTAGGCTAGATAGTATGATCTGCAGGATGATGCTGGAAAGCTCTCTGCTCAAGAAAAATCAACCCAGGAAGAAGATTAAACTTCTCTCTCAATCATTTTAGAATAAAAAAGAATGAGTCAAGGCTACTTCTCCATTAAAATTCAAATCTCTTCTCCTCTATCAGGGGATTCTCCAGGCAAGAATACTGGAGTGCAGTGCCATTTCCTTCTCCAGGGGATCTTTCTAACTCAGGAATTGAACTCAGGTCTCCTGCACAGCAGGCAGATTCTTTTCCGACTGAGCTATGAGGGAAGCCCTCTTCTCTAGCACAGACTAAGAAATCTGGCCACAATATTATCAATTAGAAAGCTCATCAAGAATCAGTATATTACATCAGAGAGTTATCAACCATGTATTTGAGAGATTACCCAGGAAAGTTGTGTTCTGAAGTTCTGAGTCAACACAGAGGAAATGAATATAGATGGAAGAAAATGCTTTCTTCCAAGAACTCTGCTTCTAGAGGACAAACCATCAATAGACTTTCAGTATAGGGTGGACACCGAAAGCATATGGACAGCTAGAATTCTTGAAGAGGTAAGAAAAATGGAGAAGGAAGAGGCAATGCTGAAGCTAGATAAATTCTTGTTGTATAGTTTTGCCAATGGCCTGCTTTGCCCTTAGTTCCTAACCATGGTCAAAACTAAACATTTAATGCCATACGGTCAAAACCATGAGTATAACTGGAAAGCATTCATGTGTACTTAGTCATGTCTGACTCTTTATGACCCCATGGACTGAGCCTGCAAGGCTTCTCTGTCCATGGGACTCTCCAGGCAAGAATACTGGAGTGGGATGCCATTTTCTTCTCCAGGGGATCTTCCCAACCCAGGGATCAAACATGTCCCTTGTGGCTCTTACATTGGCAGCCAGAGTCCTTGCCATTGTGAAGCCCATAATTGGAGAGGGCCGTAATCAGAGTAAATTACAGTGAGTGAACNGAATACTGGAGTGGGATGCCATTTTCTTCTCCAGGGGATCTTCCCAACCCAGGGATCAAACATGTCCCTTGTGGCTCTTACATTGGCAGCCAGAGTCCTTGCCATTGTGAAGCCCATAATTGGAGAGGGCCGTAATCAGAGTAAATTACAGTGAGTGAACAGATGACTCCTTTACATGCCAGGAACTTTAATTAGGGGAGATTTGATAGAGGGCCAATTCAGAGCCCAATCTTAAGCCAGCATGGAATTACAAACACTGCCCTTGGTTTGCCAGATGATGTAATATGAGTGGCCATTCNTACTATATTAGCAGAGTTATAGAGAAATATTGATTCTGTTATGTTTTATTCTCAGTTCTACTGACTTGATTTTTTTTTCCATCTGGCTTCTCAGAATATCTTTAGATTTTTCTTGTTTTCTTTATTGCCCTGAAGTATATTTTATTGTTTATTTTTATGAAAACGATGGTAGAAGATAAGACAGACAAAAGTTCTTTAGTATTCATAAAAAAATTTTGAGAGCTTTTAAGATCTGTTTAGAAAAACAGCCAAGATATATTGATTTAATGGTTTGTCTGGTTTCAGAAGTTCAGTGTGATGCCTTACACCTTGTTTTTTTTATTGTAAAAACAAATTAAAAGAGGTTTACAGAAAAGGGATAAAACTTGTTTTTAAAATTTCTGAACATGAGGGTCAAAATCTGGGTGTCACCAGTGTACATGTTAAAGCATGATTTTACTGGCATAATTTACTTTTGCTTTTCCCCATTACTTAATTGAGCACAACCTTCAATTCATAAAACCAATAATTCATTTTTTAAAAACATTGACTGTTAAGATTAGTTATCCATTTTAATTTTTATCACCTAGTTCATGTGTGGAAGCATGTAACTAAATATGAATTTCCATTTGTTTAAACTTGACCACTGCACTGTATCACTTCAGAATTATTTGGCTTGTTTTTTCACTAAATGAAATTTTCATTGGCATGTGTTTTAAAAATAGTTCTGCTGCTTATTTTATTATGTGCCTGCTGTGGTGTGAAATATCTCATACTATATTGCATGTTTTTAGAATTATTACAAGAATATATTTTACATAGGATTTTCACATTTTTATGTGACTGCTTTCTTGGGTATATTTTTAAATGTAAAGTTTAAAAATGTCTTTAAATTTTTTGAAGATATTTAAAATTTAAAATAATGCAGTTGCATGCTTGTTGCCTTAGTAGCTTTGGGGGCCTAATGCTGTTTTGCATGTTGTAAAGTCACTTCAAATGTCTCATACTGTGGACTGATCACTAAATTTTACCTGTAGTGATTTATGTAGTGATATGTCAAACATCTTTTAAGACAGTCTTCAGTGATGATAGTAATGTTGCCTAGGCAGTATTAACACAGCTGTTTAAAGACATTTTCTAAATGTGATTTACTAAATTTAACCACTCACTTTTGGTATTGGATAGTAGTATGAAAGAAGGCTATAGCCAAAACAGTTTGTGTTTATACTTAGGGAGTTATTTTGTGGGCATCCAAGACTACCTGCTTGGACTAGATTTATACAGGAGAGGAGGAAGCAGGATAGGCATGCCCCTGTGTTAAACAGACCACCCCAGACTCCTGCAAACCTGTGGGTAAGGACTGTCATGCTTTGGTTTCTTGATTTGTTAAAATCAGGATACTACTGAGAAAAGATGTGATGTTTAATGTTATTCAGTGTGTTGTAAAGTTACTTGTAGTATATTTGGTGTATCTTTTGGCTTACTGAATTAAACAATCTTAATGATTCTTTTTTTCAGGTCATAAGAAGATATTAAATGGTTGGTTCCTCTTAAAGTCACTAGATATCTAGGTCTATGAATAAGCTTTTCACTCTTTTATAGATTGCACTGAATTAACTAATGATTTTGCCTACTGAATTTTCTAGATAAAACAATACTACAGTGGGATACCCTCTATTGTGGTGCTTCTTAACAATTTTGTTGTCATGTATTTTTGTGAGAAACTGAGCTATGGATTTGATTGTTTTTTTTTTAATTTTAAAATTTCTTTTTTTTTTTTTTTNGATTTTGCCTACTGAATTTTCTAGATAAAACAATACTACAGTGGGATACCCTCTATTGTGGTGCTTCTTAACAATTTTGTTGTCATGTATTTTTGTGAGAAACTGAGCTATGGATTTGATTGTTTTTTTTTTTAATTTTAAAATTTCTTTCTTTTTTTTTTTTTTTGTGCTGTGGATTGTTTAACCAGAAAGTATGTATGGATACAGAGATACAAAATTTTGCATGCAATTTCAAGTAGTTTACTAAACTATTTGAATCTTCCTGGAATCAGTCCATGGACCCTGCCTGGGTTAAGGGCTCCTGCCCGTATGTATAAACTCAGTTCCTATCAATCAGCCAAGGATATTTTCATTTAAATGCAAGCCACATTCCTTTGGGTATGATGTATAAAAGTAACCATTTTTATATAATTGTGTACTTTCAAAAGATCTTGACCCTGTGTAGTATTGTATGCTTTGTCCACATAGCTGATTTAATATGGTATTTACTATAGAATAATTTCTTTCGTCTTTGATTTGATAACTTAGTAGCTTGGGCTTGTCTTTTGTATACCAAGAACAAACCATTAAAAAAAAAGAATTTTCAGTACACAAACTGATTCATATGCAGCCACTTTGAGTATTATGTTTTTGGAATATATATGTAGATACATATCTTTGCAAAACATGACTCCTTTTTTTTTTCATTCTATTCATTTTCCTACCTATGTAACTAAACAAGAACTTATTAATTACACAGGCTGGAAGCGCAATTCACTGACCCCTAGGACAACCACTTTTCCTTGTCCTGGCTGTGAGCATGATGTGGATCTTGGAGAGCGGGGAATCAATGGTCTGTTTCGAAATTTCACTTTGGAAACTATTGTTGAAAGATATCGGCAGGCAGCTAGGGCAGCCACAGCCATTATGTGTGACCTTTGTAAGCCACCGCCTCAGGAATCCACAAAAAGTTGCATGGACTGCAGTGCAAGCTACTGCAACGAATGCTTCAAAATCTACCACCCTTGGGGCACTGTAAAGGCACAGCACGAGTATGTGGGTCCAACTACGAACTTTAGACCCAAGGTAAGTGCAGTTTCTGTGAGGTTAGTGTATTAAGCTTAACATGGTGAGATAAATTACGCCAAATCTAGAACCTGACAGAGGAAACTAATTTTAAAAGCTGAGAGGAGAAATTAAGGCCTTATAGTTGGATAGCTGCTGCTGCTGCTAAGTCGTTTCAGTCGTGTCCGACTCTGTGCGACCCCATAGACGGCAGCTCACCAGGCTCTGCCGTCCCTGGGATTCTCCAGGCAAGAACACTGGAGTGGGTTGCCATTTCCTTCTCCAATGCATGTAAGTGAAGAGTGAAAGTGAAGGTGCTCAGTCATGTCCAACTCCTAGTGACTCCATGGACTGCAGCCTACCAGGCTCCTCCGTCCACGGGATTTTCCAGGCAAGAGTTAGTGTGTTGCTAAACATCCCCAGAGCACAGAAGGCAGTAGTATGGTTCATTCTATTAAAACACAATGATGTAGAATACCTGAATATTTGTCATGATAACTGAGAAATAGAGGAAAAGTTATGTCAGATATACTCTCTATACTCTTAAGACTGAGATAGTTAAAGTTACAAAGCTTTTGTCCTTTAATATGACAAGACTGTCATTATCTAAAAGCTGTGGTTGGGCAACATTCTGACATTTTTAGTTACCTAAATTGTACCATGAATAAATAAGAGTAATTACAGCCTAATAGTTAGAAGCTTATGACATAAGGGTTATATAGTATCGGCAGTGGAATTTGTATTTTTAAATATTTGGGTAGTTTCTGTAATAATGTACAAAGGAACTTCATGAATGAAGTTATAGATGAAACAAAGTTGTCTCTGAATAGATATTTGTTGAAGCTAGATAAGGATACATTGTGATGTATTTTATTATTCTTCCAGGTAAATAAATAAATAAATAAATAAATATTACTCTTTTTTTTGAAAAACTATTCTATGCATTGTGGTGTGTCCTACTATGTGATTCAAAAGCAGAATGTATTTTTGATATCTTCACTTAATACTGCTTTCTGATTTATATAGATTTAAAACGTGTAATTGATTTTTTTGATTGATGTTGTCATTCGCCTAAACCTAGTAACTTGTGTGAGTATGAACTCTATGTTCTTAAACATAAGACACTGCGCATAAGATATTTCCATAGAAAAACGAAAAAAAGAAGCGATCTTCAAAGTTATCTTGAAACTGTGGATGAATACTTCTCATTTCATATTAAATGGGGTAGGACTGGTAGATTAAAAGAAGACCAGTCTGTGCTTGTGCTTTTTGAAATGACTTCTTTCTTAAATTATGCCAGTGTAGCAATAGACTTATTAAATACTTTAAAATTCGCTATTATATTCCTTGGCTCAGCTTAAATGCTCAAGGTCATAGATTTTTAAAAAGTTATGACTTCAACCTCGTGTTTGATGTGTCTTTTAAAATATTAATTAAATTGGTTAGTACTATTCTGTCATGAAGGAACCTATAATTATTAAGTATGTCGGGCTTTTAGTTTTTAGTTTATTAAGTATGTTGGGCTTTAGTTGGGTTTTAGTTTTTAGGCTTATAAAGTTGACCATTTTTGAGTATAAATTACAGTCTTGTTCTATTTACAAATGTAAGATTGATAAGAGAATGAATATGAATAAGTTATATGGAGAAGTTTTTTCCCTCCAAGTTTTATTCACTGTAATAAAATTCTGAAAAGGTGTCTCTTATCCTATAGAATCTTTACTTGTAATGCTGAGTTCTTGCTCTCTTTGCATGAAGCCAGGCTTTATGGTCTAATTGTAATGGCTTTGAGAATGTGGGAACCTGGATATGCCTAAAATCTGAAATCTTCTCCATTATTTTTCCTGGAGCTACAGATTAGTATTAGGACTTTTTGTATTAGAATTAAAAAAATATTTCTAAGCTATCAGACCAGTTGTAGCTGCTTAAAATGTTATCTTTTGGAATAATGAACAGCTTTTTGATGAAAACAATCCTTTTCTTCCAAATGAAAACAGCTATATTACATAAAATTCAGTTTAACTATGATGATAGTTTTCGGAATAAATAAAAAGGTAGAAACTAAAATCAGGAAAGCACAGTTCTAAATTTGTTCAGTGTGTGGGTAACCAATATGTAAAAGCAAACATTTGGAACCTTATATGATGAAGTGTTCCAAGTTCCTTAGTAACAGATTTCTTGTGAGGATAGTGAAGCGATAGATTCTCATAGTTGTTTGTTTTAATACTTTATAAACATTGATCATAATCATGAATAATTGCCTAGTCATTGTGGTCAGAGGACTTTCTAGCTTGTTTAGGCATTTTACTTAAGTCTGATAGGAAAGGAATTTTCAACGTCTTAAGTTTAGGGGAAATAACCTTTACATAATTAATTGACCATTTGAACCCTTAAATTAAAAACCAATAATTCTAATGTAGACAATTTTCATACAATGGACCAAATGCTTTTCTTTTTACACTTTTATTACTTTAAATGGCTTTAGTTAGTGATTTTATAATGTAAATCCTTGTGTTTTGGTACTTGACATCTTTTGAGTGTCACGTAAGCTATGAGGACCCTTAATCCCACTTTTATCCTTTATTCATTAGATTTTGATGTGCCCAGAGCATGAAACAGAGAGGATAAACATGTACTGTGAATTGTGCAGGAGGCCAGTCTGTCATCTCTGTAAGTTGGGTGGGAATCATTCCAATCACCGCGTAACCACCATGAGCAATGCCTACAAAACCTTAAAGGTAGAGCTTATTTTAGAACTAAATTTTGATTCTTTATAACTTTAGACCTTTAACTTTTTTTTCTGTATAGAATGATGGCAGATTGTGTGATCTGTTTTACTGAAATGAGTTAACAGTCTGAAGCATTCTAATGATCTGCTAGTGTTAGGTTGTTAGTATATGTGACCAGGCAGCTCTTTGTCCTTGTCATGTGCTAGTTCTAAAGTCTGAGTGCTGAGAGGGACCTGTGTGAGCCCAGCGCCATGACCCTGAGTGTGGTTAGCAGCTTTTTTAAAACGCTTGATTCTCGTTGCTTGCCAGTAGAATAAGTATAAACTTTTTTGTCTATTCTGTGGATACTAGCTAACCCTGAGTTACTTGCTGTCTGTTAACATTATACATGGCCCTCTTAATGCTTGTAAATTTGGGTTTTTTTGTTTCATTCCTTTTTCCTTTTTTAAAAGGAATTCATTCATGTATAAATCCACCACCCATTTAAATTGTTGTCTCCTTTAACAGTATATGTATGTGTTTTTTGACCTGTATCTAGTTTGCATATCTACCTGCAGTTTCGTGTTTTGTGTTTTATGGATCTGCCATGCTCAGCCTGGCCTCTTGAATTCGTGGGTTACAGGTTTTGTTTATTGTCCACCTTTGTTTACCTGATTCTGTCAACCTGTGTCATTTGTAGGTCAATTGTGACTGATTTTCCTCATCATTTTGAGTTGGATTCCCCTCTTGCCTTGCACGCCTGGCAACCTTTGATTGGCTGCCAGGTATTGCAAAGCTTACCTTGTTGAGTGCTGGAGATTTTTGTATTCCTACAGTTCTTTGAGGGTTTTCTTCTAGTGTATGATTAATTTACTTGGGAATAGTTTGCTCCTTTTGGGTCTTAGTGTTAAGCTTTGTTAGGCAGGACAGAACAGCGCTTTGGTCTGGGACTAATTTTATCTATTAAAGTAAAGTTGTTTGTTTAATCTTCCCAATGCCCTATGAATTTTGAGGGTTTTAATGGTTTTTTTTTTCACTCTGGCTGGTGGGGAATAGACTGTGTTCTCAACTTGTATGAGCTCTGAAATTGTTTGTTTCAATTCTTCTGGGCGATATTTTCCCTAGCTTGTGGCAATTTCCTTACACACATGAATTGACCAAAGCTCTTGTGAATAAAGAAGAGAGGCCCTTAGTAAATCTCTGGAGTTCTTTTTTTTTTTTTTTGTGGCTGTCTGTTCTTAGGTGTTACAGTCTATAGCCTCTGGCTTTCCTAGACTCTCAGCTCCATCTCCTCTTCTCACAGGAGATCCTGAGCCTCGTTTGAATTCTCTGCATCTCTGCATCAGGTGTGGGAAGTGTTCTCCACCATTTTCCCTTGTGGCTCTGATGGTAACGAATCCTCTTGCAATGCAGGAGACCCGGGTTCCATCCGTGGGTCAGGAAGACCCCCTGGAGAAGGAAATGGCAACCCACTCCAGGATTCTTGCCTGCAGAACCCTATGGACAGAGGAGCCTGGTGGGCTACAGTCCGTGGGGTCGCAAAGTCTCGGACTCGACTGAGCGACTAACACTTTCACCATAGGCCCATCTCGTTTCCATCCCTCAAGGGCGCTGCTTTTCGTTTCTTGACGTCCAGTGTCCTGAGAGCTGTTCCGTTTGTTCTGTTAGTTGTTTTGGGTGAGGGACTAAGCGCTGTCTTAGCTTCTCTCTCCTGCCTCACAGTGGCAGTACCACTGTCTGCTAATTTTAACTTTGGCTTCTTTTTTGTTTCGTACTGGTTGAATATTACACAAGTTGCCCCCCCAATTTTTTTTCTGTTACCTGAAGCTAATCTTTGGCGATAATGTACACCTGAGTTAACCTTTTCATTCTGTTGTTAATTTCTCTCTTTCATGTTTCAGGCTTTAGAAAAAATAGACTCTCCATGGAGTTTTCAGTTTATTCACTTTTTAGTAAGGATAAAATGATTTAAGTTGGCTAAAAATAGCAAGAAGATCTCCTAAGATCGTCCTTCTTACTTGGTTTTAGGTTTTACGTCAGAGGGCTCCATGATCTAGGTGACAGGTTTATGATATCATTTCAGCTTTGCTCGCTGGAGTGTTGCAGGGGGCGATTACACACTCTGGTGGGCCTTAGAGTCTCCTGGGACACTCGGTAAAGTTACAGAGGCCAGTGGTGACCTCCTTCAAGGAGCCTGGGCATCTGTGTTCTCATGGGCTCTCAGGAGATTGTTACTCACCAGCATCTGAGAACCAAGCTAGCTTTGAGCAGCTTTGGGGTCCTTGAGAATTTAGCCTCTCATCAGTTCCTGGAGAGCTGGGGTCTTAGTAGAACTAAGGGGTTTAAACCTGCTTCCCAGATGAGATGAGCTTCCCTGGTAGAGTGTCTAGTATCAGTGTCTGCTGCATATACTCTATGGAGTGTTATGAATAAATGGGCCACTGATTCTTGGTTAAAACAGATCTAGTCTTAACAGACTGCCCAGGTTTAAGGGGACTCGGAAGACTGGAGCTGTCTCAGGTAAAGGCTGCTGTGGGCTGTGGACTTGCTCTCGTGGACCGTGTTTCTGAATTCTGTCCTCTCTCCTCCAGCCTGATTAGCCCTGCTAACACCATCTGTTGACTTAGAACTAAGTCCAATTCAGTTTAATTGTCCAAATTCCTTTCTTTGCTGCTGTAGCTAAAAAGAGTGCCAGCACGCACACCCAGTGGGGTTGGTCCTAACGTGGGCCGGACAGGGCCGGGGTCCCGGAGGAACTGTCGTCTTCCTCCCGGCTCGGGTGCGGAGGCGGTGCCTCTGCCTGTGGCAGGGTGGTTAGTGTGCGTGAGGAGGTTTCTAGCGCAGCTTCTTACGGTGTCAGGTTTGTGTTCAGCTTTGGTTTCCTCGTCTGTGAAATGCTGTATTAAGACACGAGATTTTAATGTCTCTTCTGATCTTTAACATTCTGCAGTTTCCTTCTTGGTCCCATCCTGCGCTGATTCCACAGAAATCTTGTTCCTCCACCTAACAGGCCTTTCCTCTGTCCCTCTATTGAGTCATGAGGGGAGCTCCCTGGGTCTGATCCTGGGTGTCCCAGAGAGTTGTAAAGGTGGGTCCTGCCAGAGAGACCTGTTGCTTTGATTTTTGTGCACTTTCTCTTACCCTGTAACATGGTCTAAGTGAAAAAAAAAAAGAGGATATAGGCAGGAGATCCTTCCCAAAGCTTTAATTCTCTGCCCTGCTCCTTAATAGCCCTTTCAACGCTTGGTCACCAGTTGGGCAGGAACGCCCAGATCTTCTGTCAGGGCTCCAGCTTGCGAGGTGTCTTCTGGATTTTCTTAGTCTTGCTTAGACTCAGAATACGCTGTCTGTCGCAATTTTTTAGCCCGTGATGCTTCAGGGTATGACTGTTTTAAAATATATTTTAGGCATACTATGGTTTGTGGGCTGTGCTAGTGATCTCACCAACACCTGTGACTGTCTCCATGGTAAACTATGCCAGTGCCAAAATGACTGCTTTATAAACAAGTCACTCAGTGAGCTCTGAAAGTTACCTGTCATTTAGACATCTGTATTTTCATCATTGTATATCGTATGACTGTTTAATGAATATCTAGGCTGGGATGGACCATGAAGTTTATTTTGAAAGGGTCTTTGTTGTTTTTCCTGGTGTGTGTGTGTGGTGTGCCAGTGTTTATGAGTGTGGTGTGAAATCTAATGGAAGAAAGCACTATTTGGATTGCTAATCTTCTGTTTACTTCGAAGCTTTGAGAGGAATCATTCTGGGAGTAATGATGGGAGACAACAGAAATGTAGTTTGTAGACTTGGAATTTTTGATTGATCTACCTTGTTCTTTTTGTTTGTGTGTTTTAGGTAACCTACTTCGAATTGCTCGTGTATCTTTGGGCCTGTGTGCTTAAAGCCAGTTAACAACTGTAGTCACTATAGTTGAGAGAGGAGGATGCTGTGTTAAGAAAATTCTGCAAGCCCTTTGATACACTTCTCTTCTACTTATTTGTGTTTCTAATATGTTCTAACAGGAGAAGCTTTCAAAGGATATTGATTACCTTATTGGCAAGGAGAGCCAGGTGAAGAGTCAAATTTCTGAGCTAAACTTGTTGATGAAAGAAACAGAGGTAAGTGATAATTTTCTTTTCTTTTATGTTTCAGAGGTGAGGTTTGCATATTTTTCATTTATTCATCTAGGTATTCATTTATTCATTCATAAAATCCTAAGGGTATTTTATGACCTGGGAATAGAGTTGTGTTAGATTTTCACCCCTGTTTTTCTGGGACTAGGAAAACAAAGGTAAAGAATGGAATGCCATGTGATCACTGCTGATAGAGGTAGTTATTAAATGGTACTGAAACACGGATGAAAACATTATTTTCCTTATGTTGCTACTTTTAAGACCTATCTTTTTTTTTTTTTGAGAGATGTCTCAAAAGTAGCAACATAAGGAAAATAATGGCTTTCAAAATTATCTTTTTAAAATTTTTTACAAAACTAACAAATTGCATTTGAAAGATGTATTGTATGTTAATAGGACTAGGTTTATTTAAATTTCCCAGATATTCTTAAATATATACCTATCATATGTTCACCAAAAGACATGTATTAGAATGTTCTTAGCTGCAAAAAAAAAAAA
Source organism: Neotragus pygmaeus (assembly GCA_006410875.1). Taxonomy (NCBI): domain Eukaryota; kingdom Metazoa; phylum Chordata; class Mammalia; order Artiodactyla; family Bovidae; genus Neotragus; species Neotragus pygmaeus. The sequence continues at coordinate 22,941 of SJYV01016350.1, read as the reverse complement.
AGAGAAAAGGATGTTTGTAGCTGTATTATTTGTGATAGCCACAAAATGGAAAGCACTCAAAAGCCCATCAATAGTGGAGTGTAAATAGCAATGATGAATGAATATCTACAACTGTGGGCAACAATGTAGATAAATCCTGCACTAATATTGAAAGCAAGATGCCAGACATAAAGGAGTACTTGCTGTGTGAGGCTAAGAAAGGCAAAACTGGGCTGTGTTGTTCAGGGTAGGAGCTGTTGAAGAGGTGGAGGGTTAGTTCCTGAAAGGTTACATGGGGTAGCTTCTGGGATACTGGTAGTATTACTTAATCTGAACGCCGGTCACGTGGGTGTGTTCACAAAGACTCTGTGATCCTTACACTTCTGTGTACATTTTTTTCTTTGCATATTTCAGTAGAAAATTGGAAAAATTGATAGCATGTTTAAAATATAGCAAAAGAGGATAGAATTAGGTTATTTTAAAATTCTAAATATTCTTCACTGACTTTGATCCCCGTTTCTTTTCTTTATTTGAAATAAATTGAAGGTCGTTTACTCTTGATCCCTTTAAAAGTTTTAATTAAATATAAAAATATTCTGACTAGCATGAGACTTATGTCTTAAATACTTTCTAAAAGTGGGTTAAATTATTGAAAAATTAGGTGAATTAGCACATTACCAGTATTGCTTTAGTTTTTAATATTTTATTGATTGTTTTCATCATCCTAAGTAAGTTGGTTTTATGTGTGATTTAAAAGGTAGGGTTTTGTTTTTCATATTTGTATCTGATTGACAAACTCGTCACAGTTTACTGTAATCCCCTATCACGTGGCACACTATCACCTAGGCAGTAGGTCTTCACAGATTGTGTCTGTCGTCATTTTAAGTTTGTCTTTCCTAGTTTTCTCGGTCATCTGCCTTTGTTTTTTAAAATGTGGTTTTGGCTGTGCTGGGTCTTGGTTGCTGTGCAGACTTTCTCGAGCTGGGTGATCGGGGGCTCCTCTGGGGCGCAGTGGGGGGCCGTGCATCGCAGCGGCTCCTCCCGGGGTGGAGCACAGACTCTGGGTGTGCCGGCTTCAGTACTTGTGGCGCACGAGCTTAGTTCCCCCAGCATATGGACCCTTCCTAGACCAGGGATCAAACCGCGCCCCTGTGTTGCCAGGCGGACTCTTATTCTACTGTACCACCAGGGAAGTCCTGCCTTTACTTCTGAGAAAAGGAAATCCAGTGCTTATTTTTGAGTTTGTCATTCAGGAGCTTGAAAACTGAGGAATTCAGGCATTAAGTATTCATGCAGGCACTGACTCCTTGAGATCCTGGAGAAATTATTTAACGTTTTTTGTACCTTTGACCTAAGCTGTATTTGTAGGGTTATCAGTAAGAGTCTTCTGAACTAGAAAATTTGTCTCCGCTCTCGGTGAAGATTGTGACACTGTCTTTTTATCTATAATTATACTTTGCTTGAAACAGTCTCCTCTTTACCGGTGTATAATGATATTTCTGAATTTAATGTGATATATCACTGAAAAACTACCAGAATGTCATCACCTTCTTTCTCTCCTCCCATCCCCCCTTTAAAAAATTGGCTGTTGGGGTTAGAAAACAAGAGAAGTAAATCTGGAAAAAATTTCCTTTCATTATAAATGTTGGCCAGAAGCCACTGAAAAATGTACAGTGCACTTATGCCATATATTGTCAGCTTTTAAGAATGTTCTCGAAGACTCTGTACTGTTGGCTGCTGCTATGAGTGTATTATGAGTGCTTGGAAGTGCTTTACTAGTCTTATTTCCAAAGTCAAGTCAATCTCTGATGTTGTGGACATCCAAAACGTTCAATAAGCATCCTATAGAGAGGATCATTTTATGGCAAAGTAGTGGAACAGCTGTGTATATAGTGAAAATATGTGACATTGAGGTATGCATTTATGTATTAATAAATAATCTTTCTCAATCTTCAGAAAAGCCTACATGGTCTCTTTTATTCCTAGTTTTCAGAACAGAAAAATAAGAATAAAGAAGTTGATTTGCATAATATGTAATTAAGTCAGTATTAATTAAATTACAATTTATTTACAGTTACTGGGTTGTCTGAAAAGTTCGTTTGGATTTTTGCATAAGATGTTACAGAAAAACCCAAATGAACTTGTTGGGCAACCCAATATATCACTAATACTAATTTGAAGAGAAAAGTTGCAATTTTATATCTTAGTAAGGTAACTTTTTTCGGTTTTATATCTGTGGTTTACCTTTTTTAAAAATTGGAATATGTTAGAACGAATAAAATTTCTTGAGTTAGAAACAAATAAATAACTGCAGAATTTTTTTTCCTATGTCCTCAGTTAAATCAGATAATTTCTGCCTAAGTTCCTTCATATACAAATTAAACATTGCTTTTTATTTCATTGAATACATTGTTTATTGCTGGACTTTGGAGATTGAAAGCTTAAGGAAATACAGTTATTATAAAATCACAAACTGTGTCTAAAAGTTGCTGATCACCCCTAATTAAGCGTATTTGATGTCAGGTTATTGTTCTGACAGCTTCAAGGCGTTAGACAAAGTCTTCCTTCCAGGATTTGGGTTTGTTGCGCAGAATTTTGACTCCTTCATGAAAAGACATTGGATTTAGCAGATGAGCTAATGCTTTGCTTGTTTTACAATAGTGTAATGGAGAGCGGGCTAAAGAAGATGCAATTACACATTTTGAAAAGCTCTTTGAAATCCTAGAAGAGAGGAAATCATCTGTTTTGAAGGCAATTGATGCTTCTAAGAAACTAAGATTAGACAAATTTCAGACTCAAATGGAAGAGTACCAGGGGCTGCTGGAGAACAATGGGCTCGTGGGGTACGCGCAGGAGGTGCTGAAGGAGACGGATCAGTCTTGCTTTGTCCAGACGGCAAAGCAGCTCCACGTCAGGTATTCTGATCTGAACTGACAATCTCTCTAGCAGCGCCATTAAACACTGCTCCATGTTTCTGCTGGAGCTCTGATGGCTTCGGAATGCTGTGCAGTACCTCTTGCTTCACTCTTAACCGAGTACTGAGTGAAGTTTTCTTTTGTTAATCTCAATGCACATATTTAGTCTAACTTTCCTTTTTAAAGAATCATTTTTATACAAAACATTTTATATCTGTCTATAGAATACAGAAAGCTACAGAGTCTTTGAAGAGCTTTAGACCTGCGGCTCAAACTTCTTTTGAAGACTATGTTGTTAACACATCTAAACAAACAGAACTTCTTGGAGAATTATCTTTTTTCTCAAGTGGTAAGTTTTAATATCAGCATACCTTCGCTTTTTTGGTTGGAATTCACACTGTGTAGACTACACATGGGCTTTCCTGGCAGAATCCGCCTGCCAGTGTAGGAGATGCAGGTTTGATCTCTGGGTCGAGAAGATCTCCTGGAGAAGGAAATGGCAACCTTCTCCAGTATTCTTGCCTGGGAAATCCCATGGACAGAGGAGCCTGGTGAGCTACAGTTCTGGGGGTTGCAACTAGTTGGTCTTGACTGAGCGACTAAACAACAACAGAATCCATACAGATTCTCTTCAGCTTGACTTTATAAAGCAGCAGCTCAGTTGCCCAGACCTTCCTATCCTAAAATTGTATGCCATTTATGTTTTTATAACCATGTTTTTATGCCCCAAAGCTAGATTCTGTTGGTTTGTATGTTTTTAAACATTGTGTGAATGGCATCACACTGTATGAGTCTTTTCTGGTAAATTGCTTTTTTGAGAAATTAAGTTAGGATAAGTATTTATTAATGTATGAAGCTCTGGTTTACAACTGTATTTTAGCTTTAATGTTCCATTATATAAACAACTTTCCTACTGAGCGACAGTCTGTTCCTGTTTTTTATCTATTGTAAACAGCTCTATCAAACATCTTTGTTAGTTTCCCTAGGGCTGAAGCCTGGAAATGGTATCTCTAGATTAAAGGTGACTCTAAGATGTTTAAGCGTTTACAGTGCTGTGTAAGTTTGCTAGGGCTGCTGAAATGAAACACCACTGATTGGGTGGTTTAAACACCAGAAATGTGTTTTCTCAAACTCTGGAGCCTGGAAGGCTGAGACAAAGCTGCTGGGCAGCGTTGGTCTCTCCTGACGCCTCTTTCCTTGAGGAAGCTGGCCGTGTCTCCTTGTGTTTTCACATGGTCTTCCCTCTATGCGTATCTGCATCCAGATTTCATCTTATAAGGACTCTAGTCATATTAGTCACGTTGGACTAGTTCCACCTTAATGACCTGATTTTAACTGTGGTACTTCTTTAAAAGCCCTCTCTCCAAATAAAGACACATTCTGAGGTATTAATACTAGGGCTAGAACCTTGACAGGAGAATTTCAGTCCCTCATGTTTGCTTGTGTTTGTGTTCTGCTGCTCACCAATAGGGAGGTGGTCCGTTCCTTTTTCTTCTCACTTTGTTCATCTCCTTCAGATTTCTCTTCATGGTGAACAATTACAGTCTTTGGAAAAGTATCTGTATGTGTCCTTAGTTGCTCAGTTGTGTCCAACTCTTTGCAACCCCATGGACTGTAGCCCGCCAGGCTCCTCTGTCCATGGGGGTTCTCCAGGCAAGAATACTGGAGTGGGTTGCCATGCCCTCCTCCAGGGGACTTCCCAACCCAGGTCTCCCGCATTGCAGGCGGATTCTTTACCGTCTGAGCCACCAGGGAAGCCCAAGAATACTGGAGTGGGTATCCCTTCTCCAGGGGACCTTCCTGACCCAGGAATTGAACCTGGGTCTCCTACATTGCAGGCGGATTCTTTACCAGCTAAGCTACAAGGGAAGCCCTTGGAAAAGTATAAGCTTAATTATTGTGTAGATATAGATGTGTAGATTTGTATTTAGTCAAAGGAAATATGTCTTGATAAAAAGTTAAATACTGAAAGATTATTACTGTGACCGTCTTTTCTCTTCTAGTCAGTGCCTGAATCTCCTTTTGACTATATACTTTCCTTATCTATTCTCTTTTTCCAAAATGTATACTTGAATTGCTTTTATATGTATGTTAATGTTTACTTAGGAGTACAAGGTCCTTCCTCCTCTGGGTCGG
>SJYV01016350.1:1413-17788 GCA_006410875.1 Neotragus pygmaeus | reverse complement strand
GGGCGGGGGATCCCAAAATTGTCTTTGGAAAGAGGAGATTGCGGTTGGGTAATCTCAGGCCATGCCAGTGCATAACGAAGAACCAGTAAAACCTGTGGGTCAGGATGTAAAGAGGTCACCCGTCTTCCGCCTTCTGGGTGCTCTCCTCACTGTTCCCTGCGTGACCATTTTTTTAGTAAACTGGTTTAAAAAAAAAAGAAAGAGGTATAGGGTAAGGCATACCAGTCATGATAGTTGTTTTTAACTTTAAAATGTAGTCTGGATGACTTTTTAGATACCTTGGCTGCACAGAGACATACAGACATACTTCAGGCTGTCCATTGCTTGTACACAGCTGGAGGATAAAGGAGACTTCTGCTTTTCATTCTGCGTGTTTCTCTGTGATTTGGTATAAGTGTGTGTCTGTGTATGTGTGCATGTGCACGTACAACCCTTACAGCTTACTTTTACCATATGACCAAAGCAGTTAAGCTGTTTGGAATTTATTCTATGGAAAAGATTATGAATACACACAAATACTTAGCTGTGATATTTTTAGCTAAAAATCAGAAATATGTTTCTGAAAATAGTTAAGTGTTGCTACAGTGGAATACCACTGGGAGAAAAATACTGGCAGAAGCTATACAAAATTATTGTAGTGATAATCTTTGAGTTACTTAATTTGTGTGTGTGTGTTCTATGTAGTTCTGATCTTCTTACAAAAATATGTATCTTGTTAATGCCAACAAAAAGTCATTTTAAATTGCTTTGCAATTCTGAGAACGATAATATGAAAGGAAATTATATAATATTTTGACATTTATTATTATACTAACCAAACTTAGATTTTAAAACACTTACTAAAATAACTTAAAAGAGGACAGAAATTAGAAACTTCACGTCCAGGGTTGTTATTTCAGTAGATGGGCATTGAAGGGTATATGGTTAAAATTTTTGATTTATAACTAAAATTTTTAGTAAAACAGTTTTAGCTTTCCATATTAATTAATATGGAAAATTAAAATTGTTTTACTAAAATTGTCTTTATTTTTCATTCTTCTTTCCCCTTTCAGTTTTAAACATAAATATACACTTAAAAAATCTCTATTTTTTTCTTTTAAAATTTTATTGTGACAAAACTTATCCTGAGATCCACTCTCTTAAATTTTTGGTATAGAATGTGGTTTTGTTGTCTATAGTCAACAGGGTGTGCAGCAGATGTCTAGAGCTTATTCATCTTGCTGGACTGAAACTTTATGCCTGTCTATTAATAAGTACACATTTCTCCCTGCCCCCCAGCCGCTGGTAACCACCATCCCACTCTCTGATTTCGTGACTCTGGCTTTTGTCGATCCCTCACATAAGTGGAATCATGACATCAGCACTGGTCTTTCTGTGTCCTGTTCGCTTCATTGAGCCTGTCCTCAGAGTCCACCCATGTTGTATTTGCAGGAATTATTCTTTTACTTATACACCTTATTATAAATATAGAAAGTTCTTGGACAGCAGAGAAATCCTTTGGTTTTTGTCAATAAATCATTTTTACTGAGGAAAAAATAAAGGTCCTGGAATAATAGTTTACTGTTGTTTTCTGTTTTATAATTCTTTCAGGTGTAGATGTGCCAGAGATCAATGAGGAACAGAGCAAAGTCTATAACAACGCTTTGATAAATTGGCACCACCCAGAAAAGGATAAAGCTGATAGCTATGTCCTTGAATATCGCAAGATTAATCGCGATGAAGAAATGTTGCCGTGGAATGAGATAGAAGTTTGTGGCACAAGTAAAGTTATTTCCGATCTGGAGAGTAACTGTAACTATGCTTTCAGAGTAAGAGCCTACAAGGGTTCCATCTGCAGTCCTTGCAGCAGAGAACTGATTCTTCATACTCCTCCAGCTCCAGGTACTGTGGATCCTGGGGATAAGAAAAGCGTACAGCTGGAAGAGCCCATGATGAAAAACAAACCTGCTGATGTGTCTGTGCAGACCTGCGTTAAAGCCACCTCTCATTTGTAAACGTTTCTAGAAAAGTAGATTCTATATCCAGCTAGGATTTAGAAATAGAATGAATACTTGAATTTCACCATGCAGGCTGAGAATAGGATTAGACTTCTAACTGATAACAGAAACAGAATAACATGACATTTGAATGTGTAGGGTTATTAATTTGGAATTAAAATAATGTAAATGCTACAAGTTTTAAATAGTATAATTCTATTTTTTTGATCAGTTTATAGAGATCTCTATTAGCATAGGATCTGGGTAAATATTTTAGACATTTATTGGTATAATAACAAGAAGTATAATTTTAGTTAACCTAATTCTGACTTGTCTGGCTTTTCTAACCCAGTGATTACCAGCCCAGGGGGATGGAAGGCACATATTAAAGCTACATGGATAGCCCTCCTTCCCCTTCCCCCACACGGAGAGCTCCTTCTACCCAGCACTGCCTCTCCTTTCCAACTTGGTGTAACCACCAGTACTACTTAAACAAGGCCTGTACATTTTTATAGAGTGAGAATGACTTACAGGTTAGTTTTGATGTTCACCGACAGTGTTTCCATGGATAAGGGTCATATAGAACCAAAGTTATGCTCATCCTGGTGACCAGAAAATCATTTTGCCCTTAGGCATTCCTTCACTTGGCTTTTAGACCCCATCGCTCCTGTCCATTTTTAGTGGCTTATGTACCCAGATTTTGTGCACTCTGCCTTTCCTTGCCATTTAGTCCAGAGTGTGCTATTCACTCTTTGTTTTTCATGTATATTGTAGCTAATTAAGAAAAAAACAACAACCAAATGCATAAGGTTGGCTAAAATTATTTTTCTTAAATTTTAATAATATCCAAAAGAGGGTTTTAGGGTGCATTTACAAGTATTAAGTAAACATTTTATGGTTTATGCAGTTTCCACTTTGTTTTCTAGTCTGACTGAAAGCGGAAGGAAAAATAAGCCTGAAAGTAGCTGCTGTTTTCAGCGAAATGGAGGGCGTGGGGGAGGGGAAACATTAGAGACCGTCTCCCTTTTCTCCGGGAGAAGCCATAGGAATAGGGTGACCATCTAAATTTATTTTGCAAACTGGGAGACATTTGGGATTGAAAGCAAGCGTGAATTGTCATCCCAGGACAGTAGGCGTTACCGGGAAGACTGGTCAGATCTCATTCACGGAGAATGGTTTTAGTTTGTTAGCAACGTGGCAGCCCACTCCAGTTTCCTTGCCTGGAGAATCCCCGTGGACAGAGGAGCCTGGCGGGCTACAGTCCATGGGGTCGCAAAGAGTCAGACGTGACTGTTAAAATTTGCCATCTTAGCTATTTTTAACTGGATGCATCAGTGGCATTAGGTACATTCTGTGCCCCCATCATTATAGTCTCTGGAACCTTTTCATTTTTCCAAATCTATACTGCATCCATTACACAGTAACCCCTCCATCCACCCTTCCTCCAGAGCCTGGCAACCTCTATTCTGCCTCTGCCTCTATCAATCTGCCTATTCTAAGTACCTCATGTGTGAATGGATTTGCACAATCCTTTTGTGACTGGCTTACACAATGGCACGTATTAGAATTTCCTAACTTTTTTAGTTTGAATGGTATTCCATCATATGTATACTCCACTGTCAACGTAAAAAAAAAAACAAAACCAATGGGTGAGTGTTATTGGGGGCAAAATGAAGACTGCAGTCTGGGAAAGCAGACGCTCAGATAGCTCTGAGAGACTGCTCCAAAGCGGCAGAGGGGAAGGTCCATACACTGTGATTTTGCTTGCAATCAAGCACATTTTTTTTTCTTCAGAAGGTTTCTGCTAGTCACAAAGAGCAGTCGTCTCCATGAAGATGTTAGTACTTTTTTTAGATAGGAGGCGATCACAAGAACTGGGGTCATAAACTAGGCTCCTGAAAATAGAGGGGTCCTACAGTCCCTCCTCCCCGCCCGCCCCCTGCGCAGAGGGCCTCGTTTCTGCTCTCCAGCCTGAACTCGCGTCAGGGGCGTTGAAAACCAGCAGCTGCAGCAGCATGTGCTTAATCCTTGCGGAGATGGATGGCAAGTGCCAATTTGAAGTTGACACCACATTTTCTTCGTGCATTCATCTGTTGACGGGCATTTGGGATGTTTCCACTTTCTGGGCTAGCCGCCAATGAATGTTAGGCTTAATGGGTTTACGCTGATAGGCTTAGGAGAGTAGTGTTGTCTCCATTCTGCAGTTGAGGAAATTAAAGTTTAGGTTAAGCTCCAGTTAAATGTTTGAGCTAGGAATTCAAACTCAGGTGTCTCTGAACCCAAAGCCTGTGCCCACCCCCCCTTTTTTTTAAAGCAAAACACTCTTGTGTCTGCCACCTTGATTGGTAAGGAGAAGACCTTATTAAAATTGCTAATATTTTCCGTATTTATAAAATTTGGGCTTCTCTAGTCGCTTGGTTGAGAAAGAAACTGCCTGCAAGGCAGGAGACCTGGGTTTGATCCCTGGGTCAGGAAGATCCCCTGAAGAAGGAAATGGCAACCCACTCCAGNCGTATTTATAAAATTTGGGCTTCTCTAGTCGCTTGGTTGAGAAAGAAACTGCCTGCAAGGCAGGAGACCTGGGTTTGATCCCTGGGTCAGGAAGATCCCCTGAAGAAGGAAATGGCAACCCACTCCAGTATTCTTGCCTGGAGAGTTCCATGGACAGAGGAGCGGGAAAGGCTACAGTCCATGGAATTGCAGAGTCGGACACGTCTGTGACTAACTTAAAGATGAAATTTGGAATAAATTTTAAGAAAACTTGCAGATATTTTTGAAAATATACAACCCCTTATTTTAGGGTTAAAAGAAGAAGTTTCAGTAGTATAAGGTGTTTAAGTGTTTAGGTTTGCTGTATCTATTCCAAGGAGCTACATTCATAAATTTCTCCTACACTGAAAATGTTTCTTCCACTTTGAAATTTCTGAAAATATTCAGGTATAGAGAATTTACTGGAAATCATTTCTAAGTTGGGGTTTTGGTTTGTGAGTAGGGTAGAATAATATTCTTCCTCCTATCTCTTTTTAGTAATTTCTATTTGAAAATCTGTTAAATTTAACCATAGAGTGTAGAAATGCTAATAAATAATTTGCAGGCTAATTTTAAGCTCTATTTGCAGTTTTCAGTTTCCTCTTTGATGAGAAGTGTGGCTATAATAATGAACACCTCCTGCTGAACTTGAAGAGAGACCGTGTGGAGAGTAGAGCTGGATTTAACCTCCTGCTTGCTGCGGAGCGGATCCAAGTGGGTTATTACACCAGCTTAGACTACATCATTGGAGATGTTGGGATTACTAAAGGGAAGCACTTTNGAACTTGAAGAGAGACCGTGTGGAGAGTAGAGCTGGATTTAACCTCCTGCTTGCTGCGGAGCGGATCCAAGTGGGTTATTACACCAGCTTAGACTACATCATTGGAGATGTTGGGATTACTAAAGGGAAGCACTTTTGGGCCTTCCGTGTGGAGCCATATTCGTACCTGGTGAAAGCGGGCGTCGCTTCCAGTGACAAACTACAAGAATGGCTCCGGTCTCCCCGGGATGCAGTTAGTCCAAGGTAGATTCTTTTATTGATCTAGATCTTGATAATTCTTTAATTCTGTAAAATGTAAATATCCTGGTTTAACAAGGCAAGCCTGAAAGTGGACTTGGATTTACTTACTGCATTTAGAGTATTTAGTATTTAGAGTATGCCTTTCTTAGATTCAGATGTTTTGGCTGTGCTTATGTGGCTGGCTAAGAAAAGATGTCATGTTATCTTGTATCACACAGTGACTAATGAGCTTTAGCAGTTAAATTCTAATACTGTGAGGAAACAAGTCTTTTTTGGGTACACCTCTTGATTATTTTATAGTTTCGCAATTTAGAACATTCAGAGGCTTTCATATCAGTTGTCTTAATTATAAATAAAATTGCATAAGTAATGTTTTTTATTTTAGTCGCTCAGTTGTGTCTGCCTCTTTGCAACCCCATGGGCTGTAGCCCTCCAGCCTCCTTGTTCTATGGGATTCTCCAGGCAAGAACACTGGAGTTGGTTGCCATTCCCTTTGCCTCTAAATGCCATATTTCACATTTGGTGCTAAGTGGATACAATTTCTTTAAACCGTTGTATAAGTACTTTAAAAATTTGGTCACGGTAAACATGTTCCTATGGCAAAGAATTTCAGTTTCTTGAGAGTGACTATTTAATGTTCTGTACAGTTTAGTTTTGTTACATGATGTGGTGTAAACTTGTCCAGACAGATAATTTTTGATCACTTGTGTCTACAGAAATCCCAGAGTAACAATCTGAGTGACAGGAAAAACTTGTTGCCCTAAGATGAGAAATTGAAATAACAGTGGAAATTGAAATATGGAAATAGTTACATAAACATAGTGGCATGTCTACTTGGTAAATTATTTACAATGTTAAAAAAATTTTATAACATGAGAAATACTAGAAGTGAAAAGACCTGATTGAAATGGTTGATGTACTATGTTCACAAATGTACTAATATGAGAAGCACACTGCCTAGGGAAAAAAATGGAACTTTGTATCAAAATTTTCTTAAAGGTGTTACTGTTTTATAATCAAAGGAGAATAAAATGCTTCATGATACTTGCTTGCATCATAGAGCCATGTAGAAAATCCCAATCAGGAAACAACAGTTCTTAGCAGGAGAATGAAACCTGCCCTTTTCTCCTGCTTTATTTTGTAGTGCCCGTTTATTTTACATAGTCTGAAAAAGTCTTTGGATTAGGGAATCTGTGTTGGTTGCTGCTTTCTTATATATGATTTTATGCTATAAATAGTCAATATTTGTCAAGTCCCTTCCATTTCATCCCCCTCCCGCTTTACTTTTGATAGGCCAAAATTACTAATTATTTTTAACCTCTCATCTGTTTGTTTATATATATAGGTAAAAATGGATGATACTTTCTAACAGAGTTTGGGTCTGAGTCTGTGGTATAATTCTAAGTGACACTGGGTAGTCCTTATGTTTCTAACTGATTATGGTTTAATAGAAAGGTTTTGATGTAAAAGCAGTTACAGTTGATTTTAATTTAACTCAGTGTGCATTATGTGGTGAGAATGTTCTGAAGCGACGTGCAGGCCTTCGGATGAGGATAAGATTCTGCTTTGTCTGTGCTGTGTCTTAGGTACGAGCAGGACAGTGGGCACGACAGCGGCAGTGAGGACGCCTGCGTTGACTCCTCGCAGCCCTTCACGTTGGTTACTATAGGTATGAAGAAAGTCTTTATTCCCAAGTCACCTACTTCTTCTAATGAACCTGAAAATAGAGTTCTTCCCATGCCAACAAGCGTAGGAGTTTTCCTCGACTGTGATAAAGGCAAAGTGGCTTTCTATGACACGGATCACATGAAATGCCTCTACGAGCGCCAGGTGGACTGCTCACATACGATGTATCCAGCGTTTGCCTTGATGGGCAGTGGAGGAGTCCAGCTCGAAGAATCCATCACGGCAAAGTACCTAGAATGCCAGGAGAACATGTAGTCGACGCATTTGGTGCGATTTAGGTTGGAGAATGTGAGCAGAATACTGCCTCGGTGTTCACCTTCGTAACTAATTATATATCATCTGAGTGTTGTGTCACCACACTTATTTTTTGTGTATGTTTCTTCTTCAAACACAGAAAACCTAAGCAGCCTTTCTGCCTTTCACAAATGCTGGGGAGAGACGTTTTTTCCTATTTAACACTGAGATGGGGGACTGGACTTTCTTTTTTATGCACAGGAAATCTAATTTATTTGTATCAGCTTGTGTTGCTGATACTTAGGCATTCCTTGCTTTGGGCTGGGGGGAAGGGATCCAAAAGTATTTATTACTGTTTTGTGTTTGGTTTTTCATTTTTGTATCATGTTTATGTCCTCAGAGAAGATATTTTTTAAATGCCTTATGGATAGGAAGTAGTACTAAGCATGGTGTTGTGCATTTGGTTTTAATAGGAAAACAAAGGTATAGATAGATAAAATGAAAAAGGCCATAGAAATAGTAGTATATTTAAATGGAAAATTATGTTTTTAAGAATATATTGCCTAGAAAATGAATACTACTGTTTGTTTTTTTCTGAGACCGCAAACTGTAAGGACATTTTAAAAAGAGTTTTCTTGGCTGGTAATGCCCGTACTTGCATGTGTAAGAAACATGGTTTATTGCAGGAAACACAAAATTCTTGGGTAACACATGAAGCTTTTCACTTCATATGATTTTTTGGGAAATTTTTTTCTTCAATTTTTTTTTTTTAGTTACTCTGTGAGCATATTTGAGCTTATATCAATATTTATTTTTCATAAATACTAGTGACAATAATGATGCCATTCTTTTGCTTTTTGTGTTTTGTAATTTTCATTTTGGGACACAAATATTACATATCAGATTGTCCTGGTTTATGTTTACATGTTTGAAAGCTTCACAATATATTTTCAGTGTCATTAAATATACTATAAAATGTGAAGTAACTATCTGGTCAGTTGTATGGCATTTTCTATGGCTCATTGGTAATAAGCATTTATTATATAAGGAAATAAAAGTATAGATTTGTTTAGAAATAATAACTGAAATCATAATGACTGTGTATACCCTTCTTAAAAGTTGAAAGTTCTTTGAAGAATTACATTTTATCTAAATTTTATCCTCATTTTTGAAAGATACTCTTTTTGGGTGGTTTTATTTAAACTGGTTAGTTTTTTAAAAGTTAGAGTATTCAGAAATTAGACTGTTAAGTATATTTAGCCTTAATCATTTCGGAATTCTTTTGATACATTTTAATTGACTAACCAAAACTCTTAGCTCTGGCTTTTTTGTTGTTGTTATGTACATATATTAATGGAAATCTGTTATTCAGGTTGGTAGCGCTAAATTAGTATCTTTTCCCCCCAGACCCAAGAAGGAAATATCATGGAGAGTTTCAGTGTTCAGTAAGCTTTGTTCCTTTCCCACTTGTGAATAGCACTTTATGACATAGGCTGAACTAAACAAATATGCAGTGTTATGTGGATCGTTGTGCAATAAAGCTGCTAACGTCACATATATGGTGATGTCTGATAGTCTCAAGCCTGTGAAGCGCATATCATGTAGACATTTTAAATATGAAGCTTTAATAGGGATAGGAAAGCTGCTTAAAACATTGTATGCTGCTGCTGCTGCTGCTGCTACTGCTGCTGCTGCTAAGTCGCTTCAGTCGTGTCCGACTCTGTGCGGCCCCATAGTCGGCAGCCCACCAGGCTCCCCCGTCCCTGGGATTCTCTAGGCAAGAACACTGGAGTGGGTTGCCATTTCCTTCTCCAATGCATAAAAGTAAAAAGTCAAAGTGAAGTTGCTCAGTTGTATCCGACTCTTCGAGACCCCATGGACTGCAGCCCACCAGGCTCCTCCGTCCATGGGATTTCCCAGGCAAGAGTGCTGGAGTGGGCTGCCATTGCCATAGTTGCATATAAATTGTTCTCTTGAACTTCTTTCATTTTTAATAAAAATTAAAAGTAAGTCAAATGTCGTTATTGAAGTTTGCATTCCAGGAGTTCTCAGTATGTTTATATGGAAAATAGAAGCAGTGTATGAAAAGATGTTTGACTGAATATATGAACCTAGAGGTAAAGTTCTATTTGGGGGCAGGAGGAGAAGGGGACAACAGAGGATGAGATGGCTGGATGGTGTCAGTGACGTGATGGACGTGAGTCTGAGTGAACTCCAGGNAGGATCTTTACAAAGAATGTCCCAGGATGAGCACAAAGGCCGCAGCTTGAGGCCATGGGAAGGATTGTTTTCTGAGACCTGTTTGTGAGGGAAATATTTATGGCAAAAGAAGTTTGCTGAGTTTAGGGTTTAGGAATAATTAAGACTTTGATGCTGGGAGGGATTGGGGGCAGGAGGAAAAGGGGATAACAGAGGATGAGATGGCTGGATGGTATCACTGACTCGATGGACGTGAATCTGAGTGAACTCTGGGAGTTGGTGATGGACAGGGAGGCCTGGCGTGCTGCGATTCATGGGGTCGCAAAGAGTCGGACATGACTGAGTGACTGAACTGAACTGAGAAGACTTTTTAGGAGATAGTGATCTTAAGATACTAGGGGCAAACAGGATTTAGAAAGATAAGAAATAAACTGAGGAATATGGCATGAGTTAAAATGTAATCACAAGTTAAGTATAGGACACATAAGAGAAAGTAGACAATAGATACTGAAGCCGATTCTGAGAGAATCTTTGAAGCAGGAACTCTGTTTGAAGGACAACAATGATTTCTGGAGACAGTAAATCTGGGTGAGGGAATCTAAAAATGTCAAACCTCTGACCTAATGCTTTTGTCAAAGTATAAAAGAGAATCTGAAGCTTGAAATAAACATGTAGTTCCTTACTATGAGTCAGAGGGTACATCATCATCCACCGACACCGCTCACCCATTCAGGCTGAGTCCTTGGCTGCTGGAGCTGGACTCCAGCATCACATCACCTGTGAAATGACTGTAAGGATCTGAAACTAACACATGCCCCTATCTGAAGTTTGCTATTCTAGGAAATATTTGCAAGAATTCAATGGTCTTTTTACTTTGCTTCCTCAAATCTCCCCATCTCTGATCCAAAAAAAAGTCTGGCATCAGAACCCAACTCGGTTATTTTGAGATATTAGTCTGCCATCTTCTCAGTCAGTGGGCTTTCCAAATAAAGTCATATTCCTTGCCTCAACACCTTGTCTCCCAAATTTATTGGCCTATCATGTGGGGAGCAGAGTGAGCCTGGACTCAGTAGCTGCTGCTGTTGCTGCCGCTGCTCTTAAGTCACTTCAGTAGTGTCTGACTCTTCACAACCCCATGGACTCCAGCCCACCAGGCTCCCCTGTTCCTGAGATTCTCCAGGCAAGAACACTGGAGTGGGTTGCCATTTCCTTCTCCAATGTGTGAAAGTGAAGTTGCTCAGTCGTGTCTGACTCTTCACGACCCCATGGACTCCAGCCTACCAGGCTCCTCTGTCCATGGGAATTTCCAGGCAAGAGTACTGGAGTGGGGTGCCATTGCCTTCTCCAGAGTCAGTAGAATCCATAATGAGCTAATTCTTATTAAATCTTACCATATCTAAATTTAAAATAAAAGGGTGTATATCCTTTTGTTTTGATAAATTGCAAACCATAAAAGGAGCAGTTTTGCTATAATTGTTCCCTTTATGTGGTTNCAGAGTCAGTAGAATCCATAATGAGCTAATTCTTATTAAATCTTACCATATCTAAATTTAAAATAAAAGGGTGTATATCCTTTTGTTTTGATAAATTGCAAACCATAAAAGGAGCAGTTTTGCTATAATTGTTCCCTTTATGTGGTTTTAAAATTACTATTAACAGATATGTACTAATGTACACAGAAATATTCATAACTGCTTGTTCAAATTCTGAATCTTATATTTCAGCTAAATAATTACTTCCCATTTGAAAACTGAAAAACAAATAATGAAAACCTGAATTTCTTAATATTTAAAAAGACCTAATTTCTATACCTGTTTTCAGAGCCCCTGATGAATCTTCAGTTCAGTTCAGTTAAGTCACTCAGTTGTGTCCGACTCTTTATGACCCCATGAATCGCAGCATGCCAGGCCTCCCTGTCCATCACCAACTCCCAGANTTTGCTGCCTGTTCTTTAGTGAGATCTGAGTCTAATGATGTTGCTTTTTTTCCCTGAGTTTGCTGTCTCTTGTCTGAAATACCTTTGAAAAGGGAAGAATAATTAAGTGTGATGGTTAAGAAAAAAGCGTTTCCTTGAAGTTCTGGGCTAGACTGATGCCTGCATGTAGAAGTAAGTTTGTAATATACTGTCAAAATAAAATTGAAATGTGCCGTAAGTGGATTTTAGACTATAGACTACCCGTGGATACTAAAAATAATTTTAATAAAATTATTTCCCTTTTTTTAAAGGTGCATTTATTTATCTTATCTGAACACAGTGGTTTATTAGTTTTTCAAATGCCCTATTGCATATTTTTAGAAGACCTAAAAAAGTTCCTTGGCTTTGTTTATGTTGGGATGTGGTTCAGTTGAGTTTGAATCTCTGCTCACTGGCCAGATTATATGACTTTCTGAAGATCTGCTTGCTTTTATTCCAAGTCTTGGTCTCATTGAAAGACTGTAAGTCTAAGTGCAGAGGTAATGTCCTTTGGAGTAGTGTACCTGTCATGTGATACTAAAACTGTTGGAGCAATGTTGATTTTCTTTTCTTGGTAGAGTGGTGAGTACTCTTAGCTGCTGTAGAAATGTTTTCTCTCTCTTAAGTAATATCTGTATATCTCCAAAATAATAAGTGCAGGGTTTATAAAGTTAAATAATAGTAAAAAATGCTTAACAAAACCCAGAGACCTCCCAAACCCCCACCTGTACCCCTTTTAGCTCCCTAGAGTCAGTGACATTGACTCTTACTTGTTTCTTCTGTATTTATAGTAATGTTCATTTTCTATTATGAGAAATTCCTTACTTAACCAGCATCCTGTAATATTGAATGAAGGTTTTAGCTCTCTAGGTAAACATTGCTCCATATTCAGCTAAGTAGGTCTGTTATGTCTGCCTTTTTTGTACAACTTCTGTTTTTCTCTTGGAATTAATAATTACCTGTTTTGTTGACTTAATTTTCTTTTGCTGTCTGTCTAGCTAAATTGTCCTACCTCTTTCAAAGATTTGTAAAATGCCTCTAATATGGCAATTCCAGAGGTCAAACATATTTCTATGTTTTAATTTTTCCTGAGGAATCTGCTAGAGCAGCTGTGTCCTCCTGCTCCGATGTGGACTGCTTGGTTCCTGGGCCTGTTATGAATACACAGCTCTTTTGGGGCTTCCCTTTGCCTTTATGCTAGGAATAACCCATCCTTCTAAGTTGAACCCCATTTCCTGGATCCCATGTTTTTCTTGTAATTGATTTATGCCCTCATTTTATAAGTAAGTATAAGTAAATATCTTGAGAGATGGTTCAGGGAAGGTAGAATTTTTGGAAATCTTGCATTCTAAAATTTCTTTATTCTAAGCTCCTACTTAACTATTTGAAATAATTCTCCTGTTTTTCCAGGAACTTGTATCTGGTGAGTAGATTCAGTATTTGATAAAATTGGGGCATTTTAAGACACTGTATGACACCTTAATTTGTTTTACCTATTTGAAATCTTTGTACCCAAATGCTCCCTCCATTTTTAAGCACATCTGACTTAAGTGGAAATATTTGTATTACAGAACTTATTTTGCTGGTAAAATTTCTTGGGTTACCAGTTCTGCCCATAACTTTGACATATAAGCATATGAATTCCTTCTTGGAGAGTCCCTAATACTGAGCAACTTTAATTTTCACTTAATACACCCTAAAACTGTTGAGTGACAGACAACATTTAAAAATATTGTAAAGGTTAGTACATCACGGTATCTAAAGGGTGGTATGTCTAAGAGCAGTTTATAGGTATGGAGGAAAGGGGAGGACTCCATGAGCAAATCAGTTTGGCTGATACTCCATAAATTTAAATTCAATACTTGATGTGTTTTTGACTGCAGGAATTTTCACAGCGTTTACTGCCTGTTGATTTGGCTCAGTCTCACAGAGAATTCTGTGGATCACATGGACACAGTAGCAGTGGAGCTAGTGTGAATTTTTGGCTTGGACTTATATCTGAGACTTGTCACTTAATAACTGTATGATCTTAGACAAGTTCATAACCTGTAAGCTTTATCTTATCTGTAAGATAGTTCTAGTGCCATGTACTGAGACTTGATAATGTACACGAAGTACTTAACACAGTGTCTTGTATACAGTAAGTACTTCTATATGGTGGCTTCACATACACATTCTGCTTTTAAATAGCGCTTCTGAAATAGTATTTAACTTTATAAAATATCTTTTACAAATGATAGAAATATTTTCGAATACAGAATTGTATTAGGGAAGTCTTAGAGTTTTCAGCTGCTATTATTTGCTTATAAAGTTCAAAACCAAACTGGAGAGGTACAGTGGTCCCCCCCCTTATCCACATGGAATGTGTTCCAAGCCCCTCTGGATGCCTAAAGCTGCAGATAGTGTTGAACCCTATATATATATTTTTTCCTGTACATACATACCTACAGTAAAGTTTAATTTATAAATTAGTCACAGTAGGAAATAACAACAAACAACAGTAAAATATAACATTTGCAACACTGTGTGTACTTAGTTGCTCAGTTGTGTCCAAACTCTCTGTGACCCCCCCTGGACTGAGTCCTGCCAGGCTCCTCGGGATTATCCAGGCAAAGAATGCTGGAGTGGGTAGCCACTCCCTTCTCCAGGGGATCTTCCTAACCCAGGGATTGAACCCAGGTCTCCTGAACTGCAGGTGGATTCTTCACCATCTAAGCCACCAGGGAACCCCGTTTGTAACACTATCCTGTAATAAAAGTTACATGAATGTGGTCTCTCACAGTATCTTATTTTCCTGTACTCATCCTTCTAGTGAGATGTTAAAATGCCTACATGATGAAGTAATGTGATTGATGGAGGCATTGTGAATATCGCTAGGCTGCTGTTGATCTCCTGATTCTGGATGTCTGGTGTGGACCTTGTTGGTGGTTGAGGGTTCTGGGCAGGGGGCAGCCAGACAGCATGAGTACATCTCTGTTACTCAAAGCAGCACACAGTTTAAAACTCATTAATTGTTTCTGTCTGGAATTTTCCATTTAATATTTTTGAACTCTGGTTAGCTGTGGGTAACTGAAAAAGCAAAACTGTGGCTGAGTGGGGGACTGTTGTTTATGAATAATTAACTTGAGGAATAATTCAGCCAGTAAGATAATTCAGTTTTCTGTGAGATCAAGATAATATGGTCCGTGTGTTTCTTTGCTTGTTACTTAATGGGCAAGGGAATGTAAAAACACAAAGGAAAAGGGCTTGTAGCCTGTGTCGTCGCTACAGGGTCTCAGATAAACTCAGTTCACCCTACATCTTTCAGTGGCTCCTGGAACCTTGTGAGGATCCTGTCAATTAAAATGCAGCATGCACAGGGCTTCCCAGGTGGTGCTAGTGGTAAAGAACTCATCTGCCCATGTAAGAACTGTGGGTTTGATCCCTGGGTGGGGAAGATCCCCTGGGGGAGGGCATGCAACCCGCTGCAGTACTCTTGCCCGGAGAATCCCCTGTAGAGAGGATCCTGGTGGGCTGCAGTCCATGGGGTCGCAAAGAGTCGGACACGACTGAGCGACTTAGTGCAGGACAGCACACTGTACGGCGGGGCAGTGCTGCTCCAGTGTCAGCGAGCCTGTGGGTCACCTGGGGGCCTCATTAAAATGCAGATTTTGATTTGGGAAGGCTGAGCGGGAGCTTAAGAGTCTGCATTGCTAGCTGGCTCCAGGTGAAGCCAGCTTCTACAGACCGTGGTGTGAATAGCCGGATGTGGAGAGCAGGACATGACTAAGCGACTAAGCAGAGCCCAACCCAGCGAGCAGGATGGCTCCTCTCTGCAAGTACGGCTGGGGAGCCCAGGAGAAGAAACTATAAAACATAAGGCAGTTTGCAGTGAAAGTTTAGCAGTCTCAGCGCAGCCGGACTGGGAATTATCATCTGAGTTCGACTTCATGAGATTTACAGGTAAATCTTTATGTGTTAAAGAAGCTTTGAATCGACTCCACACTTCGGCAAATATTCAATTGAAATTTCCAAGCTACTGAGATTTACGGTATTAAGAGTGAGTTTGGGCTTCCCAGATTAAGTCCATGGGTTACAGAACCCATCCATTTAAAACAAACCAAAACAAATAAATAAATTTAAAAAATAAAAATAGAAAAAACCAGTTGAACTCAACACGCGTCTTCGAGAATGTATCTTGTGTAAAATTGCTTGATCCTAAAAAGATCATGGCATCTGGTCACCTATCACTTCATGGCAAATAGATGGGGGAACACAGTGGCTGACTTTATTTCTCTGGGCTCCAAAATCACTGTGGATGGTGATTGCAGCCATGAAATTAAAAGACGCTTACTCCTTACACCTCCTCTTGGCAGAGAACTCGAATTCTGGTTCTGGTCTGGTCTGATTTCTGGTAGGGCCAAGTTCAAGTCCTCCCTTCTCTGGAGGCCCAGGGGAAAGTCCCGTAACACCTGGGTATCTGTAGGTGGCAGGAGACGTCTGTAAGCCCACCCCTTTTGCCCCCCTCTCCCGCCTCCTCCCCCTTATTCTTTCAACCTGGCTTCCTTTCCTCCCTTGAAATCTTTGATGTTAGTACTTGGATCTGAAGCTCTGTGTCTCTGTAGGAGGTTTTCTGAGAGACTGTATTCTTGTATTTAAGGGCTTCCCTGATGGTGCAGAGGTTAAAGCGTCTGCTTGCAATGTGGGAGACCTGGGTTGGATCCCTGGGTTGGGAAGATCCCCTGGAGAAGGAAATGGCAACCCACTCCAGTATTCTTGCCTGGAGAATCCCATAGA
>SJYV01016348.1:629524-647922 GCA_006410875.1 Neotragus pygmaeus | reverse complement strand
TGACAGCCAAGAGTTGAGCCGGGAGCTCCGAGAGAAACAGCCATACGCTGATTTATGATGGCAGCTGCTGCTAAATCTCACCCCTCTTTCCTTCTTACAGTGCCATGTTACCTTGGGGTTACAAAACTCTTTTCACTGTTATTCAGGGGAATAATAATAAAGTGCCAGGTTGCAAGTATAAACATGATCATTCTGTGCCTATTATTGTAAATCAAATTTTACCTTGGAACAGAAGCACAGAAAACATTTTCATACTGTCAGCCACTGCAAGCCTTTTTAGGAGTCTGTTTTTATATAACCCTGGGATGACCTGAGGTATTGTTTGAGCTGTACTGACCAGGGAAGCTGGCCACATTGGTTAGTCTGGCTATTTTTCCTTACAGACCTGAGCACTTTCCTTGGGCAAAGTGTTAACCTGATTTAAGCATAACATTAGGGTTAATAATGTGGGCTCAGGACTCCAATTGCCTGAGTTCAAAGCATGGCTTTGTAATTTCCTGTCTGTGTGACCATGGCAAGCCACCTAACTTCTCTGTGATCAGTCTCCTTAGCTTTAAAACAGGGATGATGATGATGATGTCATGTTTAGCTTTGTCCATGCAGAACATTTAGAGTGGCGCATGGGACATGAATAGCGCTCTACTTGTTAATTATTTATAATTATGCTTTTTAGCTTTTTATTTTTGAGTACGAAACCCCTGTTTTAAAGACACACCAATTTTTCAGATTTCCAGGTGATAGTAGTAAATTTTTTGAGATCCACAGAGTGAGGAAGTATATAATGACAGGAGATCAGCTGTGAAACTTCTGTACTGGGATGAGGCCTGCCACTATCCATCCAGTCCTGTCCCAGAGATGGGGCAAGACTTTCCTTTCCACACTGCTGCCCCTCTATATGTCAAGGCTTGTTTCAGGAATGCTTGAGAGGGATGGCCGTTGAAAAGGAGGCTGGCCCCCTGGGCAGGTGGGATGAGCTCAGCAAAGGCTCTGGACACCATTGGATGCCAGTGATGGAGGAACCAGTGCAGATCCTGATGGAAGGCCTGCTGGTCCCTACAAGACCAGACATATGTTGTGACTCATTTTTGCTTTTCTGCCCAATGGCACGGTCTTGACCTCTGGTCTAGTTCACACAACCCATTCTCTCCTAGCCCTGGACTCCATCATCATCTAGTGTTCATGAGGACAGGATATGGAGTTAGATCTCTTTCTCTCTCTCTGCATTTTCATTCTACCTATCATGACATCATAAACTGTAAGCCTGACCTCCCTGGGGCCTTCTCTTTTAATTCTTAAAGCCAGAATGACTTTATTCTGTCTGTATTTCTGTTTCAACAGACCCTAATTCTTTTACAAGCTATACGAGAGGTTCAGACTGATGAGGAATTGGTCCTAATACTATAGATCACCACTGAATGACACTGGTAAAATCATTTCACCCCTTAGCACCTCAATTTCCTCATTTGTAAAATGGGGAGATACAACTACTTTGGTCATGAGGTCCTGGGTGTTAAAATGAAACAATGCATGTAAAATGCTTAGCACAGCAGAGGATTAGGCATGTAGGGAAAGCTCAATTTAAACTAAATGATGCAAAACCAGGCACATAAAACCAAAGCTACAAAAATCTTACAGAGTCTAAAAAGAAAATTAAGTAAAAAACTCTGTTTATCCAAACCTGACCTCCAAAATGGACTCTGCTTAGTCCACTTTAAACATTCATCCAAACTTTTAACACGGCTTTGAAATTCTTCTATTCCCTCTGCCCTGTGACCTCTGACATGAAGGTCCCTTTACTTTGACTTTGTGAGAATTTCCTGACCTGGTTCTTTGTCTCCCTCGATTTTAGCAGCTGGGAGATCTCTGGCTGCATTCATGGTCTCATCTCCGAGCACTCTGCAGTAGGGTTTCACTCTTGGTTTTGTTTCCTTTGGCTGAATATGAACAATATTAGTGGATGACTTCAGAGATTATTCTTCCTTCCTTTGTCTTTTTAAGGAGTACATTTCTGGTTTTGATATCCGTTACAGGGATAGTTAGGTTTCTGTTCTGTAACAGTCAAGATTTATAGCACAGAGGATTAGGACTGATTTTTTGCATTTCAAAAATTTCCCTTCTGTGGCAGTCAGGAAGCCCCTCCAGTACCCAGTTTTTTCCCACTTGACTTTTCCTTTCTCCTGCATGCAGGACCAGCAATGTAATTTGTGAAGCTCAGTGCAAAATGAAAATGCAGACCTCTGTTTTCCACAGGGGCTACTCCATTTTACATCCTCAGAATCAATATATGAGGATTCCAATTTCTTTGCCACTTCACCAACACTTGTTATAATGTCTTCTTTTTAAAAATTCTTTATTGAGATGTAACTGGCATACAACATTATATTAGTTTCAGGTGTATAATGATCCAATATATGTATGTATTGAGAAATGATTTCTACAGTGGGTAGTTAATATCCAACACCATACATACAGATTTTTTTCTTGTGATGAAAACATTTAAGATTTATTCTCTTAGCAACTTTCATATATAGAGTATTATGTACTATATTCACCATGATTTCCATAACATCCCAATGACCTATTTATTTTATAATTAAAGTTTGTGTCTTCACCCACTTGCCCACCTCTTGCTTCTGACAACCACCAAACAGTTCTCTGTATCATGAGATTAGAAAAAAAAATTTTTCTTTTTATTATAGTGGTTCTAGTGAGTGTGAAGTGGCTTCTAATTGTGGTTTTGATTTGTATTTCCCTGATTTCACTTCATGGGAAATAGATGGGGAAACAGTGTCCGACTTTATTTTTTTGGGCTCCAAAATCACTGCAGATGGTGACTGCAGCCATGAAATTAAAAGATGCTTACTCCTTGGAAGAAAAGTTATGACCAACGTAGATAGCATATTCAAAAGCAGACGTTACTTTGCCGACTAAGGTCCGTCTAGTCAAGGCTATGGTTTTTCCTGTGGTCATGTATGGATGTGAGAGTTGGACTGTAAAGAAGGCTGAGCACCGAAGAATTGATGCTTTTGAACTGTGGTGTTGGAGAAGACTCTTGAGAGTCCCTTGGACTGCAAGATCCAACCAGTCCATTTTGAAGGAGATCAGCCCTGGGTGTTCTTTGGAAGGAATGATGCTAAAGCTGAAACTCCAGTACTTTGGCCACCTCATGGGAAGAGTTGACTCATTGGAAAAGACTCTGATGCTGGGAGGGATTGGGGGCAGGAGGAGAAGGGGATAACAGAGGATGAGATGCTGGATGGCATCATGGACTCGATGGACGTGAGCCTGAGTGAACTCTGGGAGTTGGTAATGGACAGGGGGCCCTGGCTCTGCTTCGATTCATGGAGTTGCAGAATCGGACACGACTGAGCGACTGAACTGAAGACTAATGATGAGCCTTTTTTCACATGCTTACTAAACATTTGTATATCTTCTTTGGAGAAATGTCTATTCACATCCTTTGCCCATTTTTAAATTGAGTTATTGGTTTTCTGTTGTTGAGTTGTAGTTCTTTATATGTTCTGGCTTTTAAACCTTTATCAGACATATGATTTTCAAATTTGTCCCCCTATTCTGTGAGTTGTCTTTTCTTGATAATGCCCTTTGAAGCACAGAAGTTTTAATTTTGATGAATCTAATTTATTTTTCTTTTATTTCTTGTGCTTTTGTTCCTAAAACCTATTGCATAATACAATTCATGATTTACTCCAACATCTAAGAGATTTTTTAGTTTTATTTCTTACATTTAGGTCTTTGCTACATTTTGAGTTAATTTTTGCATATGGCATGAGGTAGTAGGGGACATGTAATTTTAATTCCCACTCA
This sequence comes from Neotragus pygmaeus, assembly GCA_006410875.1. Classification (NCBI taxonomy): domain Eukaryota; kingdom Metazoa; phylum Chordata; class Mammalia; order Artiodactyla; family Bovidae; genus Neotragus; species Neotragus pygmaeus. Next base: position 644,097 of record SJYV01016348.1, on the reverse strand, counting down.
GCCTATACGCTTTGGTAAATTCTTGAACCTTTCTCAATTTCCTCACTTGTAAAGCGGGAATAACAAATAGTATCTAAATTATAAGGTTNATTTTGAGTTAATTTTTGCATATGGCATGAGGTAGTAGGGGACATGTAATTTTAATTCCCACTCAGCCTATACGCTTTGGTAAATTCTTGAACCTTTCTCAATTTCCTCACTTGTAAAGCGGGAATAACAAATAGTATCTAAATTATAAGGTTATAATGAAGTGAACATTTACATAAAATCATGAGTACAGGACTTGAAGCATCCCTATGCTTAATAAACACGGTAGTTATTACTGTTACAATATGACCAATGAGCGAATGCCTTCATAGTGGAGGTGCCAGAAAGATAGGTAGCATTTCTGAGACCGGGATCCCGGGAGGGAAAGAGGCTTGCCTTCTCTACTTGGGGGAACAGGTCTACCCCAGGTAGTTCCCTGCCTCGTGATTTACCTCTAGTGATTGGTAAAAATTCTAATTCCGAGGCACATTCCCAGCAGGGGCCCCAGAATCTGCATTTGTGTCAACGTCTCCACAGGCATACTTAAGACTTAAGTGTGGCGGGCAGCGGTACGCGGACGGTGGTCACGGCTGCAGCGCCGGTTTGACCTGCGGGGGGCGGTCGAGGGGCCGAGGCGGTCACGGCGTCTGCGCACAGCCCTTCTCTCGCTGAGGCCTCCGAGCCAGATCCGCCCGGCTCAGCTGACAGCTCCGCAGACGGAAGAGGCGGTCCGCCGGTTGAGCCGGGCGTCTCCAGGCGGGGCCAGCGAGTGGAGGTGAGGGGACTCGGAGCTAGGTTGGAGGGCGGGACTTTCGAGCCCGGCGCGGTGGGGCAGCCGGAAGGTACGGTGGGAACTGCGCTCCAGGCGCGCGAGGCAGAGAAGGGCGGCCGGGCCGGGACTGCTTGCTTAGCAGGCTTCAACTCCCCGGCCCCGGGACCCGGGACCCGGCCCGGCTAAGGTCCCCGGGGTGCCCAGAGGAGGAAGGGGAAGTTGCAGGCCCTGCCCCTACGGGACCCCTGGGCGGGCTCACACGCGCGCAGCGTCCTCCGTTTCCAAGCGCTGGGGCATGTAGCAGGGCTCGGGCCTGCCACCCAGCTGTAGGTGAGTCGCGCAAACAACGACTCCATACGCCCCGCAGTGAGCCGTGGAGACGCGGCAGAGGCGTGCTGAACCCCCCGCCCACGGGTAAAACCTTATGGTGTGGCCTGGGAGAATGAGTAGGATTTTCCCAGGCTCAAGGGAAACCCGGCGGAGAAGGGGCTTCTCTCACTCTTGTAGCGGTTTCCGGTTTGCCTAAAAGTAATATTAAACTTGAATTCTCTCGTCTCGTGACACCGGGGTTTATTCTTGAAGAAGAAACAAGGTGGTCTGAATCCCGTTTTATTTTGATATTAGCTCTGTGACCTTGAGCCAGCGTGGACTTAAAATGTCATTTTTCTGTGTACAGTGGAAATAGGAGTAGGACTTTCTCCATGGGGTTGTGGGAATCTAACGGGTTAGTGCATTTAAAGGGCTTACCACAATGCCTGACACGTGCTAAGAGTTCACTCTTCGCTGTTATTGTGACGACCAACCCAACGTGCTCCTGGTGGGATGTGGCAGTGCAGTCCCTGAACCTTGATTCTAGTCCCCCATTGCGGCAACCACGTCTCACCCCAGTTCAGTTCTTCCTTTTTCCAGTGTCTAACCTAAAGCACTGCTAGATTCTGAGAGCAGTATACACAGAGGCAAGACACTTGGTCCTTGCCTTAAGGAACTAATTTAGTCTGGTAGGAGAGGAAGCGCAAGTTCAGAGGAAAAACTGCAATGCAAAGTGGGGTGTGACAATGTCATAGGAAAGTTACAATAAAAAGTTTTCTGAATTTTTAAAGGAAGACATGCTAATTGGAAGTTTTACATGGAATAGGGGTTTTGGAGGTGAGTCTTGAAGACTGAATAGAATCAAAGAAATTCATGTCAGTAATTTTAATTAAGGGACTGGGACCCATGGCAGCTTCAGAAGCTGGGGTCTGGTTGCTGCTGCTGCTAAGTCGCTTCAGTCGTGTCCGACTCTGTGCGACCCCACAGACGTCAGCCCATTGGGCTCCGTCATNCAATATTGTATTGGTTTTGCCATACATTGACATGAATCTGCCACGGGTGTACATGTGTTCCCCATCCTGAACCCCCCACCCACACCCTCCCCATCCCATCCCTCTGGGTCATCCCAGTGCACCAGCCCCGAGCACTCTGTATCATGCATCGAACCTGGACTGGCTATTTGTTTCACATATGATAATAATACGTGTTTCAATGCCATTCTCCCAAATCATCCCACCCTCGCCCTCTCCCACAGAGTCCAAAAGACTGTTTTATACATCTGTGTCTCTATTGCTGTCTCACATACAGGGTTATCATTATTTTCTGTTCATCTGGTTTTTATGCCTCCTTCCTAAAGATCTCCCTTAGGATCAGAACTGGTTGGGAAATCATCAAACTTAACGATGTTTTATATTTCCCTCCAGGTCAAAGAGCTAGTGGAAGCAGAGTTGTTTGCCCGTTATGACCGCCTTCTCCTCCAGTCCACCTTGGACCTGATGGCCGATGTGGTGTACTGCCCCCGCCCATCCTGCCAGCTGCCTGTGATGCAGGAGCCTGGCTGTACCATGGGCATCTGCTCCAGTTGCAATTTCGCCTTCTGTACCCTGTGCAGACTAACCTACCACGGGGTCTCTCCATGTAAGGTGACAGCAGGTAGGTTGTAACCGTGTGAACTCAGTCTCCCAGCCCTCCCCCACCCCCTAGAAAAGAGACTTATCACTTCAATTCTTAATTTGGAACAATTGTGTTCTTTGTTGGTTCAACAGATATTTGTGTGTCAGTTACTGCCTACATTCTGGGAATATAGCAGTGACCAAATGCCCTCATGGAACTTACATTCTAATGGGGGAGATAGGCAAACCAAATAAATAAGAATATTAGATAGTGGTAAATGCTGAAGAGGGGGAAAAAAAAGTAAAGCAGAGACAAGTTCTGAAGGGGAAGATGTTTGGGATTTTATTTAGAAAAACCCAACGGAGGCAAAGGGGTTTGAGTAGACTTGAAGGAAGTAAGGAAACAGACCGTGCAGATATTGAGGGGGAGCATTCCATGGAAGGAATGACAGGGTAATTTCTATCTATGAATATGGTATAATGTAGATGCTGGCAGATACAGAGCATCTGAGCCATCACTGTTGTTTCCATGGTGCACTCGTTTGATCAGGTGCTTTCTCAGTGAGCCCAGGAGGCCTCAGAATCTTCCTCAACCCAGTGCTTTAGAAAGCCACCCTCTTTTGAGGTAGGCACAGGAAGTGAAACCTGTTAGCCATTCCTGGTTTAGATAAGGATTGAGAAATCATGCCCTTGACATCAATTTGACTAGACTTTGGTGACTTAGTGTTTCTCAAACTAATAGGGCTGATGATAATAGCTACTTCATAAGGTTATTGAAAGTTTGAAATGACCTATTATAGTGCTGCTCCGAGTTGTTATAGTTGTTATACTGATGACAGGGTAAATACAGAAATTGAGAGTCAGAGTTTAAAACTTTTGTAGCCATTTCATTATTGCTGGCCACTGACTAAATTTTATGTCAGTCAAACAATAAAAATTTAGGCTTATATTTTTTGTCTTTTTATGCATTTTTATAATAATTCATTTGACTATATTTTGCAAAAGTATTGGTCCTTGACAGAATGGGAGGAAAAAACTGGTTCTTCACTGAAGTTTGAGAATGGGCATTTTGCATGTGAAATGCAAAATGGTAACTATTTTTTTTTAATTTGTATATTATTTATTATTAAAGTATAATTGATGTATAATTTGTGCTAATTTTTTCTGTATAGCAATGTGATTCATTGCTGTACAGAATATATGTACATTCTTTTTTATATTTTTTTCCATTATGATTTATCACAGGATGTTGAACATAGTTCCCTGTGCTATACAGTAGGACCTTGTTTATCCATTCATATATAACAGTTTGCATAACCCCAACGTCCCCAATCCATTCCACTCCTGGTTTCCTTGGCAACTACCAGTCTGTTCTCTATAAGTCTGTTCTTGTTTTGTAGATAGGGTCATTTGTATTTGTATTCGTATTTTGGATTCCACTTATAAGTGGTATCGTATGGTATTTGTCTTTTTCTTTATGACTTTACTAGTAGGATACTCTGTAGCTGCATCGATGTTACTGCAGATGGCTTTATTTCATTGTTTGTTATGGCTGTGTAGTATTCCTTTCTATACATGTACCACATTTTCCTTACTCATTCATCTGTTGATGGACATTTAGGTAGTTTCCATGTCTTGGGTATTACAAATAGTGCTGCTATGAATATAGGAGTGCAGCTATATTTTTTATTTTTAATGTGGATATATACCCAGGAGTAGGATTCCTGGATCATTTGGTAATTCTATTTTTTGTTTTCTAAGGAACATCCAAAGTGACTTCCATAGTGGCTGCACCTTTTACAGTCCCATCAACAGTGAGGAGGATTCACTTTTCTCCACACCCTCTCCAGCGTTTGTTATTTGTAGATTTTTTAATGATGGCCATTTTCACCGATGTGAGGTGGAACCTCATTGTAGTTTTGATTTGTAGTTCTCTAATAATTAGTGGTATTGAACATCTTTTCTGTACCTCTTGGTCCATCTGTTTGTCTTCTTTAGAGAAATATCTATTTATTAATAGTTATTTTGCCCATTTTTCCATTGAGTTGTTTGTTTTTGTTGTTGAACTGTTTTGTTGTAAGAACTGTTTGTATATTTTGGAGATTAAGCCCATGTCAGTTGCATCATTTGCAAATACTTTCTCCCAAACCATCTCTTTTTATTGATGGTTTCCTCTGCTGAACAAAAGCTTATAAGTTTGATTAGGTCCCATTTGTTTATTTTTGCTTTTATTTCTATTACCTTGGTCAGAAAATATTTTGCCTCTGTTCTCTTCTGAAAGTTTTATGGTGTTATGTGTTAGATTTAAGTCTTCAAACCACAAAATGGTAACTATTAATGCCAGTATTGCTGTAGTTACTGATTGTTAGCAGAGTGTCATCTCCAAGAAAGGACCCTGACAGGAGAATGAGTAAATGGAGTATTTCCAGTCACCTATGGCAGAGTCTTGTAGAGGTTATGGGCAGATGGGATGGAGAACTCACCAGAGTATAATATAAGCCTTTACTTGAGACTTTGGTGTCCTTATCATTGAGAGGCTGAAGTACCTTTCAGGTATTTCACACTGTTTGGGGAAGAAATCAAAGACAGACTTGGGAACTTCAGCAAAATTGGCAATCTCTTTCTTATTCTCTATATGTTAGATATTACCATACAAATATATGATACACTAATAATTTTATTATTTTGAGAACATTAGAGCAGCAACCTCTGTCCTTAAGTTGTCTCGGAATAAAAAAACGCTTTGAACTAGTAGAGGAAATACAAATGACAGGATTTAAAAATACATGTCTGCTGCACCTCAGTAGAAGTGTTAAAGTCATGGGAGTGAACAATACAGAAAAAGGATTCATAGGTGAANTCTTATTCTCTATATGTTAGATATTACCATACAAATATATGATACACTAATAATTTTATTATTTTGAGAACATTAGAGCAGCAACCTCTGTCCTTAAGTTGTCTCGGAATAAAAAAACGCTTTGAACTAGTAGAGGAAATACAAATGACAGGATTTAAAAATACATGTCTGCTGCACCTCAGTAGAAGTGTTAAAGTCATGGGAGTGAACAATACAGAAAAAGGATTCATAGGTGAAGGATAAGTGTAGTTATAATTCTGCTCCAGAAGTTGTCTACTTCTAAATAGTATAAGGAAGGTAAAATAATAAAAGAGCCAGAACATTGTTGAGAGAGGTCTTTAATTAATTGTGTTGAAAAATTAAGGTAATAGAATTGTCAGCAAAAGCCTTTGTTGGCAAATAAAACCTTTGGAAATAGCTGCCCATTCCATTTGAGTTAAGTGATAAAACAGTAGAAACCAGATTGATGAGTATTAAGCAGAAAAGTTGGTAGGAAGGACTTTTCCTTTACCTGTTGGTGGTAAATTTTATTCACTGGCTTTTTTCTTATATATGCAGAATTGAACCATTGGTCTTTGTCCTTAAATCAAAGGTGCTTTTGTTTAGTTTGGCAGGTCTTGTTATTAAATGGTGAATGATGCTGACTTAGTAGAAAATCAGCATCTGTTTCAACCTTTGTGTCATTTAAGTCAGCCTTTAAACTGTACTACTAGTTGTACTAATTGCACAAAAATATCAACATTAAGTTAAAATCAAAGGAAAAAGGTAAGCTGTTATTCTGTCACATTTAAGAAGTCCAGCTTTTCTACTTGCAGAATTCTGTCTGTTCTTTATCTTTCATGCATGTGTAATTTTTACCTAGTTACAACCTAAATATACTTTTTGCTGGCTTCTGTAATGAGTATTTTAATTGAGTTGTAGCCTTCCTAATTATAAGTTTTAATAACTAAATATTATGTCATTATGTGGTTCCATACATAATTATTCCCTTGGACATTTAATTTGTTTGCCATTGTTATATGTGTTATATGTGTCTCTTTGCATATAATTTTACTTTGGATTAATTCCTTATGATAAAATCCCAGGAATAACATTATTAAATAATATCATTATTGGATAGTCAAAGGTTATGATCATTTTTAATGATTTTTAATGAGCTTTACAAGTTGTATAAAAGTTAATTTTCCATTTCACTTTCTAGAGAAATTAATGGACTTACGAAATGAGTACCTGCAAGCAGATGAGGCCAATAAAAGATTTTTGGAACAGAGGTATGGTAAGAGGGTGATTCAGAAGGCACTGGAAGAGATGGAAAGTAAGGAGTGGCTAGAAAAGAACTCAAAGAGCTGCCCGTGTTGTGGAACTCCCATTGAGGTAAAAGTCTGGGGACAGACTTGGAGGCCTACCTACTTGCAAGCATGTTATGCTTCCTCAAGAAGCCTTTTAATTTTGAACTAATTAAGAAAACATATTTTGGTATTTATTAAACCTTCTTGGAAGATTCAAATTTACTACTAATTATTGTTATTGATATTAAATATATTTAGACTTCCCTTTTCAGAGTGCTTTCATACAGTGATGGTTTTTCTCACCTTGTATCTGCCTCAAAATTGAATGAGTTATGAGGAGACCATGCTAGAACTACAGTCAACTCAACTCATGTATGTTATTTTTCTTAAAAAAAAGGCTGACTTCTCAAAACTATTTATCCTGGAATTTAACACATCTTTTTAACAAGTTCCTGCTTACGAAATACAGATATAAGTCAAAATAGACAGATAAATCTATTGCTTCTTGACAAAACCTTAATATGTTTTAAAATCAAAATATATGTCTTTGCATTTGATTGTGTTTTTCCAATCCATTATATCTGAGCTAACCTGGATGATGATGCCCCAATTACTCCATTAAGGAAACTGGCCTTCTATTAACCACTTTGACATTCCTCAGCTCTGATAGAATGGGAGACTTGGGTACCAAATGTTTACTAAGATTTAGGTAAAAAGTTTAAATCCCACATACTAAAGCCAAACATTTTCATAATCAATCTAACTATATAATTCACCTATATATGTTTGGTTTGTATTTACTGTTTATCAGAAGAGATTTTGCTTAGTATCGAAGTATTTCTTGTATTTCACTTGTAATGCCAAAGAGTTTAGGCATTAATATTTATCAGTGTGTGTTAACCTGTGTTTCTCAACCCTGCATTAGAAAAGGGAGACAATAAGGAGAATGTTGCACCAAATCATTTGTCAAGTGCATTTCTCTTTTGCTTTTATAGCCTTGATATTTTTCTCTCTTTCCCACCAGAAATTAGATGGATGTAACAAGATGACATGTACTGGCTGTATGCAGTATTTCTGCTGGATTTGCATGGGTTCTCTTTCCAGAGCAAACCCTTATAAACATTTCACTGATCCTGCTTCCCCATGTTTTAACCGGTATGTATTCCCAGAACTACTCTCAGCAGTTTTTTGGTACTTGATTTGCAGACCACAAGCCCAGGAAGTTTTAGCTCTGTTTATTTAGAGAATTTTCTTATATTTTTTTATATTTTCTTTCATATATTTTTCATATTTTTCTTTCCTATATTTTCCTCATATATGCATTTTCTTGAAAATGACTTTTATGATGAAAATATACTATCTGAAGATTTTCTTTATTATCTTCCTCAACTTTTTTAGTAAAAAATTTCAAACATACAGAAGAGTTGAAAGGATAGGACTATGATATCTTTCACCAAAAATGAACAATTGATGATATTTACCATATTTGTTTTCTAAATTTATTGCTTAACTACTTGGCCACAAGTTAGAGATATGATGCGTCATCTCTATATACTTCCACACATCTTTCCTAAGATAAGAAAAGTTTTGTACATAACAGTAATACCTCAAAAAATTTAACAATGGCATACTGTCATCTAAAATATTTAAGACATATCAACTATTCCCAAAAATATCTTTTAAAGCTGTTTTATTATACCAGGATCTAATCAAGTTTAATTATTTTATTTGATTCTGTTTCATAATAGCGAAAAGTATTACCCACCTTTTGTTTGTCTGTATTGAGCGGAACGTTGACCTTTTGAAGAGTCCAGGCTGTTGTCCTATTAACCTTACCTCCTGGAGTTTTGTTTCTGCATGGTGCCTTTTAGTTTGTTTCTCTTTCCTCTCTATTTTCTGTAAAGTGGAAGTTAGCTGTAGAATGCAATTTGATTAGATTTAGAGTAACATTTTTGACAGGAATACTTAACAAGAGGTGGTGTACTTCATGTTGTATCACGTCAGATCCATAATGTCAGGCTCTCTCACTATTAGCATGATGTTCAGTTCTATCATTTGTTCCATTCTAAAGGTAAGGTTTTTCTTTAGTTGTCAGTGAGTCATCTGTGGGATGATTCCTTGGCACAATGAATATCCAATTCTCCATCAGCTTCAGTTTCAATATCAGTTGATAATCTTTGTTAATAGACATCTGTGGGGTACCTACAGTCAGTTCTTGACATTATGAAACTATGAGTTGAAGAAACCAGCTCTGCCTAAGAACCACTAGAAATAAAAGTGTTGAAAATTCAAATTTTAAGTAATAGGAGGAAAAGAAATTGGCAACTGTAAAATATTCTACTAGTGGAGAGTACAAGCACGGTGAAAATGGAAAGGATGGAGTGATTAGTGTGTAGTAAAGTTACAGTGTTTAGAAAGAGTGCAGCTTCTTGACTGCCTGAATTTTTCAGTCTTGACTTATTCTACATATTATACACATTAGTGTCAGTTTTTGTGATACCTGTCTCCCATTATTGTTTCTCCTTGGCCCTTGAGAGTTGTCTGGATCCTTAAAAAATGGTTGTTCCTATAAACTTTAAGGCAGCTTGTTTAGAGGGATTCACATTTCAGCCCTTCCCAGTAGAATAATTGAAGGAAAGGAAAAGATATTATCAGAATAGTGCAGAAAATATATTTGAAAAAAGGAAAGAAATTATATTCAGTTTCTATCAGGTATATTAAAATGTACCTTGTTATATGCTTCCAGGTTGTTCCATGCTGTGGATGTTAATGGAGATATTTGGGAAGATGAGATTGAAGACTAATTAACTTCTACTGCTCAAGATACGGAAGTGGAATGGTTTGCCCTAATCTTTTGTCAAGTATACAGAGTAACTTTGCAGGATATTTAGGGTGCCGTTGATTCAGTCTTCCTATGTAGAAGATACGGAAGAACAAGGTTTTATTTTCATGTGATACTACTGATTAAGGCACATGTATACATTTTTTCATTGCAGCATAATTGAGGAAGTATTAAGCCAAAGGTTCAGAAAATGAGAACTAGAAAATATTAAATATTACAATGTGCCCGAAGCTTTGAATAGTTAAATATTTATTTTCTTCTCCAAGCTTTAGGGAAAGAGAGAGGGGTCAAGAGTTAAAGACCTTTTTATCTCTGAGAAGCATCCCTCTAAGACATTCTGTGGGAGCTCTCTCAGTAGTACTCCTTAACACTTGGGGTGGGTAGAAGCCTTACTAAAATTGTGCCGAGAGCCTGATCTTATTTACTCCATATTACATTCTTTCCAACCTGAATTTCTGCTAATTTTATTTGGAGGAAGCCCCTTATTCTCTAACTGATTGGATGGCCCAGTGTCATTTTGATCTGCTGCTTTTCAGAATAGACATTTACAGATAATTTAAAAAATATTTTTTAGTACGTAAACACTGTAGGTCACCTAATATATTTATCAGTGGTCTATAGTCCACTGGTTTTGAGCCAAGTCTAGAATTTATTGATAATGGCTTAGAAGAATTTCAACCCTTTTAAACTTTCCTGTTTCTTCTAGGCAGTAGAGCCTAGATTCAGAATGACTTGTCTTTGCTGCCTTTTGTTCTACATTCTCTCCGGTTGACCCTTCCCCTACCTTTCATTGGTAAGGACAATTTTAATATTAGCTCCAACAACTCATATTTTTATTTCCCCTGCTGGGATAGGAGAAAGCCTAATATATTCCCAAGCTGAACTTTAATTATCTGCGTTTTGAACACTGCACCACCATAGTTCCAGTGCTAAGTTTCTGAATTCTTTTTAAAAGGGCTTCTCTAATGTGCTATGGAAATTTGTTTTCCTTTCTCTCTCTCTCTCTTTTTTTTTTTTTGGCATCAGCACTGTTTCAGGGGATGATTTTGGCTTGATACCTAGATCCCTGTTGTTGGGTTTTGTTGGCTTTTTGAAAAATTGTCTTTCCTTATGGTTTGGTGAGTGGGTTGGTAGCAAAATAAGATTTTTGGTAAAAAGGACAGAAGAATTCAGCTAAAGCTGTGAACATGTTCTTTTTTCCTACCTTGTCATTGAAAATTGGGGAATCACTTTTAACCATTTTATGTGTGTGTATCCAAAGAGCACGGACTGTTTCTGGATTGTCAATGAGGATGCTAAATCTTAAAAATAAAAATTATTTAAACATTGTCTTATAATTAGAGCAGAGTTGATGCTATCTGTTCTGTCACCAAGGCAATGATCACATTTAAAAACTATGTGGTGTATAACACATATTCTTAAAGTTAGCAGAAGAAAGTCATGGAACAGCATCTCCCCTTTCATCTAAGCTTGTGACTGAACTTGGATTTTGGGGCCCATATTTTGTTTAATCTACATGGACTTCAGTTCAGCACATTTAATATAAGAACTAAAGTTAACTTAAAAAATAAGTTGAAGATAAAAAATGGAAATTAAAACAACTAATTATATATAGTACATACTTGAGAATAGTGGCTCTTCTCAATGACTGGGTAGGAGTTCATTTCATACCTTTCACTGGTAGCCTCTCAGAAGCTCTGAGGTTCATGGGCTAATTGATGTGCTAGGGGTTATTTGGGTCTGTTGTACATTATGTTAATGATGTATTGAAAGTAGGAAAGACATCTTAGTTTCGTGAAATAAATGACAGGATTTTTCTCTTTGATTTAAAAAAAACACAACAGGTCCTTAGCCTCAAAGACTTGTTTGTTCAACTGAGTGTTTTTTCTTTAGGTACAAGATCTTCACCTTTTAATTTTCACAAAGACAGTAGGACTTATAAAGTCTTATTTTTATTTATTTATTTAATTTACTTATAATTTGCCAATCTGACAGGGCAAAATGGCACACAATTAAAAATTTTTTGCATACACATTGACTACTAATGAGTTTAATTTTTGGAAATTTTCATTCTATGAATTGTTGTTAAATTCTTTAGAATTAAAAAAAATTTTTTATTGGAATATAGTTGATTTACAATATTGTGTAAGTTTCAGGATGAAGGCCTTTTTTACAATTGGGCTGAGATTTGCCATAAATTGACATTGACCTTATGAGTCCTTTTGAAGGGAATGAGAGAGCAGAGGAGGATCCCTTTGAAGATGCTAAAGCAAGTTTGAAGAGGGTGCATCCCTTGATTTTGTAGAAAAGCTTTGGATCTAGAACTGNACACTGGAGTGGGTTGCCATTTCCTTCTCCAATGCATGAAAGTGAAAAGTGAAAGTGAAGTTGCTCAATCGTGTCTGACTCTTAGTGACCCCATGGACTGCAGTCCACCAGGCTCCTCCATCCATGGGATTTTCTAGGCAAGAGTACTGGAGTGGGTTGCCATTGCCTTTTCCATATTAATCTTCAAAGTAAGTCATAAGCATCACCAGCAGGTGGCAATAGTTCCCATGGTATAAATGCAATAACTGGTTATGACAGGGGTAGTATTTTGTTGTAGAAACACATCCCAGATGTATTTCTGGGATTTTAATTTTTCTCATTATGTTTCATTACAGTTTGTTATACACTTTGTTAGGTAGAGTAACATCTGATGATAGCAGCAAGGCAGGAACAGCAGTATTACCAAAGACTATAAGGCCACTTAAAACTGCACTTGAACCATAGTTGACCTCCAATTGTGATGTGACATTAAAGTGTCACCCCTGATAGTAGTGCTTGCCTGAAACCACTGAAGTGAAGAAATTAAGTTATGTCTGAGTAAGACCAAGGAATTTTAAACTGTGCTGCCATCTCATTTTGGTGAGAGTAGCTAAGTAGTGTATTCCCTGAACTTTGGCTCATTAAAAGTAAACATTGGCCTGCAGGCCAGGTTGAGAGGTTGGGGTCAGAAAGCTGTTTATAATATCAACTTTGAGCACCTCTAGTCTAGTGTCTGCATAATTACTCAAACAGCCTGAAGATTTACCACTCCAAATAGTACTGTATATCTCTGAGCCAGAGGATGCTTTGAAGAGAATCGTGCACATTGAAAACTTAGTGAGATTCTGATGCCGAAGTACAAAGTCAGCATAGTTATTTCTTTTCCTTGACTCTTTTTTATTTTCTTCATTGAATCAACAAACTAGTATTAATTATAACCTGCTGCTGCTGCTAAGTCGCTTCAGTCGTTTCCGACTCTGTGCTACCCCATAGACAGCAGCCCACCAGGCTCCCCCCGTCCCTGGGATTCTCCAGGCAAGAACACTGGAGTGGGTTGCCATTTCCTTCTCCAGTGCATGAAAGTGAAAAGTGAAAGTGAAGTCACTCAGTCGTGTCCAACTCTTAGTGACCCCATGGACTATAGCCCACCAGGCTCCTTTGTCCATGGGATTTTCCAGGCAAGAGTACTGGAGTAGGGTGCCATTGCCTTCTTTGTAATATAACCTAAATGCGTATAAATTTAAGAGATGATTGTGTGTCTTAATTTCAATCCCATTCCAATACAAACTTGTTGTGTTTCCTAGTATTCGTTCACTCATTTAATGAATATTTATTAACACCTCACAATAGGCCTTACTATTTTTTCTAGGTGCTGAGAATGTAGCCTTGATTAAAGCAGATATAAATCTCCCTGCCCTTGTAAAACTTAAATTCTGGTGGAAGGAAACAGACACTAAGCAAATTACATGATTTATCAGAAGATAAGCACCATGGAGAAAAGTTGGAAGAAGGAATAGGGGAGGCTATTAAGGGAGGCTGAGTGATGTTGGAATTTTAAAGAGCGGAGAGGAGTTCATCAGCATAGCCCTTGAACAAAGGCTTGGCAGTGTGGAAGTGAACCTTGTGGACAATGTGAGAAGAGAGTCCAGGCAAAGAGAATAGCAGAAGCAAAGGCCTTTGGGATAGGAGCGTGTTAGAGGACTCCGAGAACGGCATGGTAGCCAATCAGGACTTGGGCAGACTGAGAAAGGGAGAGTATTAAGAGGTGGGATGGGAGTAGGTGGTGCTGCAGACTGCTTGGGCCTTGGGTGAACTTTGGCTTCTACTCTGAGATGGAAGCCCTTGGAGGACTTTGAAGTGTCATAGTGTCTGTTGTTGAAGGAACAGGGTGAGCAAGGGCAGAAACAGATTAATTAGGAAATGACTGCATAACTCAGGTGAGAAGTGCAGGTGCCTTGGACCAGTGTACCAGCACTTGGAATCTTGACAGATGTTCAGATTCTGTACTTCCTTGAAGGTAAAACTAATAGGATTTGCTGCTAGATTGGACACATAATGTGAGAAGATGAGACAACAGTCGATTTCTAGATCTTTGTAAATAGGTGATACGGAGAAACCTATAGGTAGCAGAGGTTTGCCAGAGGACTTGAGTTGTGGACAGATGAATTTGCTATGTCTATGTCTGATGGTTATCTCAGTGAAGATATTAGGTAGGCAGTTGGATATTCTGCTGTTCAAGGGAGAGATATAAATATGGGAGGCTGGAGATGTAAATATCAGGCTGGAGATGTAAATATGGGAGTCAATGTATAGATGGTATTTAAAGCTGTTAAGACTGGATGAAATTACGAAGAGAGTGAGTTTTAAGAGAGAAGAGGTCCAAAGACTGCATCTTATGACACACTAAATGCTAAGAATTCAGGGTGATGACGAGGAACCAGCAAAGGAGACTGAGAGTGACCAGTGAAGTAAGAAAATCAGCAGAGTGTGATGTCCTGGAAGCCACGTCAGATGCGAAGGACAGAGTGGTCGGCTGTGTCAGATACTGCAAATA
>SJYV01016348.1:604045-620999 GCA_006410875.1 Neotragus pygmaeus | reverse complement strand
TATTTTTTCCTTTTTTTTTTTTTTTTTTTGCATTGCTCATTTAAAAAGACCTTATCTCTTCTTGCTGTTCCCTGGAACTCTGCATTCAGTTGGGTATTATCTTTCCCTTTCTCCCTTGCCTTTCACTTTTCTTTCCTCAGCTATTTGTAAAGCCTCCTCAATCAGCCACTTTGCCTTCTTGTATTTCTTTTGGGTGGTTTTGGTCCTGCCTCCTGTACAGTGTTATGAACCTCCATCCATAGTTCTTTGCACTCTACCAGATCTAATCCTTAAATCTGTTCATCACCTCCACTGTATAATCATAAGGGTTTTGATTTAGGTCATACATGAATGCCCTAGTGGTTTTCCATACTTTCTTCAGTTTAAGCCTGCATTTTGCAATAAAGTCTCATGATCTGAGCAACAGTCAGCTCCAGGTTTTGTTTTTGCTGACTATATGGAAGTTCTCCATCTTTGGCTGCAAAGAACATAATCAATCTGATTTTGGTATTGACCATCTGGTGATGTCCATGTGTAGAGTTGTCTCTTGGGTTGTTGGGAAAGGGTGTTTGTATGACCATCGGGTTCTCTTGACAGAACTCTTGTTAGCTTTTGCCCTGGTTCATTTGTACTCTAAGGCTAAACTTGACTGTTATTCCAGGTATCTCTTGACTTCCTACTTTTGCATCCCAATCCTATGATGAATATCTTTTTTGGTGTTAGTTCTAGAAAGTGTTATAGGTCTTCAGAGAACCAGTGTTTGGGGCATAGACTTAGATTTTGAATGGTTTGCCTTGGAAACTAACCAGTATCATTTTGTCATTTTTGAGATTGCACCCAAATACTGCATTTTGGATTCTTTTGCTGACTATGAGGGCTATTCCATTTCTTCTAAGGGATTCTTGCCCACAGTAGTAGATATAATGGTCATCTGAATTAAATTCACCCATTCCCATCCATCTTAATTCACTGATTCCTAAGACGTCAGTATTCAATCTTGCCATCTCCTGCTTTACCACATGCAATTTACCTTGATTCATGGACTTAACATTCCAGGTTCCTGTGCAATATTGTTCTTTACAGCATAAGACTTGACTTTCACCACCAGACACATCCACAACATAGCGTCATTTCTGCTTTGGCCCAGCCATTTCATTCTTTTTGGTGCTATTCATAATTGCCCTTTGCTCTTCCCCAGTAGCATATCGGACACCTTCTGACCTGGGGTGGGGGGAGGGTCATCTTCTGGTGTCATATCTTCTTGCCTTTTCATACTGTCCATGGGGTTCTCCAGGCAAGAATACTGGCCTGGGTTGCCATTTCCTACACCACTGGACCATGTTTTGTCTGAGCTCTTCACTGTGACGCATCTGTCTTGAGTGGCCCTGCACGGCATGGCTCATAGCTTCATTGAATTATGCAGGCCCCTTCACCCCGACAAGGCTGTGATCCATGAAGGGGACATATACATCTACCCACTCTTTTAGACTTTTTTACCATGACAGATTTTTTTAAGATCCTGAGTTCATACAGACATCTCCATTTAGCATTCATCACTAAATCCTCTCTCATTTCATTCAGATTTTTTTCCTATTAACATGCCTACTTATAATGTAATCCCTTCTTTACAAAATAAACAAAATGTGGTATATATCCATACAATGAAATACTCTTCAGCAAAAAAAAGGAATAGACAGTTTGCTACATGTTATATGGATAAACATCAAAATATTATGCTTAGTGAAAGAAGCCAGACCCAAAAGATGTCATGCTGTATGATTCCATTTATAAATGAAATGTCCAACAAAGGTAAATCTATAGAGACAAAGCAGATGAGTGGTCACCTGGGCTGGGGTAGGATTAGGGAGCTGTGGGGGATGATGGAAGGGGCTGTGGTGAGGAATTGTACAACTCCACAGACTTAATAAAAGTCATTGAGTTTTTATTTAAAATAAGTGACTACTATGGGCACATATATTAATAACAGTTGTTAAAAAAGTAAACCCATCTTTCAACTTCTACTCATACCTCAGTTGGTTATGTTGACCCAAGATGTTCCATTGTATTGACTTTTAACTAAAAAACCTTAAGACCTGTTTTCTGTACCTTGCAGTCGATACATCCCTCCTGGTCACAAGTCTGCCTTATTCTATTTAACAGCCATATATTCATTTGGATGTCAAGCAGAGCCAGAAGCTGACCATTTATTGCTCATCACTTATCTGTTCATTCCTACCATTTTTTCACACAGGGACTTCATTTTTGTGAAATATTTTGGTTATTTTCCTCTCTGGTGTTTGAAGAAGAGATCAACAGTTGCTGTGACTGTGACTTCCTGCTGAGCTGCTATGAGGAGTGAGTGTGGTGCTTTACTCACTAGCTGTTCTCAAAACATAGAAATATCAACCCAGGCCAGCTTCTGACCTCTGGGGGAGGAAATCCACAGATGACACATTTTACTTGAAAATACTGGATTTAATAGAAAATATCACATTGTAAACAAGTCCATTGATCCATTAGCTTAAAACAGAATGGCAGCACAATCACATATAAAAGCTAGAGGTAAACACTGGTACCAAGCACACTGCTTAAACAGAGGCCTGAGCCAGGCTCTGAAAGATCTTTCCCAGAAAAGAGGTGGCAGCAGCTTCCAGCTGGCACAAAAACAGGGAGGAGCAGGCAGCATCCAAATCATCAAGGCATAGAAGTAAGGAAAGCAGAGCAGTAGACTCATTTTGTGAACAAGGAACAAAGGAGAAAGGGGCAAAAGCATTGTTTCCTGATGTTCTGGGAACATGAGGCCATGCCACAGGAGCCCACGAGGGCTAGAAGGATAGGGTATTTTATGTGGGGAAAGGATATTAGGCAACTTCTAAAGAAGTTGGTATGTTTTTGGCGCTCAGCTCTTAGGGGTATAGAAATGTCACTTGTGTGTTTCTAAACTGAGCTGCTTGCCCTGGCCCCATAACGGCTGAATACAGCTTTGAACTTGACAGTGTCTGTTGCCCCTCTGGACCTCCTCCATGTGTATGAGAGGTTCCACAGTGAGACTTTGGAACAAAACACAGGACTCCCGTGGGAAAAATGTTTCCACCTTCCAGTGGCTGGGTCCCTTGAAGCTCTGAGTTTACCAGAGAAAGCCTTCTCTCTAGCCCTACCCACCCAAATCCTCTCTCAGAGTCCTCTGATTTCAAGGAAGGACCAACTGAAAGAGCAGGAAAAAAAAAAAAGGCGGGGGAGAAAGAAAGTAAGGGATAGTTTCCTTCCCATGGCCTCTGTTATTGACCAAAGGGACTGCTTCCTCATACTGATTTTAGACACAGAGTATTTATTCCTTAATCTAAAACAGTGATTCTCAAATAAGGGGCAGGTCTGTTCAAGAGGGACTTTCACGACTCTCCAGAGAGGTTCTATCCAATATATATAAGCCCTTAACTCCCTCCCCAATTGAGAATCAGTGCACATGATAGAACTTACTGATGGAATGTAGTATACATATGAACAGTGTCAGAGATAGAACAAAAAGCTAAAAACCCTTAGTTATGGGGCAAACATCAAAATTATGGAGTGATTCCTTTTTTTTTCCCTTCTGATTAAGTTACAAACAAGTAGCTAAACTCTGTGACCAAACTCCACGCTGCATAGCCAAGAACAGTTTGCCCACTTATCTGGAGTAACCATACTAGATTAAAGAAATACAATTCTGTCATCCTAAAGACAATTTCCAGAAAGATCCACCTGTCCCAATGAGGTACTTGATACCAGGATTAGCACAGGCTAATCACTGTATGGTTTCTTAGAAGACTGGCTTTTCTCTATTTCTTTCTCTTTGATACTGTACAAGGGGTCCACCAATTTGTTATGAACAAGCATTAAACCTACAAAAAATTAAAAACAAAAGTTGTTAATGCAGGTAGAGGCAGAGTTCCATTATCAACAGTAATGTCCAGGAGCTCTCAAATTTTGTCCTAGAGCTGGTACTCATCATCATTTTTCTGTGGGCCCAAATGATAAACATCTTAAGAACAGGAAAATAATTTGTTATTCCTATTAAATGCTAGAATCCATGGGACTTTTATAAATTCAGTCTGTAGAACAGTCAGCCATTATAAGTTGGCCATCTGTTCACCTAACAACAAATTCCTACTCTCCTGCTCAGTAAATGAGGATTTTCATGTTTGAAGCAGTGAGTATCCTCTTTAAGTAGAAGAAAAAAGATCTTCATGACAGTTCAGTGCCTTGACAAGAAGGAAAAGGCCTGTATGAAGATAAAAAACCTGAGGCTCAGTATCACTGCAAGGAGTTTACCAAATTGCCCTAGAACTCCAACTTTGATTTCATTCTTTTCTCCTCAGAGCAAGTAGGTCTCCAAAAATGGACCCTTACAGTCATGGATGGACAAAAAAACTGTATTCTGAGAGGAAGGTTTGATTTTTTTTTTTTTTTTTTTTTAATCACAGTTGTGAATTACAGTAGTCAGAGCATGCAAGCTAGATCCACCCTTCACTCCCGGCACATCTGAAGTTGGCTACCTACTCTGACCCACCTCACCCTCACCTTTGAAATACTTGACAGTCTTCACTTTCAACTCCAGGGTAGCATCCTCGTCGCACACAAACACTGTGCGGGGATGCTGCTGGAAGGCAGACACGGTCCACATGTGGTTCACTCCCTCCTCGATGGCCTTGTACAGAGCAAACGCCTTGTGAGCACCTGTGATGAGGATCATCACCTGGGGATCAGAAAACAAGCTTGTGATGGAGGAGAAGGAGCAGCAAAACTGGAAGTCTATAGACACCTGAATTCTAGTCTGGCCACCCAAAACGATCGTTAAGGACTACTGTTTCTATATGTCGTTTTAAGTCTTTAGCACGGGGCACACTGTGCTCCATGCTCTGTGCCTTATCACACGAGTAGCCTGAAGTGGGGAGCGTCATTATCCCTACATTCCAGGATAAGGAAGTAGGCTCTGTGATGGGGGTTTAAGTAGCCTGCCCCAGGTCGTTTCTAACCTAGAGTCCATGCTCTTGTCCACCACGTAATTGTGCCTTCTGGCACTTCTGATGATGTCTGTGGAAGTGCCCTGTGAACAGATGTCCCGTGCACACCGAGGCCCACACCTTAGGTCCCAGGGCTTCTAGGCTGGGTGAGTTTTCAGTGACAAACTGAAAAAGAGGGGCCACAATCGGCACTGTCTACAAGGAGGCCTTGGAAGCAATGGTGAGAGGTATCTGTGTGGCTGCTAAGGTTGAATCCAAATAAGGCTGCCCCTTAATCTGGTCACTTTTCAATTCAGAGTATTAGACCTGCTCATGTGACTTAGAGTAATGCTTTTTGTCTAAGTAAAACGGGCACAGACTCCCCTCGACACTTAAAATATCAAGATGTCAAGTGTTAGAAAGTGATTATAAATAGCTCTCCATATACCGTTTCATTGTAATTCACTTGTATCATGGAGTTGTGAGCAGGATCTACTGTTCCTTGCTTGAAAGATGAAAAAACAGAGGCACAAAGAGAAATGTGACTCTTTGTTCAGGACGCCAGAATTCATTTTCAAAGAGAATTTACAGGTTTCCAGCCCCAGGTCCTTTCTGCACACTGCAGGAAGAGCCTTCAAACCACACTATTTACCAAAACCAGCAAAATGACCTCCCTAGGTACTGATTCAAGGTTACCCAACAGAAATCTGCTGCCATTGCTCGTTTCACAAAAGTTCATTTTAGACAGAGAATCTTTTTCACTGATTTACATGTTTGTTTACAGACTTGGGCAAGGAAAGTTGAAGCTAAAATTTCTGTAGCTGCTTCTCACTGAATATACCAGAAATGAAGAGAAAAAGCTTCTAATAAAAGTAAGGAAACTGGAACCACAAAAAATTCTAATGATACCCAGATTTCTATGGAAAGACTTACTAAATTCAGGTCAAGATACTATTTCCATCACACTTCTCCACATTTATCAATCTCTGCACACAGGGCTATAAGCACAAGCATCTTGCAGTTGCAGGGAGAGCTCCCTTCAAGCAGTGACTGACTGCCACCAACTGCAGGGAACCAGAGGGCTCCCTCAGTACCTGGGCAGGTACAAATTCATATTCTGACATTAGTGGTACTGGGTAAGCAGAGACTAGGAGCCTGCGCCTTCCTGGGCAGTCACTGCTGAAAGGTTTCACCTCACACTGGGAAGAATGGTTTCTTCCAGAGAAGAAGGAGAAGAGTGAAGGGTCTCAGTTGGGACTTTAGCCTTATTTATTATGTCTTCATTTTTAATAAAAGTGAATTCAGGTGGTACTTGTATAGTTAAAATTAGCAACAAAAAGACAAGTCTGGCTCACCCCACCCACAATGAAAGGCCTGTGGATCCCTTGCACCCTTACCTCTCTAGCATCCATGACAGTGCCCACGCCCACCGTAAGGGCCATAGTGGGCACCTTGGCAAGATCTCCATCGAAGAACCTGGCATTGGCCAGGATGGTGTCCATGGCCAGCGTCTTCACACGGGTCCTGGACACCAGACTGGAGCCCGGCTCGTTGAAGGCAATGTGTCCGTCAGGGCCAATGCCTGCCCAAGAGAGATGGGGCAGCCTTGTCGGTGCCAGGGATCCAAGACTTCAAGAATGGACAATCCCTCCTTCCCCACGTAGGGTCTGAAAAAAATCCTTGAAAACTGTGTCTCTTACCTCATTCAGTTAAGATAAACTTTAAGCATCTGACCTTCCCCCCCTTGTTTCTAGCTGAGGCATACACACATTGTTAACTTGCTAACCCCCTCAGAAAGCTAAGGAGGGAGCAACTCAAAAAGCTTCTGCCCCCCAGATGATCCAAGTGTAACTTTTCTCTCGTCTGCCACTAGTCGTGGGTCCTGCTGCTTAGACAGAGTCACAATGAATAAAACATACACAAGGCCTGGAAAGGGGCTGCTAGGTTTATAATATCTCAAAACATGAGCATTCCTAGCCTCTTCCTCCCCACTTTGAAGTAAAGAAGGGTTAAATCTGGAGCAGTAAAAAACTGTTCAACTTCAGCCTCCCACCTCCACCTGCTGTGGGTGACTCCAGAGGCCATGACAGACGAAAGTCTAAGAGGGCAACTCAGGGAGGGACATCCTCGGTCCCCACCCTCTCTCTGCTGCTCTGGCTGGCTGACCCAGGGCGAGTCACAAAGCTGCTCTGGGGTTCAATCGCTATTTATAGTGTGCAGGGGTTGATGGTAGAATCTTTTAGAACTACATGAGTCTGATTTTTAATGTTTAACTGATTGATCAGCCAGTTCCTGTGGGACTGATCCATAAAACTCTATCTAGGGAACGGAGAGAATCTGAGTCCAAATACCTCACTTTAGATAAGACACTGAAGAAGAGGAGATGCCCCAGATCACAATTTCTGAGCAGCAGGGGCTCCCACTGTGCCTTCCCTGCCACCTCAGGCCAACAGATGACCCCTGTCACTGGCACAGAGAGGAAGCCAACAGATGACCCCTGTCACTGGCACAGAGAGGAAGCCAACAGATGACCCCTGTCACTGGCACAGAGAGGAAGCCAACAGATGACCCCTGTCACTGGCACAGAGAGGAAGCCAACAGATGACCCCTGTCACTGGCACAGAGAGGAAGCCAACAGATGACCCCTGTCACTGGCACAGAGAGGAAGCCAACAGATGACCCCTGTCACTGGCACAGAGAGGAAGCCAACAGATGACCCCTGTCACTGGCACAGAGAGGAAGCCAACAGATGACCCCTGTCACTGGCACAGAGAGGAAGCCAACAGATGACCCCTGTCACTGGCACAGAGAGGAAGCCAACAGATGACCCCTGTCACTGGCACAGAGAGGAAGCTGTTGGGGAGACAGGCATGGGTCTTGTCCTCATGTGTTCCAGCCACCCTGGACACCTGCTGCAATGTCGAGCTCACCTCCAACAAACAGCTCAATCCCGCCCGCAGCCTTGATCTTCTCTTCAAAGGCATCACACTCAGCCTGCAGGTCAGCTGCATTCCCATCCAGGATGTGAGTGTTTTCTGGGTGGATGTCAATGTGCTTGAAGAAGTTGTTCCACATGAAGGAGTGGTAGCTCTCTGGGTGGTCTCGAGGAAGGCCTGTGGGGCCATGGCTGCACTCAGTCATGCCAGGCTGAGCCAGAGTCCGCCTCCCAAAGATGCCAGGATACCTCCTGACACCCAGAGACACTTTCAGGAAGAGCCTATCAGGGAGGCTGGGGCCCCAGCCCTTCCACCCCTAGCTACTCAGGACAGGCTGAGCTGGGATCCTTGTCTATTCATGACCATGGGACTAGGCCCTCATTCTGATCTCTTTTCACAGGGGAATGGCCAGAAGCTGCATGCCAGGGTCATTCTGGGCCCCTAGAGGTGGGCTAGCCTCCTAGGGCCTAAGGACTGGGTCCATCTAAGGAAGGAAGCAAGCATACCCCTTACCCTATGCCTCCTACCTTACCATTCATTCCTAGTTACACCCTACTCAGCCTGAACCCCAACTTGAACACCAGGGGGCTGGCGAGAATTAATTTCAGGGCTTCCCAAAAAGGATATTTTTCAGTCAAGAACAATGTTTAAAATGCACGTTTCAGGGGCTGGGTATGGAGAAGGAAATGGCAATCCACTCCAGTATTCTTGCCTGGAGAATCCCATGGACGGAGGAGCCTGGTAGGCTGCAGTCCATGGGGTTGCTAAGAGTCGGACACGACTGAGCGACTTCACTTTCACTGTTCACTTTCATGCATCAGAGAAGGAATGGCAACCCACTCCACTGTTCTTGCTGGGAGAATCCCAGGGACAGGGGAGCCTGCTGGGCTGCCGTCTATGGGGTCGCACAGAGTCGGACACAAGCAACTTAGCAGCAGCAGCAGCAGGGGCTGGGGGAGTGGAGAAATGGGTAGCTGATGTTTAATAGCTAGAGTTTTAGTTTTGCAAGATAAAGAGAGTTCTGGAAATTGGTTGCACAACGAAAGACAGTTAAGATGGTAAGTTGTACGTTATGTGTAATTTACCACAATTTAAACAAAAGAACCTTTCAAGTGGAACCATTACAAGATGATGGTAGATGGCACGGAGGGTGACAGGACTCCAAAGTGCCACTTTGCATCAGTGGGAAGGACACCAGTCTCAGCTCCCTTCCTGGTATACTTGGCAGGAAAGGGACTGGAAGATGAACAGTAGAAAGTCCAGACACAGACACTGGGGGGACACGCCTCAGCCATGGCAGTCATTTGCAGTCATTTGTTCCAGAAAGAAATGGCATGGAGTTGCGGAGGAGACAGAGGGGGCAATATGCTAAAGTTTATCAAGTGTCTGCTCTGTACAAGAAGCTTCCACATCTGTTATATCACTTAATGCTTACAGCCCAAAAAGTCAGTTTCATTAGCTTCATGTCATAGCTGAAGAACCCAAGGCCTGGAGGATATGGTATCACCAACTGAGCCTACCACCAAATGTCCCTGGTTCCAAGATGTCCCTAGTCCTCTCCTGGCTGATCCTGTGAGGCGAGGAGTACAACTTTCCTGGAATCAGGTAAGACCATGAAAGACAAAGACTCACCCACATACTCATCCATGTTGAAAGTCTTCACATATTTGAAGGACAGGTCTCCATTCTTATAGTATTCAATCAGTTTCTTGTAGCAGCCAAGTGGGGTGCTCCCTGCAAAAGAGACCACAGCAATGAACCCCCTTCAGCTTCCCACTCCTGGAAGCCCAGAGGGCAACCATGAATGAATCAGGGGTGCTTCACTAGGAATACCTGTCAGATCTGAAGTCCTAGCCAATGCTCAATCCCAACTGCCATCCATTAAGTTGCTGGTTTAATAACCTATTTTCCCCCTAGACCACAAGCTCCAAGAGGGCAGGGCTATGTTTGTCTTGTTCACTGCTGAATCCCTAGCACTTAAAACACTGATGACTGAAATGACTGTGATTAGCACCTGAGTGAATGTCAGACTTAATTACCAGCACGATATTCCCTGAGCAGCCAGTACGTGAGAGGTACATTATGGGCATGCAGAGAAGTGACAGACTCAGCAGCCACCCTGGAGGAGCTCGCTGTCTAGGAGAGGGGACACATTACACCACGTAATGTCAGCTGTGGTATAGACTAGGCTGTGGGTTCGGGGAGACTTCCCCTTGGAGCAGCAAACTCAAATGCAGCCTCATTAAAAGTCAGTCATAAATCCATAAAGAGGCAAGAGGACTACTGTAGATTAAGAAACTAGATATGCATGAAGCCTGGCTGGACATTGGATTAATTTTTTAAAAACTACAAATGTGGACAATTAGAGAGAAAATTAATATAGTTTGTGTATTAGATGATACTGTGAAATGATTTTTAATTCCCCTAGGTATGATAGTAGTATTGTGGTTATATAAGAGAATGTCCTTATTCTGAGGAGTTAGGTGCTAAAGGACTTAGAGGTTAAAAGACTTAGAGGATCTCTGGACCTTTAGTGGCTTATAAGAAGTGTGTGTGTGTGTGTGTATAGACAAAACATGAGCCACAAGAGATGAAAGTAAATATGGCAAAATGTTAACAACTGGTGAATCCAGGTAAACGGTACCTGTTCTTTCACAGGTATGTGAAACTGCTGAATATGTGAAACTGCTAAAAATAAAAAGATAGGCAGAAAAAAGCCCCACCCAAACCAAGTCATTCTTTTCATAACCCACTAATGGCTTCTTATTTCATTCTGAATAATAACCAGTCCTAACAAAGGCTCTATATAACCTGGCCCCTGGCTACCTCCCGCCTGCCTTAGGAATCCTGCTTCAAGCAGTTTCACCTCAGGGTCTTTGCACATGGGGTTTGTTCCCTTTGCCAACAATGCTACCCTACCAGTATCTGCACAGCTCACTCACCTCTTTAGGGCCTTTACTCAAAGACTTACCCTGCCCCCCATCCAACACTGTAACTCCCACCCCTTCCTGAACATTCCCTATCACTTTCCCTGCTTCATTTTCTCCTTCCCTCTTATCACCATCCAGTCTACTCTGTATTTTGCTAATTCACTTGTTTATGATCTGTCTCTCCCACTATAAGCTTTAGGAAGGCAGGAATTTGTGTTCTTTTTATCCATTGCTGTATCTCTGGCATCAAGAACAGTTTGGCATATAGCAGGTATTCGAAAAGTATCTGCTGAATGAATGGCAGCAGCTCCATTCACACAAAATAACCAGCTTGTCCCTGTGACATGGTTTTAGCTATGCCTGAGCTACACAGCTTCCCTGTCCTCCCCCTGAACTTCGTCATGTCCATTTTCCAAACTTCTAGCCTTCCCATCAATCCTGTGTGTTGTTGTTGATCAGGCACTAAGTTGTGTCTGACTCTTTGCGACCCCACGGACTGCAGCACACCAGCCTCCTCTGTCCTCCACTATCTACTGGAGTTTGCTCAAATTCATGTCCATTGAGTCAGTGATGCTATCTAACCATCTCATCCTCTGACACCCTCTTCTCCTTTTGCCTTCAATCTTTCCCAGCAACAGGGTCTTTTCCAATGAGTCAGCTCTTCGAATCAGGTGGCCAAAGTACTGGAGCTTCAGCTTCAGCATCAGTCCTTTCAGTGACTATTCAGGGTTGATTTCCTTTAGGATTGACTGGTTTGATCCTGTGAGATCCCCAATATCTAGCCAATAAATTCTTTTTCTTCTTAAATTAGCCAGAGTAGCTTTTGGTAACTTCCACTCAAATCCCTGACTGGTGCTTCATCCAGTAGAAGTATTCCAAGGAACTCACGTGGAAATGCTGTGCTGGTTCAAGTGTGATAGCAAGGAAGGGGCCAGGTCTTCGATGGCCCTTAATACCACTCTGAGGGGCAAACGACAGGGCAATGGGGAGGGGTTTCAGCAGAAGCCCACACTCCAACCTAGCCTGGCTGTACAGTTAGAAAACAGATGTTAGTGCAGCCCCATCCTAGTCTGAGATGTTAGTGGTTTCACAGGCACCTGCATATACTGTTCCCACAAACCTCTCGAGCAGAGATGGGGAAACTTCAGCCCACAGGCCAGATCTAGCGTACTGCCTGTTTTTGTAGCATTCATAAATTAAAGGACAGTTTACAAAACAAAAGAATATTATGACATATGAAAATTATATAAGCTCAAACTTCAGTGTTGGTAAAGTTTCACTGGCAGACAGCCATGCTCATTTATGTATTGTCAATGGCTGTTTTTGAGCTACAAGGACAGAGTTAAGTGACTGCAATCACTGCTTGTATGGCCAGTGAAGTGTAAAATATTATTTGGCTGTATATAGAAAAAACTTGAAGACTCACCCAATAGTATATGGGCCACTGAGGCAAATCCACCCCACCTCTGAAAGAAATAATCAGAACATTTGCCTTGACAAGCTAGAGTCAAAATATCCTCCAATAAAGGCACCATTCTGATTTTTTTCCCCAAAGAAATTGGGACTGTTTTTCACTTAGGTTCTATGTTTAATTAAGCCTTACAGAAATTGCTTTGAGTGACTATCTTCTCAATTCTCCCAAAGATGGTGCTTAGTTACTAGCACTGTAAGTGCAGAGAACAGAAATTAATTCATTACATAAAATGTATGTCTTAAGGTATTTGGACGTAATTCTGTTAAAGACACTTGGCTCCCAGGGCTGACTTAGTTTTTCGTGCCTAACCAAGGTCCTTTCTACTCCAGGATTCTTCAGGAGCAGACAGCAACAAAACCAACCCGAGGAAGCTAGGTCCTCTGTTTTGTATGCCCAGGGCGCAGGGGAGTTGTTCATTCATAAGGGGCAGTACCTCAGAGCCCTCCTTGCAGTTCCTTGTCTGAATGAGCCTACCTACCTGGACCCTTGAGAGCCCCTAATGCCTTTGCCCACTCTCCCCACCCCACAACGCACCAGTAGGGAGCCCCAAGGTGAAGTACTTGTCTGGCCCTGGGTTAAACTGGATGATGCGGTTCCTGATGTATTTGGCCGCCCACTCACTGGCCTGAGAATAGTGGTCCAGGATGATAAGCTTCATCGTGTCCTGCAGAGGCAGGTGACAGAAAGAATCATTAGTAAGACATAAGGAAAAAGGGTGGAGGTGGTTGGGGTGGAGAGGTAAGCCCCTTTCTCTAGGTTGAGACAAGGAAAGGAAGGCTCTTTTAGTTCACAGTTAATATCAAAAAGCTGGGCCAAGTGCCTCCACCACCCAGCAGGAGGCGCTGCTGCGGGGCAGACCTGGGGTCCAAACTCGGTTCCTCTATTTATCACCGCAGGACCTCGGTTAAGGACCCAAGTTCTTTGAGCCTGTTTTCTCTTAACGTGAAAACAGGGACAACAGCACCTACCTGAGAGATTTCATGATGGTGAATATTAAATGAGAAAATGCCTGTAAACCACATAGTATTTATTCAACATAGTATGTTGGCTAGTACCTTGTAGCTCGACCCAGGCCCCCGTTCCCCTTCTTGACAACCCTCACCTGGCTAGATGCTATGCTCTACCCTTGAACAACAACTCACTAAACAGGTCATGGGATCATCTTGGATCACCAGAGTAGGTGGCGGACTGGAGAGGTGTGTTCTCTTTCAGTACCAGAGCGGGGTGCTCCTACCGGCCGGCCTTGCTTTGTGAATCCTCAGTTTCCACCAAAAACACCGGGTAAAGGCAATCACTCGGGAATGAGGGCGTTTACTCCTCCCCCAGCACTGCGGTCAAATCAGAGTGGGAAGGCCCGAGGCTGAGGTGGCTGGGCTGCGATTTACGGGGTTTTCCCCACGAACCGAAGTTTCGCCCCCCCACACACACACACCCCAATGGCAATCCCATCGCCCTCCCCGGGAGGAGGTCCAAGCAGATCGCTAGGAATCCCGGCCCCGGTGCTGGAGGCTGGGCAGCGCCCGGACCCCGCCCGCGAAGAGGGTCCCTGCGGTCCCCGCTCCCCACTTACGCAGATGCCTCCCGCCGGCGGCCGCAGCGACTGCGCCGGCAGCCCCGCCCCGCGCGGGTCATGTGGCTGCAGGTCACGCGGCGGCGCGCTCGGTCGGCGGGGCCGATTCTGAAGGGCCGCGGAAGATTATGCCCTGCGGGCCAGGGTCAGCCCTCTCTCATTTGAGTTCCGGGGCGGAGTAGGCCCGGGTGGCGGCGGAGGGGGTGGTGGGTACCTGGAGACTGGTTTGGTGGAAGAGAGAGACGGTGGGGGGTCCCAGGTTGCTCCCAGGGATGCAGTCCCCGGGCAGGGGTTCTGGAACCAGGTTTTCAGTTTTGGGGGGTGAGGCCGGGGAGGAAGAGCAGAATCGCTTCCTCCAGGGCTGAGCTTGTCTCTGACCTTTATGTTTTTAGATGTCATTTCTTTACCTAGTTAGTACTGCTTTTTTTGTTTTCAGTATAATTGGATTTTTTTCTACCTCTAGGGGGAAAAAAAGATCAATCTTTGCAGCAGTATAAACTAGAGAAAAACGTAAACTCTTGGTCTCCTCTATTCCTCCACCCTGAGATAATCATGTTAACAGTTTAGCCTACATCCTCAGTGAATTTTCCTTAAGATCCTTATATTTTACAGAAACATACCAAACGGGCCATCCCAAGGCAGCTGGGCGCCCATGTCTTGCAGTTTCCCTGATTCGGCTCGCTCTTTCCTTTTGGGCCCCGCTGAGGCTCCATCTTCTGGTGAGACCCTGATGAGCTAACACAAGTTCTGGGTACTTGTTCTTTGGCTTCACTGTTGGTGTAGGTTTTTTTGTTTGTTTGTTTGGTTGGTTTATTNCCTTTGCTCTGAATCCAACCACACTAGCCTCATTAAGAACAGAAATTAAATCTTTCTTTTCTGTCATACTTTCAACTTTCTCTGTGTGCTGTCTTTCTGCTATAAACATGGACCTGTACTCAAATTTTTCACTTTCCACCCAGCTCCACCATACCATGCCAAATCATTACATTTCTCTATTCTTTCCAGCCAAAGTTTCTGGTAGATTTATATATTTTATTTTTAATTACCAAATATATGTTAATTTCAACCTATTATGTTCTACTCTCTGCCCCATCAGTCTAATGAAGCTTGTCTTGCAGTGATTTCTCAATCTTCAGTTCAGTTCAGTTCAGTCACTTAGTCGTGTCCAACTCTTTGCAACCCCATGAATTGCAGCACTCTAGGCCTCCCTGTCCATCACCAACTCCCTGAGTTCACTCAAACTCACGTCCATTGAGTCGGTGATACCATCCAGCCATCTCATCCTCTGTTGTGCCCTTCTTCTCCTGCCCCAAATCCTTCCCACCATCAGAGTCTTTTCCAGTGTCAACTCTTCGCATGGAGTGGCCAAAGTACTGGAGAATCAGCTTTAGCATCATTTCTTCAAAGAACACCCAGGACTGATCTCCTTTAGAATGGACTGGTTGGATCTCCTTGCAGTTCAAGGGACTCTCAAGAATCTTCTCCAACACTACAGTTTAAAAGCATGAATTCTTTGGTGCTCAGCTTTCTTCACAGTCCAACTCTCACATCCATACATGACTACTAGAAAAAACATAACTGTTAGCATCTACTTATTAAATTGTTTTTTTCTTAGCAGTTCACTGATTTCCATATCACTTCTGCTACTGTACTTTAGGCTGATGTCTTCGGCAGGCATTACTACAAAAATGTTTCAATTTGTCTAGACAATATACAGTTTTATTTCATGTTTCAGTTAGAGGATTCTTTTGCAAATTTCAACAGGCAACAGCATTCCTCTCCATTCATACCCACTCAATTCTGTTAGGACTGTGCTGTCTTCTTGATTTTTATTTCCCAGAACAAGTGTCTCTTGCTGATGTAACAGATGAACGCTCAGTTGTTCCTTCTTCCTGAAATATTATTCTCCAGGTGACTTGCCTCCTATCTGCTAACTCCTCCAATTTATATTTCAAGTTTCAGTTAAAATTTCATTTTCTCCATACTTTTTGTGACTTCTCCAAATCTGAGTCTTTCCATCATACCCGTGTCCCATGCAACCTCTGAATGTACTGTGTATTCCCTTGTAAAACATTTATCAGATTCTTTTAATTACTCAGCTGTTTCTCTGTGTCTTACAGGGTGACTTCTATCACTAATCTCTAGACACAGGAGGCTAACTAATAGTAGATAACACTTTCTCTAATGCTTAGAAGACACCCATAAATATGCATTGAATAAATCAATGAATGAATGATAAAACAATGTTACAAAAAACCCCATCACCATTCATTAGAAGGTATATGGCTTCAGCCTATAGGGAACCTCTTGTTAGCTTAATAAATAAACATCTGTGTCATTTCTTTCTACATACCTTTACTGAAATTTTGCTTTTATTTTTTCTTTAAAGAGTCTGGTTTTTTTTTTTTTTTTTTACNGACCGATCGCTGGGGATGCGCGACTCTGCCGCAAACTCTGGGGAGCCCTTTCCCTGTCTGGGGCCTCTTGCTCGTGTTGCCCTATATTTGATATTCCCTGGGTCTTGGGCTACTAGGCCCCAGGCCCGGCTGGCCACCCACTTTGGTTTAATGCCGCCGCCTGCGTTCGTCTGGACCCCGCGGCGATCTCAGTGCGCGTGGGGCCAGATTTCCTCCAGCGAGCGCTGCAGGCTCAGCGCCACCCGCTTCTCGGTGTCTGCCCTCCTCATGTCCATCTCTCGGGGCTCCTCGGCCTCTGCGCGCCCCCGAGTCTTTTTTNCCGCGGCGATCTCAGTGCGCGTGGGGCCAGATTTCCTCCAGCGAGCGCTGCAGGCTCAGCGCCACCCGCTTCTCGGTGTCTGCCCTCCTCATGTCCATCTCTCGGGGCTCCTCGGCCTCTGCGCGCCCCCGAGTCTTTTTTCCTCCCTATTTCATTTATTTGAGAGCAGTACATTCGCATCCATATCGTCCCCATTTGTGTCTTTCCATCTCTCCCGCCTGCCTCTTTTTTCCCCTACAGTTTTCTCGGTTTCTTTCCTTGCGTCCTTTCCCTTTCCCTCCATTTCTGCTGTTTCTTCTCTGTCAGTCATCCAACTTTATATTTCTGACCCTTTCCCCCTTTCTGCCCAC
>SJYV01016348.1:573216-603354 GCA_006410875.1 Neotragus pygmaeus | reverse complement strand
TGTGAAGAAGGCTGAGTGCCAAAGAATTGATGCGTTTGAACTGTGGTGTTGAAGAAGACTCTTGAGAGTCCCTTGGACTGCAAGGAGATCCAACCAGCCCATTCTGAAGGAGATCAGCCCTGGGATTTCTTTGGAAGGAATGATGTGAAAGCTGAAACTCCAGTACTTTGGCCACCTCATGGGAAGAGTTGACTCATTGGAAAAGACTCTTATGCTGGGAGGGATTGGGGGCAGGAGGAGAAGGGGGCGACCGAGGATGAGATGGCATCACTGACTCGATGGACGTGAGTCTGAGTGAACTCCGGGAGATGGTGATGAACAGGGAGGCCTGGTGTGCTTTGATTCATGGGGTCGCAAAGAGTTGGACACGACTGAGCGACTGAACTGAACTGAACTGAGACCTCCTACCGGAGAAGGCAATTGCACCCCACTCCAGTACTCTTGCCTGGAAACTCCCATTGACAGAGGAGCCTGGTAGGCTGCAGTCCATGGGGTCGCTAAGCGTCGGACATGACTGAGCGACTTCACTTTCATGCATTGGAGAAGGAAATGGCAACCCACTCCAGTGTTCTTGCCTGGAGAATCCCAGGGATGGAGGAGCCTGGTGGGCTGCCGTTTGTGGGGTTGCACAGAGTCGGACATGAGTGAAGCGACTTAGCAGCAGCAGCAGCAGCCCTCCTACTCCTGACTTCCTCTAAGGAAATAATAAATATCTGTGTGCAATATTTATTTAAGCCACTGCTGGTAGAGTTTTCTGTGACTTAAGATCAAAAACATGACTCACTGTTATAGCAGATGACTCAGGTCAGAATTCTGTATGAATCTTTCTTCTAATAAAATCCAGGAAAGTTTAGAGCTGTCAGTGAGGGATGTAGAACCAATAGAAAACAGACACAAAGCCCTGTTGACATCAGTTGAGCTGTCTAAATCTAACCATATCCGAAGCCAAATATACTCTGTTGGGTTTAAGTTGGGTGAATAACTAAATACAAAAATAAATATCTTTTTTCCCCTGAGGTTAGTTATGGGATACTCTGGAAGAATATTGAGGTATCTATTGCTGCATAACAGATTATCCCAAAACTTAGTGGCTGAAAACAATAATTAAAATAAGGGCTAAAAAAAAAATGTGCTATCAAGTCATGCGACCTGGAGGAAACTTAAAATGTGTGTTATTGAAAAAAACTATGCATTATAATATTCCTTTTATTTATTTTTCTTTTCTGATTCAGTTCAGTTCAGGTCAGTCGTTCAGTAGTGTCCAACTCTTTGCAACCCCATGAACTGCAGCACATCAGGCCTCCCTGTTCATCACCATCTCTCGGAGTTCACTCAGACTCACGTCCATCGAGTCCGTGATGCCATCCAGCCATCTCATCCTCGGTCGTCCCCTTCTCCTCCTGCCCCCAATCCCTCCCAGCATAAGAGTCTTTTCCAATGAGTCAACTCTTCCCATGAGGCAGCCAAAGTACTGGAGTTTCAGCTTTCACATCATTCCTTCCAAAGAAATCCCAGGGCTGATCTCCTTCAGAATGCACTGGTTGGATCTCCTTGCAGTCCAAGGGACTCTCAAGAGTCTTCTCCAACACCACAGTTCAAAAGCACCAATTCTTTGGCGTTCAGCCTTCTTNGCATTTCTCTTGATGTACTCTGCATGTAAGTTAAATAAGCAAGGTGACAGTATACAGCCTTGACGTACTTCTTTCTCAATTTGGAACCAGTCCATTGTTCCATGTCCAGTTCTAACTGTTGCTTCTTGATCTGCATACAGATTTCTCAGGAGGCAGGTCAGGTGGTCTGTTATTCCCACCTCTTTCAGAATTTTCCACAGTTTGTGGTAATCCAAACAAAGGCTTTAGTCTTTGACTAAAGTAGTCAATGAAACATACGTAGATGTTTTTCTGGAATTCTCTTGCATTTTTGATGATCCAGAGGATGTTGGCAATTTGATATCTGGTTCCTCTGCCTTTTCTAAGTCCAACTTGAACATCTGGAAGTTCTTGGTTCATGTACTATTAAAACCTAGCTTTGAGAATTTTGAGCATTGCTTTGCTAGTATGTGAGATGAGTGCAATTATGTGGTAGTTTGAACATTCTTTGGCCTTGCCTTTCTTTGGGATTGGAATGAAAACTCACTTTTACCAGTTCTGTAGCTACTGCTGAGTTTTCCATATTTACTGGCTTGCAGCACTTTCACAGCATTATCTTTTAGGAATTGAAATAGCTCACCTGAAATTCCATCACCTCCACCAGCTTTATTCATCTTGATGCTTCCTAAGGCCCACTTGACTTCGCACTCTAAGATGTCTGGCTCTAGGTGAGTGGTCACACCATCGTGGTTATCTGGGTCATTAAGATCCTTTTTATATAGTAGTTCTGTGTCTTCTTGCCACCTCTTCTTAATATCTTCTGTTTCTGTTAAGTCCGTACTGTTTCTGTAATTTATTGTGCCCATCTTTGCATGAAATGTTCCCTTGCCATCTCTAATTTTCTTGGAGAGATCTCTAGTCTTTCCCATTCTATTGTTTTTCTCTATTTCTATGCATTGATCCCTGAGGAAGCCTTTCTTATCTCTCCTTGCTATTCTTTGGAACTCTGAATTCAAATAGGTGTATCTTTCCCTTTCTCCTTTGCCTTTAGCTTCTCTTGTTTTCTCAGCTATTTGTAAGGCCTCTTCAGACAACCATTTTGCCTTTTTGCATTTCTCCTTCTTGGAGATAGTTTTGATCACCTCCTCCTACACAGTGTTACAAACCCCTGTCAGTAGTTCTTAAGGCACTCTTATCTATCAGATTGTATCCCTTGAATCTATTTGTCACATCCACTGTGTAATCGTAGTGGATTTGATTTAGGTCATACCTGAATGGTTTAGTGGTTTTCCCTACTTTCTTCAATTTAAGTCTGAATTTGGCAATAAGGAGTTCATGATCTGGGCCACAGTCAGCTCCTGGTCTTGTTTTTGCTGACTGTACAGAGCTTCTCCATCTTTGGCTACAAAGAACATAATCAGTCTGATTTCGGTGTTGACCATCTGGTGATGGCCATGTGTAGAGTCACCTCTTGCGTTGTTGGAAGAGGGTGTTTGCTATGAGCAGTGCATTGTCTTGACAAAACTCTGCTAGCCTTTGCCCTGCTTCATTTTGTGCTCCAAGACCAAAGTTGCCTGTTATTCCAGGTATCTGTTGACTTCCTACTTTTGCATTTCAGTCCCCTATGATGAAAAAGACATCTTTTTTTGGTTTTAGTTCTAGAAGTTCTTGTAGGTCCTCATAGATCCATTCAACTTTAGCTTCTTTGGCATTTGTGGTTGGGACATAGACTTAGGTCACTGTGATATTGAATGGCTTGCCTTGGAAATAAACAAAAAAATATCTCATTTTTGAGATTGCACCCAAGGACTGCATTTCGGACTCTTTTGTTGACTATGAGAGCTACTCCATTTCTCCTAAGGGATTCTTACCACAGTAGTAGATGTAATGATTATCTAAATTAAAATTGCCCAATTTGGTCCTTTTTAGTTCACTGATTCCTAAAATGTCAGTATTCACTGTTGCTATCTCCTGTTTTACCACTTCTGATGTACCTTGATTCATGGACCTAACGAGACTTCCCTGGTGGCTCAGACAGTAAAGTGTCTGCCTCCGCTGGAGAAGGAAATGGCAATCCACTCCAGTACTATTGCCTGGAAAATTCCATGGACAGAGGAGCCTGATAGGTTACAGTCCATGGGGTCACAAAGAGTCAGACACGACTGAGCGACTTTACTTCACATGGACCTAACATTCCAGGTTTCTATGCAATATTGCTCTATACAGCATAGGACTTTACTTCCAATACCAATCATATCCACAAATGGGTATTGTTTCCACTTTGGCTCAACCTCTTCATTCTTTCTGGAGCTATTTCTCCAGTCTTTTCCAGTAGCATATTGGGCACCTACAGACCTGGGGAGTTCATCTTTCAGTGTCATATCTTTTGCTTTTTCATACTGTTCATATGGTTCTTCTCAGTATTCTTCTGAAGTATACTGAAATGGTTTGCCATTCACTCTCCAGTGGACCATGTTTTGTCAGAACTCTCCACCATGACCTGTCAGTCTTGGGTGACCCTACACAGCATGGCTCATAGTTTCATTGAGTTAGAGAAGGCTGTGATCCTCGTGATCAGTTTGGTTAGTTTTCTGTGACTGTGGTTTCCCTTCTGTCTGCCCTCTGATGGATGAGGATAAGAGGCTTGTGGAAGCTTCCTGATGGGAGGGACTGGCTGTGNCCCCCCACACACACACACCCCAATGGCAATCCCATCGCCCTCCCCGGGAGGAGGTCCAAGCAGATCGCTAGGAATCCCGGCCCCGGTGCTGGAGGCTGGGCAGCGCCCGGACCCCGCCCGCGAAGAGGGTCCCTGCGGTCCCCGCTCCCCACTTACGCAGATGCCTCCCGCCGGCGGCCGCAGCGACTGCGCCGGCAGCCCCGCCCCGCGCGGGTCATGTGGCTGCAGGTCACGCGGCGGCGCGCTCGGTCGGCGGGGCCGATTCTGAAGGGCCGCGGAAGATTATGCCCTGCGGGCCAGGGTCAGCCCTCTCTCATTTGAGTTCCGGGGCGGAGTAGGCCCGGGTGGCGGCGGAGGGGGTGGTGGGTACCTGGAGACTGGTTTGGTGGAAGAGAGAGACGGTGGGGGGTCCCAGGTTGCTCCCAGGGATGCAGTCCCCGGGCAGGGGTTCTGGAACCAGGTTTTCAGTTTTGGGGGGTGAGGCCGGGGAGGAAGAGCAGAATCGCTTCCTCCAGGGCTGAGCTTGTCTCTGACCTTTATGTTTTTAGATGTCATTTCTTTACCTAGTTAGTACTGCTTTTTTTGTTTTCAGTATAATTGGATTTTTTTCTACCTCTAGGGGGAAAAAAAGATCAATCTTTGCAGCAGTATAAACTAGAGAAAAACGTAAACTCTTGGTCTCCTCTATTCCTCCACCCTGAGATAATCATGTTAACAGTTTAGCCTACATCCTCAGTGAATTTTCCTTAAGATCCTTATATTTTACAGAAACATACCAAACGGGCCATCCCAAGGCAGCTGGGCGCCCATGTCTTGCAGTTTCCCTGATTCGGCTCGCTCTTTCCTTTTGGGCCCCGCTGAGGCTCCATCTTCTGGTGAGACCCTGATGAGCTAACACAAGTTCTGGGTACTTGTTCTTTGGCTTCACTGTTGGTGTAGGTTTTTTTGTTTGTTTGTTTGGTTGGTTTATTTATTTTTTATTTAGTTAGAAATCTCATCTCAGCCTGAGGATTGCAGATGTTTCTCAGTGAGGTTCCCACCCTATCTCCAAATACTTCAGGTAATAGGCTGTTAATCAGCAGCTAGTCAGCTAGCTGCCTTTAGATAGGTCTAGGAAGTAACCTTAATTGGGCCTGTTTCCCTAGAGTTGGGCTTCCTTCATAGCTCAGTCCTTAAAGAATCTGCCTGCAATGCAGAAGACCCAGGTTCAATCCCTGGATCAGGAAGATCCCTTGGAGAAGGAAATGGCAACCCACTCTAGTATACTTGACTGGAGAATCCCGTGGACAGAGGAGCCTGGCGGGCAAGAGTCAGACATAACTTAGCGACTAAGCCACCACCACCCCAGAGTTACCCTTTCTGTAGGGAACCACTGCGGGTGTCTGTTAACTCGAGACTCTGGAGTCCACAGGGGGACTAATCAGAAAGGGTTTGAATTCTGTTCTTGCCAATATCCACTTGAGTGAGTGACTCAAGCCAATGACTCCCCCAATTCTTAATTTTCTTCTCTGGAACTTGGGGATTGAATTTGGGGAAATTAAGTAAATACTGACCTCATGTGGCTGTTGTGAGCATTAAATGAGAAACGGGGAGCTCTCCATGTCCATGGTTCCACATGCACAAATTCAACCAAACTTGGATAGAAAATATTTGAAAAACAATTTCTAAAAGTTCCTAAAAAGCAAAACTTGTGTTTTGCTGTATACCCAGCAACTGTTTACATAGTAGTTAGGTTGTCTTAGGGATTATAATCCCTAACACATGGGAAATAGATGGGGAAACACTAGAAACAGTGTCAGACTTTATTTGGGGGGGGGGGACTCCAAAATCACTGCAGATGGTGATTGCAGCCATGAAATTAAAAGACGCTTACTCCTTGGAAGAAAAGTTATGACCAACCTAGATAGCATATTCAAAAGCAGAGACATTACTTTGCCGACTAAGGTCCGTCTAGTCAAGGCTATGGTTTTTCCTGGTCATGTATGGATGTGAGAGTTGGACTGTGAAGAAGGCTGAGTGCCAAAGAATTGATGCGTTTGAACTGTGGTGTTGAAGAAGACTCTTGAGAGTCCCTTGGACTGCAAGGAGATCCAACCAGCCCATTCTGAAGGAGATCAGCCCTGGGATTTCTTTGGAAGNATCACTGCAGATGGTGACTGCAGCCATGAAATTAAAAGACGCTTACTCCTTGGAAGAAAAGTTATGACCAACCTAGATAGTATATTCAAAAGCAGAGACATTACTTTGCCGACTAAGGTCCGTCTAGTCAAGGCTATGGTTTTTCCTGTGGTCATGTATGGATGTGAGAGTTGGACTGTGAAGAAGGCTGAGCGCCGAAGAACTGATGCTTTTGAACTGTGGTGTTGGAGAAGACTCTTGAGAGTCCCTTGGACTGCAAGGAGATCCAACCAGTCCATTCTGAATGAGATCAGCCCTGTGATTTCTTTGGAAGGAATGATGCTAAAGCTTAAACTCCAGTACTTTGGCCACCTCACGAGAAGAGTTGACTCACTGGAAAAGACTCAGATGCTGGGAGGGATTGGGGGCAGGAGGAGAAGGGGATAACAGAGGATGAGATGGCTGGATGGCATCACTGACTCGATGGACGTGAGTCTGAGTGAACTTCGGGAGTTGGTGATGGACAGGGAGGTCTGGCGTGCTGCGATTCATGGGGTCGCAAAGAGTTGGACACAACTGAGCGACAGAACTGAACTGAACTGAGAACCCATTAAGAGTGAGTGTTTTATCATTCAAGGCGTTGTTTCACACGTCATCCTAACATTACATTTTACTTTCAGAATGGCTGAATGTTCTCCAAGATTGTGTTTACTTTGAAAAACAGTGAAACTGACAGTGGGCCAGAAGAAGTTTATCATCTTAGGAACAGAGTTCTGTGGCCAGTGCCTCTATGTCACATCACCCATCATTACCTGTTCCTCAGTGCTGCTATGTACAGCTGAAGAGGTCAAGTACTGCCCAACTCCAGAGAGAGTCATTCATATAGCTTATGATTTGAATAGCATTCTCTGGAGTTGGGAAACATTCAGATACCTTGCATCCCCTAATAACCAGTGAGGGGAAAGCGAGTGAAGATATGAGGCTAGTTCAAGAGAGATCTAATGGGTAAAGAGGGTAAACTGAATAAGCTCCAAAACAGGCCCAGATGCTGACCATTCCCTTCTCCAGAAGCACTCGGGGTCCCAGAAGACAGATCAAGGGCAGCTCTTGGCTGCCACCACTGTGCAGTTCTGTCACACACTTTATGGAGTTCTCAGGGCATTAGGCAAAGTGTCAAGGATTCCAAGAGGCAAAGATTTGTTTCCTGACCTCTCCTTCTGGAGTTTACACACCAGTTGAATAGCAAGAGTGGGCACAATAAATATAAAGAAAAAAATCAAAGAAGAGAAAAAGGAAGATAAGTGGTAGACCAAGCTATATAGATGGCATTCAGAACTAAAGGATTTTGGGACTTCTCTAGTGGTCTGGTGGTTAAGATGTCCTCTTCCAAGGCAGGGAGTGGGGGGGATTCGATCCCTGATCAGGGAGCTAAAAACCTACATTCCTGTAGACCAAAAACCAAAATATAAAACAGAAGCAGACTGTAGCAAATACAATAAAGGCTATGAAAATGGTTCACATTAAAAAAAAAAAAAACTAAAGAATTTTAAGGAGCTATGTTTAAGGGAAGTGGGGGAGTGAGTTTTAGCTGTGCCTGAAACAAGAATCAGCACTAACTGGAAAAAAAAAAAAAAAGGAGAAGGAATCTTCCAGGCCAAGTAGAGGCTAAAATGGGGCTGGCTTTTTGAATGACACGTCACTCCATTTCCTTGGCTCCTTCTGTGGGAGGTGCCACTGCTCCCACAGAGCCTCCACCCTCTGCTGTCATTTGCCACACCTGATTTGCTTGTCATACACAAAGGCTCCTGTTTTAGGAAATTTGGACACAATCTTCACATGCTAAGCTCTACCCTCTTGTGTCACTCCTCAGGATACTCAGAAGCTCTTCTTTGGCAGCGATGAATACAAACAGTTTAATTTACTTAAATATTCCAAAGAATGATCATTGGTGTCATAAACAAGTGAACCAACAATACTCAGCCTGAACCACCAGATGTCAGCCTTTATACACTAATCAATCTCAACAGGCCACAGACTCAACAAAGTACATGAGCTCATGAATTCATGATAGGAATTTTCCATAGCAGCCCAAGGTCTTCAGACTTTTCTATTAGCAAACAGAGATGCTCCAAAAACTCTTGCAGTCACTGCTGTACCCACACTGGACCCTACATGTTAGCTGCTCTACACTGCATAGAAATGAGTGTCATCTGGCAGAGCTACTCAAAGGAAAACTAAAACAAACAAACAAACAAAAAACGTCTGTTCCAGGTTGAGATGGAGGGAAGATAGTAAGGGGAACAGCTGCTG
Source organism: Neotragus pygmaeus (assembly GCA_006410875.1). Taxonomy (NCBI): domain Eukaryota; kingdom Metazoa; phylum Chordata; class Mammalia; order Artiodactyla; family Bovidae; genus Neotragus; species Neotragus pygmaeus. The sequence goes on along the minus strand of SJYV01016348.1, from coordinate 594,657 downwards.
CTTTCATACCACTAACTGCACCTATAGCAAAATAGAACTGTCCAGTTTGTAGAGTTTCTCTATTTGCTGAGGGCACTTAGGAGTTAGAGACCAGGTGGTTAAAACCCTGCTGGATGCATACCATACTTCATCTAAGCCGGACAGTCTGAGGGGATTGTTTCCCATCAGCTTGTTCACCTGGATCTCCATTCACCCACAGTCACTCCCGTGGGAGCACTGTTGTCCTCAGTGGCAGATGTAATACCTTTGAAACCCAATCAGCTTGTCATTCTTCCCGTCCAATGACTTTCCATAGCACTGGAGACAAACTCTCTGCCATGCCATGCGAGGTGCTGCTTGGCCTGGCCCTAGCTGTCTGCCCCTACACTACCCACTCTATTCCCCACTCTGCCCCCAGCAATGGCTGTTACGCAATTCCAAGAATAAACCAAATACATTCCTGCCTCAGGGCCTTTGCACTCACTGTTTCTTCCCTCAGGAAGTTTCTTCCTGGAAGTCTTTGCCTACTTGTTCCCTCATTCAAGTGTCTGGAAAAGCATAGCCTTTTTCCCCAGCCCCCGCCCCCACTCTCTGGCTTCACTGCACAGCTTGCCAGATCTTAGTTCCCCGACTAGGAACCAAACCCAGGCCACAGCAGTGAGAGTGTCAAGTCCTAACCTTTGGACTGCCAGGGAATTCCCAAAACATTGCCTCCTTACAGAGATCTCACCTGACTCTTCTATCTAAAACATAACCACCTGTGGAGATTCCAGGCTTTCACTGCCATGTGGCCTCAGTCCCTGGTTGGAGAACTGCAAGCCACATGGTATGCCCCCACAAGAAACAAAATTAAATAAAATATAAACTTTCATTGCCCTACCAATTCCTAATTCACTCCATCCCCTCATCCACATTATTCTTCTCTATAGACCTACCATTGTCTGAAATTATATATATGCTTTTTACTTATTTGTTATTGTCTTCCATACTAGAATGTAAGCTCATGAGGGCCAGGACCTGTGGGCCCTGTTTGCTTCCCTATCACCTATCCTTTAAGAAGCAGTGTATACTTAGTGACCCCACAATAAATATTTGTTGAATGAATACACGAAAATTCATTCTCTTACCCTATAAGTTGCTTTTCTATTTCCATTCATGGCATTTCTTTTATCTTAGTCAAATTACTGAATTTGGGAGTATTTTTGACTCATCATTCTCATTTCTGTGTTCAATCATTGCCAAGACTTTCCTACTCTTTCATGAGCCCAGCCCTTTATCCCTCTATTCCCATAGTGTCTTAGATCAGTGGTCTCCAANACAATATCCTCAATTTTAATAGAAGTTCAAGATAAGCTATCTGAATTTGATTGACAAATAGAATCTGAAAAATATTATTTGATGTTGTCAATGTAAGAACTAAAAATAATATTTTTCTGAGAAAAGATTGGAGAGGAAAAGTGAATCAGGGAATTAAGGAGAAAATTCATACAGATGAAGAACCAATAAAACCTATAAGTAAATTAAAAAATCCTCAAAAGGAAAAATTTAAAATTTGTGTGAGCAAAGAGAGTCAGTAACTTAATGAATAAAATAGGAAAGTATTTAAAATTTCCGTAACAAATTTGGAGGTGAGAACTGTTCTGAGAATCTGTTTCTTTTTTGTGCATATTCTTTTGATTTCGTTTGCCATATTCATTTGCCACAGTTTTTTTTTTTGGGGGGGGAGGGGGTTGTTGTTGGTTTTAAAATACTATAACATTTCAATAAAATTTTATGTAATACCTCATATCTTATGAGATACTTGAATTTAAAGGGATGAATATACACTATTAGTGTGAAGTTCATTAAAAAAATAATAATAACTAGTTCTGTGAGTATCATTAGGACTTCCTTGGTGGCTCAGCAGTAAAGAACCCACCAACAATACAGGAGACACAGAAAATATGGGTTCATTCCCTGGGTTGGTAAGATCCCTTGGAGGAAGGCATGGCAACCCTCTCCAATACTCTTGTTAGGAAAATCCCATCAACAGAGGAGCTTGACAGGCTAAAGTCCATGGGGTCACAAAGAATCAGAAATGACTGAAGCGACTGAGCAGGCATGTATGGGACTATCACTAGGAAAACTAGGATTTATGGTTTTCAATTTTACGATCAAAAAACAAAAGTAAAATTTACTTTTAAATATCAATTTTTATTGTTTTATATAAAGTTTTCTGTGACATATTCACCCCTGATTCATATCACTCTAGGAATTATTCAATTATACAAAACAGATTTTTTACTTAAATCAAAAGAGTCCATTGTGACAGAGCACCCACACAAAAATAAATCTATTTCAGCATATTTTAGTTAATTTATAGTCAGTATTTCTAGTTGAATGATACTTGAATAAGATAATTGTGGTTTTCTACAAAATAAAGAATGGTATAGAAGCAGGAATGTGGATTTAACAAAAAATAAATGAATGTAAGAAAAATTAATAGCCGATGGATTATTAAATATCCTTATTAAATTATTGCAAATAATAATAATAAAAAAAAAGCCACTGAACTGTTTGAGTGGCTGAAGGTGGTATTTGTATTCCATGAAGTTATGACTTCAATAGCTTATATGCAAAACAGAACGTGGCTTCCATTTTACGGGGAAAATAAAAAGGTTGTTTTCCTTACAGAAAATTGTTTTAAGCTTCTTTGCATCTCTCTTATTATTTTATATACAAGAGGTTTTAAGGGAAAAATTGTGTGTTTTTTGGTTTTTAACATTTCCTTAACATTACCTATTGTTGTGTGTGTTTTAGATAACTATCTCCAGATCAGACCAGCTGGATCCCAGTTATCACCACTTACAATCTTGACATCTACACACTTCTGTAATCCCCATAGCAAGGCCTGTTCTCATCTTCATTAAATGTGTGAGATTTTCATGAATAGAAGTTATATAACCTGTTTATTCTTATCACCTGGTAAAAGACATGCTGTAACTTAAATTGAAGGAATCTTCTGTCAGATGCATTTGTTCTTTATACTGTATTCATTTTATTTTTATTTTTTAATTTAAATTTATTTATTTTAATTGGAGGCTAATTATTTTACAATATTGTACTGGTTTTGCCATATATCAACATNCAGGCACTCTTATCTATCAGATCTAGGCCCTTAAATCTATTTCTCATTTCCACTGTATAATCATAAGGGATTTGATTTAGGTCATACCTGAATGGTCTAGCGGTTTTCCCTACTTTCTTCAATTTAAGTCTGAAATTGGTGGCTAAAACTTCCAAAACTATGTTGAATAGTAGTGGTGAGAGTGGGCACCCTTGTCTTGTTCCTGACTTTAGGGGAAATGCTTTCACTTTTTCACCATTAAGTTTAGTTTGCTGTGGGTTTATCATATATGGCTTTTATTATGTTGAGGTATGTTCCTTCTGTACCTGCTTTCTGGAAAGCTTTTATCATAAAAGGGTGTTGAATTTTGTCAAAGGCTTTCTCTGCATCTATTGAGATAATCATATGGTTTTTATCTTTCAGTTTGTTAATGTGGTATATCACATTGATTGATTTGGAAATATTGAATAATCCTTGCATCCCTGGGATAAAGCCCATGTGGTCATGATGTATGATCTTTTTAATATGTTGTTGGATTCTGTTTGCTAGAATTTTGTTGAGGATTTTTGCATATTATAGTATTCTAACCATATGACTTTCTGGAAAAGGCAGAAGTATGGAGACAATAAAAAAGATGTTTTCCAGGAATTAACAGGAAACAATGGAAACAACAAGGAGGCTGGGATGAATGGGTGGAGTACAGAGATTATAGGGTAGTGAAACTATTCTATATAACACTGTAGTGATGGATACATGGCCTTCATTGTACTTTTGTCTAAACCCTTGTACAAGAGTGAACTCTGATGTAAACTGGACTTTGGGTGATTATAATGTGTAGGTTCATCACTAGTAACAAATGCACCACTTTGATCAGTAGTGTATTGAATGAAGTCTCATGAGAAATCCTGAACCAGAATCACTCCGCTAAGTCAATCCTGAGTTCCTGACCCACAGAAGCTGTGAGGAAATAAACATTTGTTGTTTAAAACTGCTGCATTATAAAGTAATTTGTTATGCTGCAGTAGATATCTAACACACTCAGGAAAATTCCATAGGTGGGATAGATGTTGAGCAAGAGATCCAACCCCTGTTTTCTCTCCCCCGTGCCTGGGGGTGCATCATCTGACCCACCAATGACTCTCCATTCCTCAGACCACACCTTCCCATATTGTGCTGTCTTCTGCTGTGTTTCTGAATCCCCTGCCAAGGCTACTGCTGTTATTTGCTTTCTTATTATCTGAGGCCATGTCTTAATCTCCATTTCCTATAGCTCTTTCTCACTTTCTGATCTCACAACTTATTCACTGATCTTTGCATTTCCCATACCACCTAGCTCAGTACTTTGCATATAAAAGTCAAAGCCCCACATGTTTCAGAGCATTGGCTGTGAAGCCCAGTGGGTTCGGATACTAGATCACCCACTTGTTAGCTGGGACGTTTTCTTAATCTCTGTGCCTCAGTTTCCTCAACTGTGAAGTAGGGAAACTCCTTCATAGGGTTGTCATGAGGTTTAAAATAGACCGTCACATGTAAAGCACTTGGCACTATGCCTGAACATGGCAGCTGCTCCATAAATATCACTTATTAGGTTGAATCATACAAAATTGTCATTTTTATAGATTAGAACGGAGAAGGCGATGGCACCCCACTCCAGTACTCTTGCCTGGAAAATCCCATGGACAGGTGAGCCTGGTAGGCTGCGGTCCATGGGGTCACGAAGAGTCGGACACGACTGAGTGACTTCCCTTTCACTTTTCAGTTTCTTGCATTGGAGAAGGAAATGGCGGCCCACTCCAGTGTTCTTGCCTGGTGATTCCCAGGGACGGGGAAGCCTGGTTGGCTGCCGTCTATGGGGTCACACAGAGTCGGACACGACTGAAGTGACTTAGCAGCAGCAGCATGGATTAGAAACCAAATACTGTCCATTTTACATAGTTTAATCCCATATTATTATTGTTGTTGTTCTTGCACCAGAGTTATATTCAGAGAAACAAGTCTGGTGACCAAAAGCAATTAGAATTGTTGTTACGGTCTCTAGAGTAATATCAAAGACAATCCAAATCAGAACTCAGAGCACCTTTTAAAATTCTCCTTGCCTCATTCCTTTTACTGCTAACCAGGAAACATTTTTCTACTGCTCATTCTAAATTTCTAACTAAAAAAATCTGCCCCAACACCCCATCGCACATAACCAGCCAAAGCAGGTGACTGCCTCACCCTTCCTTCAACTTAACGTCCATTCTCCTTTTCCTTACAGTAAATTTCTGTCTTTTTTGATGCAGATACCACAGTTTGGCTTCCCAGTTGTTCTCTTTTCCTCTCTCTCTCATTCCAAAAACCCAGATATGATACTGCCAAAAACTGGCTTCCTAGAGAGCAGGTGAGAGGGGAGCGACTAAGAAGGCAAATGCAAAATTTCTCTTTCTCTGTTTAAAAAATATATATTTATGGTAAAAACAGCATAAGAGTTACCATCTTAATCCTTTTTAAGTGTTCAGCTCAGTATGGTTAGTACACTCATGTTTTACAACTCGTCTCTACAGCTCTTTCATCTTGCAAAACTGAAACTGCATACCCATTAGACAACAGCTCCCCATTTCCTCCTGCCCTGAGCCCATGCAGCCACTACTTTCTGTCTCGACCAATTCATTTACTCTTGTTCCCTCATATACAAAGAATTATATGGCATTTGACTTTTTGCAACTGACTTATTTCACTTAGCATATGTTCTCAAGTTCCATCCACATTGTAGCATGTGTCAGAATGTCCTTCTTTTTAAAGGTTGAAAATTATTCTGTTGTGTGTGTGTGTTGTGTATATACACATATATACATACCTTTTAGTCTGTTCATCTGTCCAGGTACACTGGGTTGCTCCTACCTCTTGGCTATTGCAGAATTCCTTTTAAGTGGAGAAATGTGGACAAGTTTAGTAATTTCAGGCTCCTTCACAAGGGGATGATGGTATAATAAGATGCATGATCATGTGGTTCAGATATTAGATCGGAAAGCAGCTCAGAGCCCCAAGAGAGCCACATAGATCAAAGCCAGAGAGACCTGGGGCATATCCAGGAATGCAGGCCAGAGCCACTGTTTGACTTTGATTCCCAGCTCTACCACTTACTGACTGTAACTTCTGAGAAGTCACTTAATTTCTTTCTGCTTAATTGCTTCATCCATAAAATAGGAAAAATAGCACCTACCTTATGGTATGTACTATGATTGCCAAGAGTCGTTTACCTCAGGGAGGAATAAATGATTTAATACATGTAAGGCACTTAGAGCAGTGCCTGGCACGGAGTTAGCTGTCACTAAGGGATCGTTGTTATTATTACTAGAGTTTTGAGATGGGCCTTGAAAAACAGTTAGGATTTGGTCACTGAAGTGGAAGAGGGTGGCATTATAGACAGGGATGATCAGAAACAGGAAGCCACAGAGGCTTGGAGGAATAGTGTTTCCAGATTTAAGAAATATAAACAGGAGACCCAGTTAAATTTGAATCATTTCTACTTTCTTATGCATATCTACTTTGAGATAAAAGAAAATCCTCCATGAGATATTCTAAAAGCTTTTTTTTGGCTGCGCCATCACTTGCTGCGTGGGGCTTTCTGTGGTAGCAGGGAGTGGGGGCTTCCTTCTAGTTGTGATGCTCGGGCTTCTCATCTTAGTGGGTTCTCTTGCTGCAGAGCACAGACTCTCACTGCGTGGGCTTTAGCAGTTGCAGCATGTGAGCTCCATAGCTGTGGCTTTAGTTTTTCCTCGGCATGTGGAATCCTGGGCCAGAGATCGAACCCACGTCCCCTACATTGGTAGGCGGATTCTTACCTCCTGTACTAACGGATAAGTGTCTCTAAAAGCATATTTTTGTTTATCTGAAATAAATTGCATCTAAATTAGAGACTTCTTTCTTTCTTTATATTTCCCTGGTGATTCGGCTTTTAATAGCTTGTTGTTTTGCAGGATTTTCTTATAAAATTCCCCAATGTGACAGTCTATGTATGTTTCATTTACATTTATAAAATTTTACATAGTTATTTTTGGCTGTCCTGGGTCTTCATTGCTGTCCTCTGGCTTTCTCTGGTTGCAGCAACTAGGGGCTACTCTTTCATTGTGGTGCATCAGCTTCTCTTGTGGAGCATGGGCTCTAGGTGCTCTGGCTTCAGTTGTTGCAGGAAGCAGGCTTGGTTGCCCTGCAGCATGTGGGATTGGCAGGCAGATTCTTAACCACTGGACCACCAGGGAAGTCCTATTTACATTTTAATGTGATTTCCTTAGTAGTCACAACCAAGTTAACTTGTCCTTGGCCATTGAACTTTCGCTAAGGAGAAATCATGCTCAGTGTAATGTAAACACAATTATAAATTTAGTTAAAATATCCAGCATTGACGATAAAATTGTTCTGTTGTGTCAATAGAAATATGTATTTTGGTGAATCACAGCTTCGTGATAAAAATGATGTGTTTACTAAATTAGCAATGATCTTGGACTTGCTTGTCACTCACATATTTCTTTTTAAAGAGGGAAGATAGTTTGGATTTTTAAAAGTTTTTAAAATTAAATTAATTCATGTTTTGGCTGTGTGGCTTGTGGGTATCTTAGTTTCCTGACCTGCAACAGAGCTCATGCCCCCTGCTGTAGAAGCATGGGGGTCTTAACCGCTGGACCACCAGGGAATTCCTTCCCTTTATTTTATACTGGAGTATAGTTGACTTACAATGTTATGTTAGTTTCAGGTGTATGATTTACAATGTTGTGTTAGTTCCAGTTGTAGAGAATAGTGTAGTGGTCCAGTTATACATATACATATATTCATTCTTTTTCAGATTATTTTCCCAAATAGGTAATTATAGAGTATTGAGTAGAGTTCCATGTGCTATACAATAGGTCCTTGCTGATTATGTTTTATATATAGCAGTGTGCACATGTTTGTTTGGTTTTGAAGTACAGTTGACCTACAACACTGTGTTAGCTCCTGGTACACAACATAGAGATTTGATACTTCTCTATGTTACAAAATGATCACCACGATAACTCTAGTTACCATCTGTCACCATATAAAGATATTACATTATTATTGATTATATTTCTCACACTGTACATTCATATCCATGATTCTTATTCTGTGACTGGAAATTTATGCCTCTTAATCTTCCTCACCTATCTCTCTCATTCTCTCCCCTCTCTCCCCTCTAGCAACCGCCTTTTGTTCTTTGTGTCTATGATTCTGTTTGTTTTGTTAAGTGTGTTCATTTGTTTTGCTTTTAGATTCCAATTCTACATATAATTGAAATCATATAGTATTTGTTTTTCTGCGTCTGAAGTAGCATAATGCCCTTCAGGTCCATCCATATGGTCACCAATGGCGAGATTTCATTCTTTTCTTATGCCTGAATAAATATCCATTATATATACATATATACCACATCTTCTTTATCCATTCATCTATCAGTAGGCACTTAAGACTGCTTCCAGATCATTGTAATTTTGGTTTGTATTATTAACTTTTTAATATATATGCAAAAACTACATATATTTAATGAGTACGTATGGGCATATGCATTCTCTGGGGAACAGTCATCACAATTGATAGATTTATCCATCACCTCCAAAAATTTCCTGTGTCCCTTTGGTTTTAGTGTGTGTGTGTGTGTCTGTGTGTATTAACTCAACTCAGTAAGACAAAAAATTGCTACTGTTTTTGAAGTCTCATCTGGAAGGCAATTCTACTTGCAATTGCCTTATATACAAGCTTTTCTCATTAGAAAAATATTGCACAAAACAAAAATAATTTCTGCACTGTGATCCTTTGCATTTGGCTCTGCCATAAAAGAGGGCTTCCCAGGTGGTGCTAGTGGTAAAGAACCTTCCTGCCAATGCAGGAGATATAGAGATGCCAGTTTGATCCCCAGTCTGGGAAGGCCCCCTGGAGAAGGAAACTGGCAACTACTCCAATATTCTTGCCTGGGAAATCCCATGGACAGAGGAGCTTGGTAGGTTACAGTCCAAGGGGTTGCAAACGGTCAGACATGACTTAGCAACTAAACCATCACCACCACCACCACCATATACACAAAAATAGATATCTGATGATGTGTTAATATTCGAAATATATAAGGAACTCATACAACTAAATAGCAAAAAAGCCTGAAACAATCCCATTTTAAAAATGGGTAGAGGATCTGAATAGATTTTTTTCTAAATAAGATATACAGATCGCCAATAGGTACATGAAAAGATACTCAATACCACCAAATCATCAGGAAATGCTAATCAAAGCCACAATGAGGTATCATCTCACACCTGTCAGAATGACTATTATTGTAGGAAACAACAAATGTTATTGAGAATGTGGAGAAAAGGGAATCCTCATGCACTGTTTGTGGTAATGTAAATTGGTGCAATCATTATGGAAAATCAATGTGGAAGTTCCTCAAAAATAAAAAAAAAAACAGAACTGCCATATGATCCCACAATTCCACTCCAAGGTATTTATTTGAAGAAAATGAAAACACTAATTTGAACAGATGTATGCAACCCTGTGTTCACTGCAGCATTACTTACAATAGGCAAGATATAGAAACAACGTGTGTGTCCATCAATAGATGAATAAAGATGATGCAGCATGGATTACACAATGGAACACTATTCAGTCATAAAAAGAATGAAATCTTGCCATTGGCAACAAAATGGATGGGCCTTGAGGGCATTATGCTAACTGAAGTAAAACAAAGACAAAATAGCCTATGACATATTTAAAGCAACAAAAAACCAGGCTCACAGACACAGAGCGCAGATTGGTGGTTGCCACAGGTGAAGGAGTAAGGATTAAGAGAAATGGGTGGAAAGGGCCAAAAAGTACAAGTTTCTAGCAATAAAGTAAATAAGTCATGGAGATGTAATGCAAAGCCTGATGACTTTAATCGCATATTTGAAAGTTGCTAAGAGTAAATCTGAAAAGTCCTCATCACAAAGAAAATTTTCTAACTATATGGTGACAGTTGTTGACTAGACTTGTGATCATTTTGCAATATTTATAGATAGCAAATATTATGTTGTTCACCTGAAACTAATATATCTCTTACACCTCAAGAAAAAAAATATTTCTGGAAGGTTGAAAAAAAGTAATAAAAACCACTGCAAGAATCAGAGATTGATAATCTCACAGCTGTGAGAGAGTACATCTGTTATTCACAGGTTCAAACTCATTATGAACAGCTGGGTCCAACTGTTAAAAGGGCTGCAAAACTGCAAACTAACATANTTCTGGAAGGTTGAAAAAAAGTAATAAAAACCACTGCAAGAATCAGAGATTGATAATCTCACAGCTGTGAGAGAGTACATCTGTCATTCACAGGTTCAAACTCATTATGAACAGCTGGGTCCAAGTGTTAAAAGGGCTGCAAAACTGCAAACTAACATACATTGAATTTAACGTCTGAAGATTTTTTTTTGTTTAAGGTGAACTTCCTGTTTGCCTAAAAGTGGGAACTGCACTTTTAAAGCAAAGTCCCCCCAGCAAAGTCGGAGCTGATTTTATAAAAGCGTCTGGGAAGCCCGGGAGCGGTGTCTGGTGGATTTTCAGAAGAGAAAGGATTTCAGGAGGTGAGGACTTCTCAGCTGTGTTAATGTATCCGTGGAGCAAGGCTGCCTTTGGCTGGCTGGTTTTCCAGAAAGGTCCTGGGAGTGAGTCGCTTGCTGATTGGCTGTCGTCTAGGAGCATGGACACTGTCACTGATTGGCTTCCTTTTGGAAGCTTGGGGCCGGCCTGGATTTGCTCACATGCAGCATAGTTACTGAAGTGAGGGTGTCGCTGATTGGCTGATTTTCAGGGGAAAAAATCAGTTATTTCTTATTAACGGTGGTTACTGTTCCCGGCATGGGACTATGGCCAAAGAACAGTGTTTTCCTTTCCTGAATGTGCAAATAAATACATTTAATTCTCAGTGACCCCTTTTATTTCCCTCCACTAAACCTGCAGGAGATAATAAGAGGTTGCCTGAATCTTTATTTGTGGAGATACGTTTTTCAGCTGGTGTTGCCATTTAAGTGATTCAAGCACCAATTACTGTGGAGGAAAAATAGCTCTGACGTATTTTGGTAACTTATTGAAAAAAGCTGAATACAAGACATTCAAGGTGTCCTGACAGTCAGTACAGGACACAGGACAAAGTAATAAACATGTCCTGTCCGTATAGGCAGCTGTATAAGCAAAGTGCTAAGGGAACAGGAGGAAGCCACACCTCAACAGAAGGAAGCTGAATTCTCATTTCCTTCTAGAAAGGCATTCATTGTAACCTGCTTGTTAAAGGAAAGTACTGGAAACAGCCTAAATATCAATCAGTCGTGAACTGGCTGGATAAATCTTTAGATACCTGTTAGATGGAATACATTGCAGCCATTAAAAAGAGATCGAGTTCCGTGAACTAATATGAATGCTATCATAATAGCTAATTTTTAAAAAGAAAACAAGATGTGATGATTAGTGTATCACTTTCTTAAATATTTGCAAGGATTCCTCAGAGAAGCCAATTCAGACCTGTAGTTGTATTTCTGGGAAGAATTTTTTTGTTTTTTGGAAAAAGTAAAAATTTAATTTCCTTAATAAATGTTATGGTATTCAAAAAAGAAAACAAGATGACAACTCCTTGTATGGTATCATTTGTACTAGAGTATACGTGGGCATCATAGAAGGAGGAATAAATATATGTTCCTGTATGAGCAACCTGTCTCTGGAAGGGTATACAGGAAACAGTCATGACGATCTTGGAGGAGGAAAACTGAAAGACTGAGAAGCTGAAGGGCAGGGAGCAGAAGAGGCTTCCTTTTCATGGCATATTCTTTTATATATTAAACACTTTTAATTATTTTTGAAATAATTATTTTTAAAAAATCAAATGTATGCCCTAAGGCATGGATGAGAGGCATAGGTTTGATATGCTTAGGGTGTGAACAGGATGTTTTTTGAGCCTAGTGACCCATCTGGACCAGGGTGGATATCTGAAGTTGGCCAACCAGCTATGTGGGATGTCTCCCACAGCTCCAAATCTCCACATCACAGAGCACAGGAAATAGCCTGGTGCTGGGAGAGAGCATTGTCATCCCACGTAGCAAATGACTGAAAAACAGAGCTAACAATAAATGCACTAAATTACCCAGGCAGTCAAAGGGAACAGGGACCGCTCTAATGATTCTGTGTCGGGCTCACTTCCTGGGAGCTCTCCACCGCTGATGGAGATAAAAGCCAGGAAGGATCCTCCAGGACATATTTGGAATTTCATTGCTGGAGATCTCTTCGCTGGGGAGTCAGTTTGCTCTGAGGAGACTAGCTCCTTTCCTGGCAGAAACATCTCTGTAGCAAAAAAATGTATTAGAGAGCAAGTATGATGAAAACTTTTGAAAATGGAGGGATTGGAAGCAGTGAACTCACTCTAGCAGACCATCATCATCATTATAGCAGCTGATATTTACTGGGCATTTATCATGTCCTAGGAATTGTTCAAGTGCTTTGCATGCATTATTGGCTCACTTAGTCCTTAAAACAACCCTACGAGGTAGATACCCTTATTCCAGTTTTACTGATGAGAAAACCAGCATCCAGAGGTTTAGAAGTTAACCCAAATTCATGACATAAGTAGTTCTGGGGTTTGAATTGAAGCTGTCTGTACTCCAGCTGTTTGACCATACTTCCTCCAAAAGAGGACTTCTTCAGCATATGAACAGCATCAAGCATAAGTGCCATGGGAAACATTTGGTGTTCCTGAGTGCCCTCAGAGCTCCTGGAATATGATTTTTTTTTTAATTGAGGTAAAATTTACATAACAAAATTAACTGTGTTAAAGTGAACAATTCAGTGGCATTTAGAACACTCATCTTGTTATGTAATCATCACCTCTATTTAGTTCCAAAATATTTTTATCCCCTCGAAAGGAAACTCCCTACCCATGAAGCAGTTTTTCTCCATTTCCTTCTCCCCTCAACACCAAAATCCCCCAACTCTTGTGTTCTATCTCTGTGAATTAGCCAAAATAGTATTCTGGCTATTTCATATAAATCAAAGCATACATCAAAGTATGTGACCTTTGGTGTGTGGTGTCTTTCCTGTAGCACATATGTTCAAGGTTTATTCACGTTGTAACATGTCAGTGCTTCATTTCTCTTTATGGCTGAATAACAGATTCCATTGTATGCATCTGCCAGTTTGTTTACCCATCCATTCATTGATGGATATTTGGGCTGTTTCCTTCTTGTGGCTATAGTGCAGCCGTGAACATGTGTGTACATGTGCTCATTGGGTAGGTGTTGTCAGGTCTTTGGGTATATACCTAGGAGCGGATTGCTGGGTCATATGGTAATCCTGCTTAGCTCTTAGAGGACCTGCCAAATCATGGTGTGATGTTTTGAAATTAGAATATTTTCTTGGTATCTTGGAATTTCTCCTATCTAAGAAGAGGAGAGCTCCATTTTTGGGTGGATAAGGGACACATAGTGTGGTATAGTGGAGGGAAGACACAAGCTGATCTGGTTTTGAATCTCTGCTCTACCACTTATTGATAGCATCTACTTCCCTCATAGCTCAGTTGGTAAAGGATCTGCCCGCAATGCAGGAGACCCAGGTTCGACTCCTGAGTCGGGAAGATCCCCTGGAGAAGGAAATGGCAATCTACTCCAATATTCTTGCCTGGAAAATCCCATGGACAGAGGAGCCTGGTGGGCTATAGCCCATGGGGTCACAAGAGTCGGACACGACTTAGCGACTAACTCAGCGACTAAACCACCACCAGATGAGTTATAAGCTTCTTTTTCCTTATCTTTAGAAATAGAGATGATCACATCATCCATCATTCATTCAGTGAACCCACTGAGGGCTCCTTGTGGGCCAGGCACTGGGGATAGAGTAAGCCATCGTGAAGTTTACAGAATGAGGAATGGGAGAACTCAGAAATGAATTATTTTGCAAAGGGAAGAATCTTTTTTTGTCATGAGAATAATCACTCCGTTTAGTCACAAGAAGTCAGCACATCCAGGTAGGCCTGCATCTTATTCCTCTCTATCCCCAGCAGCCAACACAGGGCTTACAGAGATAGGCCACTTAAGGTTCTAGGGTGGCAAGAAACAGTAACTCAGTGGCTTGGCATAATGAATATTACTGGAAAAAGACTGGGACAGTTCCTGGAATGGAAATAATAGCTTAAACAGTCAGTCCTCTGGGAGGCTGGAAAGGCCAGGCAGTGATGGGCATCTCTGCACCAGCAGCTTGTAGCGGGGCCTCCCCTGAGGCTCTGCCTTGGACGATCCAGCTGCAACCCTTGTTGGTGTGGCAGAGTTCTACCTTATCACAGCAGCTTGAGCTTTGCAACCAGGGGGTTCCTGCACATCATAGTCATCAGAGGATTGAATTCTCAATTTTCTAGCAAATGACAGTCAAATGTTTTGAGGATGGGTGTCTTGTACAAAATCACAGTTGGGGCTGACGGTGAAGATAAGCTTGGACTGCAAAGTAAAAAAGTTGGCTGGGAGGACAAAGAAGATAAAGTCAGCTGCAAAGCCACAGCTTTGTGTTTCTCCCACAGTTGGGCAGCATCTGTGACAAGGACCTCTCTTGGGATGACTGCTGCTTTCTGACTTCTGACAAAAGGCAAAAGCAAAGGCCTGCTTTGTTACTCTCATCTCTTACTGAGAATAACTAACTGCTCCGAGCCCTCACCTCATGACAGCACTCCATCCCTAGTTAACCTCTGCTTTTCTTATTCCTGAGACCAAAACAGCAACCAGTCCAGAACTGATTCTCACTTCTCCTCGACTCTCCTTGGAATCCTTGAGCTGGAACCCAAAACTCACGCAGAAGAGCTGCAGTCCTTCCTGAGGTCCTCTGGATTCTCCACCTTGCTGCTTGGTGACCTCTGGCTGGTTAGTCAGGAACTATTATTTTTTTATTTTTGGCTGTGCTGGATCTTCATTGCTGCGTGGACTTTACCTGGAGCGAGCAGGGGCTGCTCTCTTTTAGTGCACGGGCTTCTCGTTGTGGTGGGCTCTCATATTGTGGAGCACAGGCTCCAGGGTGCACAGGCTTCGGCAGTTGCAGCACATGGGCTCAGTAGCTGCGGCTCCCAGGCTTTGGAGCACCCGTTCGGTAATTGTGGTGCACAGGCTTCATTGCTCCTTGGCATGTGGGATCTTCCTGGATCAGGGACTGAACCTGTGTCTCCTGCATTGAAAGATGGATTCTTTACCACTGAGCCACCAGGGAAGCCCTGGAATGATTTAGTAATGACTGTCAGAAGCTGGACTAGAGCACTGTGATGGGCAGCCCTGCTAGAGCCACAGGATGGTCTACCTACTAGGATGGAGGGAGGAAGTCCCCCAGAGAAAAGTGAGATGCTCTCATCAGGAAAAGGTGAAGGTATTTGGTATGCAGACCCAAGAGATGGCTCTTGGTGTAGGTGCTCAATGCGAATTACTATTAATGAGGTCATGTGTTTTTTAGAGACACCATAGCAGACATCTTATAAATTAGAGATAATAACAGTGTCTAATAATGGTTGAATATTTGCTTGGTACTGTGCTCTCTTCTACTTCCTTTCATTCTTAAAGTGACCTCACGTCTACCTTATGGAACTCTGCAGTTTCTAGGATGCACTCTCTGTGCAGAAGGAGTTATCCGGCATGAATAACTGGTGATAGGTTGTTTCCAGCTCTGGGTACACCTTGGTGACAACACTGGCCTGGCAGTGTTCCCTGTATTCCTTTGCATCTTGGTGGGAATGTGTGAAGTCAGAACTGGCTTTAGACTCAACTCTTGCCCTCCTTTAGTATAGGAGACTCAAACTCTACTCAGGTAGCAACAATGATAATAGTAACCATTAAAAATACTCATAAGCTGGTTTTACCACATACTGAGGACTTTGCTAAGAGCTTTGCATGTATCATTTTCTTTAATTGGATGAACAGTCCTGTGATGTACGTGTTGCCTTATTTCTCAGATGTACCCACTAAGACCTGGAGATCTTCCTTGCTAAGGTCATACAGTTAATGAATGACAGAGCCAGGACTTGAACCTGAGGCTGTCTAGAACTCATGCTAAAACACAAAGCTACATTGCTTGGCTGACTTGTAATCATCTGTAAAAACAGCCTCAGTTTTTCTTTTGTTCATGTTTACTTATGTAAATATATGTTTAAATCAAGTACAGTACTTAGCATAGGGCCTGGCTCAAGAGTCATTATTATTACAATTACAAACAGATGTGTTCTTGACAAGCGTGCAAACAAAATCCTATTCTCTCTCTGTAGCTTTGGCTTGTGATTCTCATATTATCTTCATTACTCATTGAGGTTTCATCGTGGGCAGCAGAGCTAAAATACAGATCCCCAGGCCCCACCTGGACCCACAAAGGATGCATCTCTGAATACGGTGCCTAGGAGCCTGCATTTAGTGTGATTCCTGGTGTAGAGTTATAGTCTTACTCAAATTCTAGAGGAAGGAACCTGGGCAGGGCTGGGGTTACTATCAGAAGAGCAAGTATGCTTAAAAACTGTCTCGTGGATGGCTGTCATTTTAGGGGATCTCCTGATTTTATTCTCACTTGTCTTCCCTATACAACTTTTCATCATGGCTTCACTTGCCTTATTAACATTACCTTCCTACTCTGTGTTTTAAGATTCCGCCTCTGGAGAACGTGATGGGGGAGCAATCACTCTTTCTGTTTCTTCCCCCAGATGTGTTTCTGCACCCTGAAAGCTGCTTGTACAGGACCTAACGTCTTTCCAGGCCCCTCACTCTTTTCCTCCTGTTTTCTGGTGCTTGCTGCTGCTGTTCCATTATGGAGAGAGCAGGGAGGGTGCTCCTACTGTGCAAAGACTCATTACTCTTGTCAAGTTCAAAGGTGAAATTTATATAAATCACTTCACGTTTGAATCTGAGGTGCTGACATTTTGTGGCTAATTTAGTAAGGACTAGCTGGAGAGAATTAGAGCTAGTTTGTTTATCTTCTTAGCTGGCCTTCCCTTCCCTCCTTTCTGCTTTTGTTTATTTCATGTTTCTAGCTACTGTTGCAGATTTCATTTATCAGTCTGAGGTGCATTGGGGCATTAAGAGGAGGCTCTGGGAGCATTGTGGGAAGAAAGGAACAAACTCATGTAAGACACCTTGCTATACTCAACATCAATACAAACAGCTCAAATTAAAAAGTGAGCAAAGGACTTAGATGCACATCTCTCCAAGGAAGATATACAAATAGCCAATAAGCACATGAAAGATGATCAACATCACTAACCAGTAGGGAAATGCAGATCAAACTCACAGTGAAATACCAGCTCACACTCGTTAGGATGGTTACTTTAACAAAAAAAAGTAGTAAGTTTCAGTAAGAATGAGAAGAAATTAGAACTCTTGTGGTGGGAATGTAAAATGGTGCATTGCTATGGAAATGCAGTATGGCAGTTCCTCAAACAAATTAAAAATGGTATCACTGTATGAACTAGCAATTCCACCCTTTGGTGTATATCCCAAGGAGTTAAATGCAAGGATTTGAAATGATGGTTGGACACCCATGTTTGTAGCAGCATTATTCACCATGGTCAAAAAGTAGAAACTACCCAAGTGTCCATGGATAAACAAAATGTGGTATATACATATAATGGAATATTATTCAATCTTGAAAAGGAAGGAAATTCTGACACATGCTACAACATGGATGAAACTTGAAGATATTATGCTAAGTGAAATAAGCCAGTTACAAAAAGATAAATATATAATTCAATTTCTATTAGGTACTTAGATTTGTAAATCCATAGATAGAAAGTAGTATGGTGGTTGCCAGGGACCAGAGGAAGGGAGAAATAGAAAATTATTTTTTAGTGGGTATGAAATTTCAGTTTGGAAAGGTGGAAAAAGTTCTGGCTAAGGATGCTGGTGATACTTGCCCACCAGTGTGACTGTACTTAGTGCCACTGAACTAATTACTCTAAAATGATTAAAATGATGTTTTATGTATATTTTATCACCACAGCAAAAGAAAGAAAAGAACAGGGACAATAAGTAAGGATACCTACGTAAAGCATTATAAATAACAGCCAGTATTTATTGAGCCTTTACTGGGTCCTGTGCGCTGTCTAAGAACTTTACACATTTTGTTTCATTTAATCCTCACACAAACCTTTAAGGTAAATTCTTTGTAAATTTTTTTGCTGGAGAGACTAAGGCCCACTGGGGCTACTGGTCGGTCATCTAATGAAAAGTAGGTTTAAAACCCAAATCTGGCCCAAGGGAAGCCTCTGGCATAAGTAACTTCTTAGAGTAGGGTCATGGACTTGGCACTGCTGTTTCTCCAGTGAAGGTACAAGGTGGTAGCTCACTGTAGTTTTGATCTGCACTTCTCTAATAATTAGCCATGATGAGCATCTTCTCATATATCTATTGGCCATCTGTATGTCTTCTTTGAAGAAAGGTCTGTTTAGGTCTTTTGCTCATTTTTTTGTTTGGGTTGCTTTTTGATATTTGGTGTGAACTGTTCTTATATTTTGGAAGTGAAGCCCCTTGTCAGTCCCATCATTTGCAAATATTTTCCTCTGTTCTGTGGGTTGTCTTTTCATTTTGTTTATGGTTTCCATTGCTGTGCAAAAGTTTCTAAGTTTGATTAGGTCCCACATTATTTTTGCTTTTATTTCTATTGCCTTGGGAGACTGACCTAAGAAAACATTGGTATGATTTACCTCAGAGAATGTTTTGCTTATGTTCTTTTCTAGAAGTTTTATGATGTTACGTCACTTATTTAAGTACTTGAGCCATTTTGAGTTTATTTTTGTGTATGGTGTAAGAGTATGTTCTAAGTTGACTTGCATGTGGCTGCCCAGCTTTCCTAACACTACTTGCTGAAGAGACTGTCTTTTCCCCATTGTATATTCTTGCCTCCTTGGTTTAAGGTAAATTGACCATAGGTGTGGAAATCCCCTTACTTTTGAGCATTTGGGCTCTTGGCAATTTTTCACCGTTGTAAACTATGTTATAAAGGGCATCTTTGACCTAGAGAATACTTGCTTGGTGAAATAAGTCAGACAAAGACAAATACTATATGATGTCACTTATATGTGAAACCTAAAAAAACAATACCGATGAGTCTATATACAAAACAGAAACAGACTCACAGACAACAAAGCAACTTATGGTTACCAAAGCAAAGCAACTCAAAGCAAACTTATGCTCACCAAAGGGGAAAGGTAGGTGGGGAAGGGACAAACTAGGAGTATGGGATTAACAGATGCAAACTACTGTACATAAAACAGATAAGCAATAAGGATTTACTGTGTAGCACAGGGCTTTTCATTTTGGTTTGTTTTAGTTGCCAAATCATGTCTGACTCTTTTGTGATCCCATGAACTATAGCCTGCCAGGTTACTCTGTCCATGGGATTTCCCAGTCAAGAATGCTGGAGTGGATTGCCACTTCCTTCACCAGGGGATCTTCCTGACCCAGGAATCAAACCTCTGTCTCCTGCTCAGGCAGATTCTTTACCACTAAGCCACAAGAGAAGCCCCATAGCACAGCAAATTACACCCAGTATCTTCTAATAACCTATCAGTTCAGTTCAATTCAGTCGCTCAGTCGTGTCCAACTCTTTGTGACCCAATGGACTGCAGCACACCAGGCTTCCCTGTCCATCACCGACTCTCAGAGCTTGCTCAAGCTCATGTCCATCGAGTCAGTGATGCCATCTAATCATCTCATCCTCTGTCATCCCCTTCTTCTCCTGACTTCAGTCTTACCCAGCATCAGGGTCTTTTCTGATGAGTCAGTTCTTTGCATCAGGTGGCCAAAGTATTGGAGTTTCAGCTTTAGCATCAGTCCTTCCAATGAATATTCAGGACTGATTTCCTTTAGGATGGACTGGTTGGATCTCCTTGCAGTCCAAGAGACTCTTAAGAGTCTTCTTCAACACCACAATTCGAAAGCATCAATTCTTTGGCACCCAGCTTTCTTTATGGTCCAACTTTCACATCTATATATGACTACTGGAAAAACCATAGCTTTGACTAGATGGACCTTTATCAGCAAAGTACTGTCTCTACTTTTTTAATACACTGTCTAGGTTGGAGAAGGCGATAGCACCCCACTCCAGTATTCTTGCCTGGAAAATCCCATGGACAGAAGAGCCTGGTCTCATGGGGTCACTAAGAGTCGGACACAACTGAGCAACTTCACTTTCACTTTTCATTTTCATGCATTGGGAAAGAAATGGCAACCCGCTGCAGTGTTCTTGCCTGGAGAATCCCAGGGTCGTAGAAGCATGGTGGGCTGCCGTTTATGGGGTCACACAGAGTCGGACACGACTGAAGTGACTTGACAGCAGGCAGCAGCAGCAGCTAGGTTGGTGATAGCTTTTCTTCCCAGGAGCAAGCGTCTTTTAATTTCATGGCTGTGGTCACCATCTGTAGTGATTTTGGAGCCCCCCAAAATAAAGTCTGTCACTGTTTCCATTGTTTCCCCATCTATTTGTCATGAAGTGATGGGACCAGATGCCATGATCTTTGTTTTTGAATGTTGAGTTTTAAGACAACTTTTTTACTCTCCTCTTTCACTTTCATCAAGAGGCTCTTTAGTTTTTCTTCGCTTTCTACCATAAAGGTGGTTGTCATCCATGTATCTGAGGTTATTGATATTTCTCCTGGTAATCTTGATTCCAGCTAGTGCTTTATCCAGCCCAGTATTTCTCATGATGTACTCTGCATATAAGTTAAATAAGCAGGGTGACAATATATAGCCTTTACATACTCCTTTCCCAATTTGGAACCAGTCTGTTGTTCCATGTTCGGTTCTAATTGTTGCTTCTTGACGTGCATATAGATTTCTCAGGAGGCAGGTCAGGTGGTCTAGTATTCCCATCTCTTCAAGAATTTTCCACAGTTTGTTGTGATCTACGCAGTCAAAGAGAAATCTGTATGCGGGTTGAGAGAAATCTGTTGCCAGGAGAAATATCAATAACCTCAGATATGCAGATAACACCACCCTTATAGCAGAAAGTGAGGAAGAACTAAAGAGCCTTTTGATGAAAGTGAAAGAGGAGAGTGAAAAAGTTGGCTTAAAGCTCAACATTCAGAAAACGAAGATCATGGCATCTGGTCCTATCACTTCATGGCAAATAGATGGGGAAACAGTAGCTGACTTCATTTTTCTGGGCTCCAAAATCACTGCAGATGGTGATTGCAGCCATAAAATTAAAAGACGCTTACTCCTTGGAAGGAAAGTTATGACCAACCTAGACAGCATATTAAAAAGCAGAGATATTACTTTGCCAACAAAGGTCCATCTAGTCAAGGTTATAGTTTTTCCAGTAGTCATGTATGGATGTGAGAGTTGAAACAT
>SJYV01016348.1:544886-570739 GCA_006410875.1 Neotragus pygmaeus | reverse complement strand
TGATGCTGGGAAAGATTGAGGGCAGGAGGAGAAGGGGATGACAGAGGATGAGATGGTTGGATGGCATCATCAACTCAATGGACATGGGTTTGAGTGGACTCCGGGAGTTGATGATGGACAGGGAGGCCTGGTGTGCTGTGGTTCATGGGGTCACAAAGAGTCGGACATGACTGAGAGACTGAACTGAACTGAACTGAACACAGTCAAAGGCTTTGACATAGTCAATAAAGCAGAAGTAGATTTTTTTCTGGAACTCTCTTGCTTTTTCTATAATCCAGTGGATATTGGCAGTTTGATCTTTGGTTCCTCTGCCTTTTCTAAATCCAGCTTGAACATCTGGAAGTTCATGGTTCAAGTACTGTTATAGCCTGGCTTGGAGAATTTCGGGCATTACTTTGCTAGTGTGTGAGATGAATGCAATTGTGCGGTAGTTTGAACATTCTTTGTTCAGTTCAGGAAACACTGCCCTGGGGCTGAGAAGAACTCTTGGCCTCCAGTGATGGTTTACAGAGAGATGATGCTTCTCCAAGGGCTTCAGGGGTCAGAGTCTTGAATAAGTGGGACTGAAAACTTAAATTTTTTTGTCGCTTTGGCTTTGTCTCTTTAACCATGGAGTTGCTTGTTAAAAGACTGATATGCATCATTTAAAGGCTGTCAGATTGTCACCCTAAGCAGCTCCCTCTCCACCCTTGACAACAAAAACCTTCTATCCAATGAATGCCAGTTTGAAGGTTAAAGGAAAGAGAATCCTCTCTACAACTTTCTCCTTCCTAGATCTAAAGTGCAGAAGGCACTGCTTCCCTAAGAATGCTGGATCATCTATAATGCAAAAGCACAGCCAGGTCACGTTCCTTTGGGGACAAGGGAGAGCTGTTGAGTTCCCAAGGACTCTTGGGATACTTGGATACAAGGATACTTGGAACAAGGACAGGAAAGCTCTGTGAGAAGACAAATGCTAACTCAAAGAGTCAGAGAGACCAGAGGGCACTCAGGTTAGGTTAGGAATGGGGCTAGGAAAGCACTGGGCTTAGCTGCTCTTCACGCTGATAATCCACACCACCAGTAGTCCCTATAGGTCTCCATCCATTTATGTGGGACATTTGCTCTGTGAAGGGAGAATAAGTATCTATAAGTAAATAGAAGGGCTTGTGTCTCCTGTCCACTCCTTTGGCCTGGACCTGAGCACCCTAAGAGAGGGGGCTTATAGCAAGACACCGATGAAACAATTCAAGAGGCACTTTGCAAGATTCAGGGAAAAGCAGATCTATATGAAGATCGAGTAGTAGTCAGGGGCAGCCAGTTCTACCCCCAAACCCTGGGAAGCACTCTACTCTGGGGCTGAGAACTCTTGGCCTCCCGTGATGGTTTGCATAGACACAATGCTTCTCCAGGAGCTTCAGGGGTCAGAGTCTTAAATAATTGGGAGTGAAAATTAAAAAAACACTTTATTCAGTTAAAAGTTACAAATGCAGTTGACACCAAGAGGAGGGGAATTAAATTCCATCTTTTGAAGGGAAGAGGGTCATAAATTTGCGCATATATTTTTCAGTAGCAACAGCAAGGAAGTATATATCCTCCCAGCTGTAACTCTGTAAAACATTACTGGGTGTGAAGAGAATTAGTCAACATGTGTTATTGTGATAACTGATTAATTATTTTGAGGGGGGGGAAAAAACCCAGTAAAAGCTTAGATCCCTACCTCACATTTTACACCCAAAGAAATTCCACATAAATATTTAAGTGTACAAAAGTATTAGGAAAAAATTCTGATGAAAACTGAAGTAGAGAAGGATATTGAATCATCACACAAAAACTTAGACCACACAAAAGAAATGATTGATGGATATGATCACATATGAAAATGAAATACTTCAGAAGAGAAAAACAAATTAAAAGACAAATGAAAGCAGGAGAGAAATATTTGCAACTTATGAGATAGACAGGAACTAAGACCTCTTAGCATAAAGGGCTCTTACAAATTCACATGTGTGCCCACGTGTACACACACACACCCACACTCACAGACTGCAAAATGCGTCCCAGAAGCGTGTCTCCTCTCCTGGGGGACTGGATTCTAAATGTGCAAGGAGAGAATTGTGTCTGAACTGTCTCTGTTCTGCCCATAGGACATTACACGTGGTTAGTACTCAAGTGGATTCTGTTCATTTCAGCTGTTTATTGCAGTTTCAAAAATGTCTGCACCTCTTTCCTCTCCTCGCCCTTAAGAACTCTCTTCTCACTCAGAAAAACGTCATTAAGATGCTTCCTGTGCTGTTTGTGACTCACAGCTGGAATATGGCACCCGCAGTGCTTATTTCAGCAAGAAGCCTCCTCCAGGCATAGATTGGATTCCTGCAATGTCCAAAGAAAGAATTAAAACTGGAAATTCTTTGCAACCATTCAGCACCTCCTTCTTATGCCCTTACTGTGTATCTGGAGCCATTTTTTTGGTGGTTGTGCTGCGTCTTTCATTGCAACGAGGGCTTTCCTTAGATGTGGTGTGGGGCTTCTCCTTGCAGTGGCTTCTCTTGTTCGGGGCACAGGCCCTAGTGTGCAGGGGCTCAGTAGTTATGGCAGAGGCTTAGTTGCCCCAGGGCATGCTGAATCTTCCTGGACCAGCGATCAGACCCTTGCCCCCTGCATTGACAGGCAGATTCTTATTCACAATACCACCAGGGAAATGCTAATTTTTTTTTTTTTTTTTTTAAGTTTGTGCTCATAAGGAGAGTTGCAGACAAGAGGAGGCCCGGTCAAGAAGGGGCATGGGCAGGGAGAGCTGGTTTGAGTAGCTCTGCCGCTTCTAATCTATATGACCAGACAGGCCTCTTACAAGTTCTGGGCCTCAATTGCTCCCTGAGTAGAATGAGTAGGGGAACTAGGTGGTCCCCACAGGGTCTTCCAATTTTCACATCTAAGGATTCAGCTCATTTTCTCTTTTGAATGTGTAGGCCATAGTAGCTATTTAACCTTATTTGAGAGGTTTTGGAAGTCCCTTGAGAGTTTTTTTCAGATTTTGGAACCCACCGAGGGTAAGATAGAAAATGTTTTCAATTACTGAAGTTGTTCCTCCATTTTCTAAAAAAGATTCCATTCCACTCATTTGGAAAAAGTAAAACTGCAACAGAATAAAGTAACCAAGGAGGCAGTAATCAGGCTAAGTGGTAGGTCTGCCCCAGTCTCCACGTGGGCTGCAGTGATATGCATTGCCCTGTAATTTGAAAAGAGCCTGTTGGCTTTCCAGGGATGCAGTGTCCTCTGTTACCCCAGGAGACTGTCCAGACCAGGGCTGGCTCTTGACACAGAATAAGCTTTGGGGTTGTTGTCGGGTCCTTCCTCCCCCACGATGACCCATTTGCCTATGATCTTGGAATTTCCATGATGCCAGAAACGTCTAACACTAGCACCTCCCCTTTGAATGAAGGTCTTTGGCAGTGATTATTTTTGGTTGCCCAGCATGTCCCTCCCACCTCCTACCCTATTCATCTGTTTCCCTATTCCCCTTCTGAACTGGCCACAGATGTAGGTGTGAAGCCAGTGCAGGCCAAACATTAGATTTCATTTTCCTGGACACATGATTGATCTAGATGGAAATAATACACATGATGCTAGGAGAGAGTCCCTGTCCCTTGATCTAAACTGTCCCTGGGCCTGCTAAGCTGGGAGGACAGAAGCCTGAGTTGCTGGCCGCCATCATTCTTGCACACAGAAAGAACCTGGTGTGGAATGAGACCAGGCTGAGGCTACAGAGTTGAGATATGGAGAGAGAATCATGGAAGGAGGGACCCAAAGAAGTAAGAGGGAGACTTAAAAGGGGGGGGTGCGAATAACCTTTCTGTTAGTTTATGAGAGAGAGAGAGAGAGAGAGAGAGAGAGAGAGAGAGATTGACTGATTCACCTTGAAGCTGAAGCTTTGGTTCCTGTAACTCTCCCTTAGAGTCTATAAGCTGCCTCACTATCTTCCCAGCTATACAAGTAAATAAATCATCTTTCTGCTTCAGATGTTTTGAATTTGGATGTGTCCTGAATAATGTATTATTGTATCTCTGGGAAACTTTTCTTAAACTGTGAATGTGTTATCCAGAGAGATGACACATTAAACCAGTAAAGTAGGTTAGGTTTTTAGATGAGCTGTGACTAGTACTTGGAACAGATAACTTTTGACCAGAAAGATAAAGTCAGGGTATTGCTAGAGAAAGAAAGGTAGTGCTAGAAAAGGGCAGAACCCTCGTACATTGCTGGTGGGGAGGAGGGGGCGGATAATGTAAAATGGTATAGCCACAGTGGGAAAATTTGATACTTCCTCAAAAAATTGAACATATGTTACCTTATGAGCCAGCAGTTCTACTCCTATATATCTACTGAAGAGAACTGAAAACATAAGTTTTGCACAAAAACGCATACATGACTGTTCATAGTAGCATTATTCATAATAGCCAAAAAGGAGAAACAAACCAATTTCTATTAAGTGATGAATGGGTAAAAAATATATAGTATATCCATACAATGAAATACTATTCAGCAATAAAAAGGAATGAAGTACTGATATATGCTACAACATGGATGAACTTTGAAAATATTATGCTAAGTTAATGGAGCTTGTCACTAAAGGCCACATGTTACGTGATTCCATTTATATGAGATGTCTGAAACAGGCAAATCTATAGAGACAGAAAGTGGATTAATGGTTGCCAGAGGCCAGAGTACAATGTTTTGTATACTCTAAAAGGATGAATTACATCAATTTTTTAAAAAAGATTATTACCGCAGTTATTCTCATCCTTGAATCATACTATCCAGAGTTCATTTTGTGGTTTAGCTCTGATTCTCCCCAGACATCCCTCCTCCAGCTCCCCATCCCACCCTGAATCCTCTGCAATATTTAGAACCCTTGGGACACTGCCTGATGTGAACAGGAGCTGGAGCTGACTCTCCTTTCAGGGAAGCTGGACTCTTTTCTCCTTGTTCAGTTATTTTGCAGGGGTACAAGACCAGTCTTATCAACTCAGAGGAGGTAGGCAGCAGTGGACTGAAACTAATTCACGATTTTGCTTAAATTTACTTGTCAAAGGAAGAAATATTCAATTTCATGCATACTCCCAATTCCCTTCACTGGGAGCATATTTCCAGAAGGCAATTATGTAGAACAAAATGTAATGGGTAACAGGGGGTGCCTCGTGAATTATTCATAATCCGATAATGATTTTAACCCATTTTTAACGTGACTGGCGATTGGTGTTAGCTTCTGGAAAATTCCCAAAGTAAGCAACAGAGGCTTCCTTTAGCTTCGCTTATATAGCCATAAACCTCCTACCTTTCCCCAAACCACCTAAATAATTAAAATCAAAAGAGGCCTAGGATCACTTTTCCTCCTCAAGTCTTCAGAGCAAAGGGAAATGCTGCCTTACAGACTTTGTCTCACTCACCCATCACTCCTTCTTAGAGACTTCTCAGGGAGATTGGGTACCACATCATGCCTAGCAGATGGGCTGGATCT
This sequence comes from Neotragus pygmaeus, assembly GCA_006410875.1. Taxonomy (NCBI): domain Eukaryota; kingdom Metazoa; phylum Chordata; class Mammalia; order Artiodactyla; family Bovidae; genus Neotragus; species Neotragus pygmaeus. Next base: position 565,245 of record SJYV01016348.1, on the reverse strand, counting down.
GGGAAGGCACACCATACCAGTTTGTTTTTGATTGTTTGAATGAATGAATGGTAGAAAGAATGAGGTATTTGTAGTAAAGAAGACTTGGGCTAAGTGGTTTTATTACTTATCAGCTGTATGATTTGAACAAGTTTCTTGCTCTCAGTCTTTTTTTTTAATCTGTAAAATGATGCCTGCTTTACTAGATTGTTGGAAGAATTTGAGAGCATAATATGTGCTCAATAAGCAATAGCTGTTACTGTAGCTAGTCTTTATAGTAGCAGCAGTAGAGCTTCCTTAAATCTGGTAAACAACGAGAGAGTCAACCAAAGCTTCTGGAGCCAAAGATTCCCAAGTCTGGCTGTGCAGCAGAATCACCTAGGGATGTTTTTAAAAATATAAATTTCCAAATTCTACCTCTGGAGATTCTGATTCAGTGATAATGGATGGGGTCGGAGGATATATTTTTTAGTTTTGTTTAGAAATTAAGCTAAAATTTATCTACAGTGAAATACACAGATCTTCAGAGTATACCTGGATGGGTTTTGGCAAATGTGTAGATATAGAACATTTCCATGGTCCTGTGTGTGTGTTAGTCACTCAGTCGTGTCCAACTCTTTGAGACCCCATGAACTGTAGCCCGCTAGGCTTCTGGGTCCATAGAATTCTCCAGGCAAGAATACTGGAGTGGATTGTCATTCCCTTCCCCAAAGGATCTTCCCAACCCAGGGATTGAACCCTGGTCTTCTGCATCTCAGGCGGATTCTTTTATCACTTGAGCTACAGGGAAGTCCTTCCATGGTCCTAGAAAGTTAAATCAATTCCCACCCTGCATAGATAGCGGTGTTCTGATTTCTGTCACCAGAGGTGAGTTTTGCCTGTTCTTGAATATCAACAGAGTCATACAGTATTCACTTTTTTGTATCCAGTTTCTTTTACTTCTCAGTGTTTTCCAGATCCATTCGTGCTGTTGTGTGGATCACATCAACAGTTCATTACGTTCTGTTGCTGAGTAGTATCTTCCATGGGGCTTCCCCGATGCTTCAGCAATACGGAATCCTCCTCAATGCAGGAGACACAGGAGAGTGGGCTCGATCTCTAGGTCAGGAAGATCCCCTGGAGGAGGAAATGGCAACCCACTCCAGTATTCTTGCCTGGGAAATCCCCTGGACAGGGGAGCCTGGCGGGCTACAGTCCACAGGGCAGCAGAGAGTGGGACACGACTGAGCAGGCGTGCGTGAGTATCCACCACATGGCAGTGCCTTGATTTGTTTCTCTCTTCACCTACTGAGGCGACTTTTAGGGTTGTTTTTGTCTATTATGTATAAAGCTGCTATAAATATGTTTTTGCCATGAGTAAACACCTAGGAGGAGAATTGTTATGTAACAGCATTGAACTTCATTTTTACTTTATTTTTAAAAAATCCTTCAAGTGATTCTGATGATCAGCCACATTTGAGAACCCCTAAGGTGGCAAAAGATCAGCCTGGGTGATTTGGCTGATAATCTGCTCAGCTTTCGTTTCTCTGTGCAGGTGTCAGAGACGACTTCTCTCACCAGGGAAGCATCTTGTATTCCCCATCTTGGCTGCCTAGTTCTCCTCTCCCACACTTGCCAATTTCTTACCAGAGAAGAAAGTTCCCAGCCAAGGATCCCTTTGACTATGTCATCCAGTGTTCCAGGAAGCACTGAGGGTGTGAAGGAAGTCAGATGAGGCTGCCAACCGACCGAAGACTTGCTCTAACCTTGGGATCACTTGATCAAGATGAAAGGCCAACCCTTAAGCCCCTTGGGAGTGGGAGAGTTAGCCCCTTCCCTTTGGGCCGCAGCAATCCCACTGCCTGACACAGGGGCAGGCCCGGGGCCGTTTGGCACTGAGGCCTTTAGTGAACCATGTGGAACTCGAAGAGAAGTGCAGTGGCCAGGGCCCAGTATACTCTTCAGACTCAGAAGTTAGAGTTAAGAGTTGGGTGCTGTAAACCATGATAGGAGAAGAGAAGCTGTCAAAACAACGGCAATTTTGTTTCAAGGATCATGCTGACTGTTGGCTCAGGAATAATATATTTTCTCTTTCTGAAATTGCTTTTCCTTTGTGGGATTATTAGAATTTCATGATAGGGGTAAAGATATCAGGAACCAAAGTGACACTCTAATCCAGTGTTTCTGAAGGGTGTTCCATGTGTTTGGTACTCAGTATGGTTTCAGGGAGTTTACAGGTGAGTGTGATTAAAAATAAATATTTGTTTTAGCACATGGTCAAGAAAATAAAACTGGCACCATAAATATATGGTTTCATGGATGTATTGCTTAGCGTGAAGCCAAGTTATTATTCAGAAAAAAAGATTAAGTATATAATAGGACAGGAGATACACAGGTGTGACAAAAAGTATGAAGGTGGAGATGAGTGGCTACAATTTAGAAAACTATCAAGCCATGCATATGACAGATGAACAAAGCAAGGTCCTGAGATGCCAGTGACCTGCTCACCGTCAGACTTCCTCAGAGCTAGGACAGATCACCCAAGTTGCCTGCTATTTGCCCATGCCACTAACCTGCTCTTCCCTCTTGTAAGGAGGGAAAGTGATCTCAAGGCCATGTCTCTAGCCCTTGGATTCAAAGTCAGATGCATTTCCAGAAACCTCCTTCAGTCTGCTCAGGCCACAAAGTCTGGAGGGGTCCATAATAAAACTAGGCTCTAGGAAACTGAGCTGATGAGAAGGAACCAGCCTTCTACAGAATGAGCACCAGGATCTTGGTAACTCCTCATATGAACTCTCCGGGGGGAGTATAGGAGGAAAGTGGCATGGGCAGCTGGTTTCCCCATCCCTGCCCCTCATCCTTCCAGAATATTAAAAATAGCCTCTAACTCAAGGCACTTGAGCATGAGGGCCCTTTGTGGGCAGTCTATCTCTGCACAGATTTTTGAGGTCACAGGGAAGGCTCTGATTATTCACAGAAACAGCTTCAGGCAGCTGGAAACATGTAAGGCACATCTTCCCAGATGACTGTCATCTTTGAATCTTCACAAATCCAAAAGAGAGCTGTAGAGGAGGCAAGTCGGTCAGCATTTACTGAGCCCCGTGACACTGAGGGTGAGAAGTGCAGGCAGTGGAAACGCAGGCATGGGTTTGAACTTTTTCAGCTGGCAGTCTTACTGACAGTGGGAGAGAGGATCTGTTACTGTGTTGGTCAACTGGACTCGTGTTGGGGTCCTAGCCCAGACCAAGACCCTTTGTCCCGGCCAGGAGGTTCTTTTTCTGATCAAATACGTGTAGCTGATAATGAAACTGATGCTGAGACTAGAGCAGCTCTCGCTTTATTCAGCAACCAAAGAATGGAAAAGCAGGAACGTAGCTCACAAATCAACTTCTCACCCCATTTCCGGAGGAGACACCAAATATGGGAGGGTCACGGTAAAAGGGAGGGAATTGAAAAGAGTGGGGAATATTCATGAGTTATCTGAGAACAGGAGTGTGGTTTGGATCCAGAAGGCAGCTCTCCTTTTCAGCCCTCTACGGGCTTTTCAGTTGTTGTCATGGCAACTGTCGACTGTTGTGGCACTGACAGATATGTCATTTAGCATGCTAATGTATTAAAATGAGAATATAGAGGCTCAAGGTCTACTGAAAGTCAAGTCTTCTGCCATTTTGGGCTTAGTTGGCTCTAACCAGTTGTTTTTTTCCTCTTTGTAGCTTCCTTCTGAACCTTAGATAAGAGTAACTGGCTTCTATTTGAGGAAGGGAGGGTATGATTCTGGGGCAGTAACCCTGGTAACAAAGCCATGTTGCTGTTTCTCTTCCTAGAATGCGATCTTGTGTCCCTTGCTAAGGAGACCCCAACTTCTGCAGTCTGGGAGCCACTGGCCCTTCCTCTGTGTCCCCCTCTGGGTGTTGAGTAGTGTGTGACCTGCTGGCCCATCCCCGGAGGAAGTCTCAGGCATCCAAGCACATGACCCCATCTAACCTCTGTCACCTTAAAAAGACGCACAACACGAGAGCTGTGAGTTAAGTTTTATTTGGGATCTCTGCTCTTGGTGTTTTGGTCTTGAAATGGAAGAGTGCTTGAGGTCAGGCTGTCTTCCATGACTGAGGCTGTGAAAAGTAAAACTCATAGGTTATGTCAGCAGCCACACTTTTGTCTTGTGGGAAAAGCCACTGCAATGAAAAGGAAACATGCTGATGTCCTGAGAGGACACGAAGTGAGGATGGAGTCCTGATAACTGTCAGGCCTCAGATCTGTAGCTGTGTCACTGCCTAAAGAACCCCTCTCCCTGAGGTTGGACTTTGCCACTTCTATCCACCAAATACCATCTGCCCACCCCCTTCTCTGGAGGGCCCCTCCCTCCACAAGTTGGGAGCTTAGATGTGGACAAAGGGAAACGTCCAGCCTAGGATTGGAGCCCCTCAGCTCCTGCATCACAGCTCCTGCTTCCACAAATTTCATTTATTTGTTTACCTGTGTACTTTATCACCCCTCTCCCCTGGGAAAAATGTAAAGTTCCATTCTGTCTTGTTTAACATGATAACCCTATTGCTTAAAACGTAGTATGTGTTCATGGCTCATTGAATGAATGAACTAAGAAATCAGACTTGAAATCAAGCCACTGTAAACCTATACGAGATCACAATTGCAGCAGAAAGATCTTGGTGTCAGACAGTTCAGTTGAAATTTGTGTCCAAGCTCTGTGAGCATCGACTGAGTGCATATGCTAGGGGCCTGGCTGGGTAATACAATCAGTGCTTTATAGACCACAGATAAAGAGCCAGAGGCCAAGTATGAAAAATGGGCTCTTGGGAGGAGGAGTCCTTTAATGAAGATTACAAAGGTTTCCAACAGGACTAGGGAACTGAAAGACAGCTGTAATTAGAAAGCGTAGGCATTCAAAGCTGCCTGGAGGTCAGAGGGGCTGGGCTAGCAGGCTGGGGAGCCGGACAGGAAATGGACACGGAGGCACTGCAGTTCTGGGCTGACATAATTGGAGAGAGATCAGCAGCCAGTTGCCATGGTAGCAGCCAATCTGAGGGGCTGCTTCTGTGGCGTGGAGTCACGGTTTCTAAAGAAGGGGCTAAAAAAGCTGCCTTTGTTCCCACTCTGAGTGAGCTGCCGTCAAGATCCCTGTGGGGGTGATGCGACTTGGGGCCTGAGCCAACAAGTGCTGACCGCTGGGGCCAGGATGGGGCCACGTGAGGACCCACGGGGGTTGGCTGGGGCCAGTGGAACTCACGGTGGTCATTTCCTGGAGCTGTTGGTACCTCCCAGTATCGAGTAGTGGCCACGACTTGGGTTTCAGCATCCAGGAGGGCAGGGGTCAGATGACAGTCTGGCCTGTTAGCAGCAGTGTGACTCCAGGAACACGGGAGCCGCAGTTTCCTTACATGTAAAGAGAGACTACAGCACCTTTTCTCCAGGGCAGTTGTGAGGATTGAGAGAGATCTAGTCACACATTCAATGAGTGGTAGATACTATTGTCATCCTTTTGACACATGACACAAACTGCTTCTCAGCAGCTTCTCCAAAGGCCAGTTAGCTTCTGGGGAGTAAAAGTGAGGTTTTTTACTTCTTTAGGGATACCGAAAAGGCAGCCAACAAAGCCTCAAAAACTCCAGGAGGTGACCAGTTAGACCGACAAAGTGGTGTTTAAAAAGAAAACACTTTTAAAGCAGTCTTGAGAGCCGTGAGCCCTCAGAGAGCTCTTGTCCTTTGTTCTTCTGGCCAATTTGTGGGCCTGGATGGGATACAAAGATGAGGCCATCCCTCTCTTGTCCTTCCCCTGCAAAAGAGAGAACACAGAGGAGGAGGCTCTGAAGGGGGGCTGTCTCTTATACACATCTAGATGTGTATAAGAGACAGCGGTAAAAGGGAGGGAATTGAAAAGAGTGGGGAATATTCATGAGTTATCTGAGAACAGGAGTGTGGTTTGGATCCAGAAGGCAGCTCTCCTTTTCAGCCCTCTACGGGCTTTTCAGTTGTTGTCATGGCAACTGTCGACTGTTGTGGCACTGACAGATATGTCATTTAGCATGCTAATGTATTAAAATGAGAATATAGAGGCTCAAGGTCTACTGAAAGTCAAGTCCTCTGCCATCTTGGGCTTAGTTGNAGAGGCAGACAGAACCAGGGCACGACTGTGATCCAACCCCTCCCCACCCCTCCGCCCCGCCTTCTCGCCCTCCCCAGAAGACTTGCTGGGAGATGCAGACATCCCTGTTTGGACTCTGGCACAGTCCTCTGTTGCTATGGCAACTCAGTGGGCTCTCTGGTGGGTGGAGGAAGGCAGCCGCTGTGTGGTAATCAGCATTGGAGACAGCAGCTCTGCCCTTTCCCTGAGGCAGTCGAGGCGTTTCTGAGTGATGGGGAGCCGTTCCCTCTGCCCTCTCCGGAAGCCGCTGGAGGCCCCCCGAGACTTCAGGGCTGTCACTCCTGGCTCCCATTTACACCTGTCTCACGGGGAGGAACCAGGTTCCGGTGTGGAGAGAGAGCTCCCTGGGGACCCCACCCTTGGAGTGTCTCCATACATTCTCCTGGAAATTTCCTCTTCATTTTCCTGGTTGATCTGTCCATCCATGTTTGTTCATTCATTCAATAAGTATATATTTTGTGCCTACTGTGCCAGGGGAAAGGGGCAAAACAGTGGACAAGACAGAGCGCCTGCCCTCAGGGAGCTCACAGTTTTCTGGGGCGGGAAGACAGTAACAAATGAATACAGAGACTTGGAAGGTGGTAAACAGGGCAAGGTGATACAGAGCTATTGGACGGGGTAGGCTGAGCTAGAGCGGGGGATTAAGGAATGTCTTTCTAAGCAGAAATTGTCAAGCTGAGAAGGAGCCATGGAGCTGTCACGGGATATGAGGAATGTTCCAGGGTTTTAGAGGAGGAGAAAAGAAGCGAGTTGTGAGGGCAGTGGAGGATGGCTGTGGGATCACAGCCTCTCCCCAGAGCCTGGATTGTACTCTGAAGGCAACAGGAAGCTCTGATGGGTTTTAAGAGAGGTAAGTGATCTGACTTAGATTTTCAAATGGCTTTGCTAGCCTGCTAGACGATGGAATGCAGGAAGGCAAGAGCAGAAGCCAGGGGTCCAGCAAGGATTGGCTGCAGTGGCCTCGGTGCATGGGGCTGGCCTGGGGGAGGGGTATGTATAGAGAAGCCCCAACAGGGCTTGCTGTGGGTCTGATGGGGGTGGGGAGAGGGGGTAAGGGAAAGGTGAACTCACGGATGGACTCCCAGATATCTGCCTTGAACTCCTGGCTGGGTGCAGGTGCCATCTGTGAAAGGATGTGTAGCAGAGAGCAAAGAGGGGGAAGATTGCGCTGAACCTCTGCCTTGTGGCCTGGAGGAAGAGCATTTAAGTTGCCCAAATACCTCTTTACCATTCTTCATGAAACCCCTGAGAACGAGTGCATTTCGCAAGTAAGATCTCTAAGAAGTTAAACTGAAGGAAGCTTTTCTACAACTAATAGGAAAGAAAGTAATATTTAAAAAGCCAGCTGCTAGTTGATCCCTGGGTTGGGAAGTTCCCCTGGAGGAGGGCATGGCAACCCGCTCTAGTATTCTTGCCTGGAGCATCCCCATGGACAGAGGGGCCCGGCAGGCTATACAGTCCGTGGGGTCGCAGAGAGTCAGACACGACTGAGTGACTAAGCCCAGCACAGCACATGTCCCAGGGTGGTGGCAGGTTTCAGGGCAGCAACAGCTCTTCTGAGCGGTAAAGGCCTGAACGCATCATTTCCCAGCATGAGAGATGGTGTCATGATGGATGCCCAGATGCACAGCCAGGGACTGTGCTAAGCACTTAAATACATTTTGGTGCAATCCCTGTCACATACTAAGAAACTGCAGCTGAGAAAGGCTGAGTACCATGCCGAAGGCCACATAGGCAGTGGCAGTAGAGCCTGGATGTGAACAGACAGGGCCTGTCAACCACTCCACAAGACCAGGAGAGGTCAACTAAGGGGCTGAGTAAGAGAGCAGTAGGAGTTGAGAAGCTGTTCTCAACAGCTGGATGGTGAACTTGAAAGAAATCTGGGGAGATGGCAGAGGGCCTTCAGAGAGAGGAGGTGACCTGGCAAGTTACCATGAGGCCAGGGCCTGAGAAGTCCAGTCAGCGGCTCCCCCAGGGAACAGTGGCCAAGGAGTTGTTCAGAAGAGTGGTGCCTCGTATTTGTTGTAATGTTTTCTGTTTGACATTGTGTTGTGACCCTTCTCCTTTACCCACAAACTGCAGAAGAACTTCAGTATTTGGGAAAACTAAAGAAGGAAGAGCAGCAATGATGAGCATGGAGAGAGGTATGAGAGCCGAGAGGCCAGGAGCAGATTCAGGAGCAGGGCAGGGACAGGAAGTAACCAGGGACACGTAAGCAACCCTGGAACCCACAGAGATCCTGAGAAGGGAGGCGTCTTTGCCACAGGATGTGAAACGGGGAAAGCAGCCATTTTTATTGGTTACTGAAGGAAGAGGTAATGTCTGAAGGCTAGAAGACTTGGGGGAAATCAGGATGCTCATGACTTTATCACATCACAAGCTGAGGCGCAGAGCATCTGCAGAGAGAAGCCCGTGGCGTGCAAACTCCCGACTGGGTCAGCACAACCAGCCACTGGCAGTGTGCTCACGGAATCTGGTGACAGCAGCCTCCTGAAACCAGTGTCAGTTGTTTAGTTGTTCAGTCACGTCCAACTCTTTGTGACCCTATGGACTGCAACCTGCCAGGCTCCTCTGTCCGTGGAACTCTCCAAGCAAGAATACGGGAGTAGATTGTCATTTCCTTCTCCAGGAAATCTTCCTGACCCAGGGGTCAAACCTGCTTCTCCTGCATTGGCAAGCAGAGTCTTTACCACTGAGCCACCAGGGAAGCCCCAGAGTCAGTGTTACAGCACCTACCAATTTTTGCTCTCAATTGCCCTGTCTGAAGCCCCCCTCTCCCTCTCCCTTCATATTGCTTTATTCAACCAGGTAATGGGAAGGACTCATGCGAAGAGTTGACTGACTGGAAAAGACTCTGATGCTGGGAGGGATTGGGGGCAGGAGGAGAAGGGGATGACAGAGGATGAGGTGGCTGGATGGCATCACTGACTCGATGGATGTGAGTCTGAGTGAACTCCGGAAGTTGGTGATGGACAGGGAGGCCTGGCGTGTTGCGATTGATGGGGTCGCAAAGGGTCAGACACGACTGAGCAACTGAACTGAACTGAACTGAACTGAATGGGAAGGAAGAGGAGCAGAGCCTGGTGGAAGAAAAGGCGAGGAAGCGGTTACTCTTCTGACAAATCCTTTATGCTCCCCATTCTCTGCCCCCAATCCCTGAGGACAGTGAAAATGGTGCTTTATGTTTTAGAGTTTGTATTAGTCTATGAATTTGCTTGCCTCTTTTTGCTTGTGAACATTATATCAGTTTTAGGCCACACAATCTCCAAGAGTATGAACACAGCAGTCCTGTATAACCACATCACTGCCTAGTAGAGATCCCTGAACTTTCTTTTTGGAGGGTAATTTGGGAGTATCTCTTAAAATTTTAAACGTGTATATATATGCTTTACCTCAAAAATTCCTCTTCTCTGATTTAGAGAATTTGTCTTTACCTGTGCATAGTTTTCACATACAGCATTGGGTGTAATTACAAAAAAATCAGAAACAGCCTAAATGTTCATTCAGAGGAAAACCCATCCATAAAGTATGGTACACCCATCCAGTGGAATCAGAATGTGGTGGTTACAGAGAACAATATAGATCTGCACACCTGGAAAGGGAAATAGGCCAAGACAAAAATGTCAAATGAGAAAAGCAGGTTGTAGAGAATACATCCCCTGTAGGAAAACAGCAAAAATAACTTCCCCATAAAACAAAAGACACAAAATACCAAATTGGCTACAGTGGGTACTTCTGAGTAGAGAGTGGATATTGTTTAACATTTTTTTCTAGCAAAAAATATATTTATGTTGTTGCAATCCAGAGAAGGCCACCCCCAAATGTGCCTCTATGGCGTATTGATTCTTTTGAATTAAAATTACTTTAGAAACAGTCAGTGCAAGAGGGGCTTCCATGATAGCTTAGTTGGTAAAGAATCCACCTGCAGTGCAGGAGACCCTGGTTCAATTCCTGGGTCAGGAAGATCCGCTAGAGAACGGATAAGCTACCCACTCTAGTATTCTTGGGCTTCCCTTGTGGCTCAGCTGGTAAAGAATTTGCCTGAAGTGCAGGAGACCTGGGTTTGATCCCTGGGTTGGGAAGATCCCCTGGAGAAGGAAAAGGCTACCCACTCCAGTATTCTGGCCTGGAGAATTCCATGGACTGTATAGTCCATGGGGTCATCAAGAGTCAGACACAACTGAGCGACTTTCACTTTGACTTTCACTTTCAATGCAAGAGAGACACCCTAACTTTCCTGTTTTGTCTCGGAAGCAGGAAATCCATCTCACGTGAAAGGTGCCCTTCCTGCATCTGGAGGTAGAAGGATGCCCTTATCACCAAAGATAGAAGGTCAGGCTAAGAAGCCTGTATTATACAAACCGTGTTACTCCTTTAATGCCCCAAGTCCAAACTGGCTCTTTAGATTCTTCACTAATTGATCACCCCAAAGCTACTTTCTTTGTCCTGTCAGTTCCTTGCACATTACTGTTTGTCTAAAACCTATAATAAGCTGCCTGCTTTGGCCACTTCTCAGGTCCCATTTCTACGGGACCTCCACGTGCATGAATTGAAATTTGTTTCTTCTTCTCCCATAGTCTCTCTTGTGAATTTTATTTTTAGTCCAGCCACAAGAACTCAAGAGGGGTAGAAGGAGAAATTCCCCGCTCCCCAGTGCAACTGAAAATGATGAAGATCTCTAAAAATAAACCAGTGTCCCTGCGTAACGTGAAGAGGAAGGCTGGAGAGTGATGCAACTGCTTTAGGTAATGACTCAGTTTCTCCCAGTGCTCCTCAGAATACTCTTTCACTGATCCAGGAATCTTCTGGAGGTTGTGATAGAGCACCTCTTCAGGCAGGTCATTTCTTAGTTTACTGTCCAAGTTTTTGGGATAATAAAATACTCATTTATTATTATTTTGCATTGTAGTTGGCTTATATAACAGGGTTGAAGTTTTCAAAGCATAGCTGAGAATGTTTCCCATTGTTGACTGCCCAGAAAGCACACTGAATACTCAGCCACTCCAGTCCCTTGGTGGAGTGAGTCAGGACCTACATTAATATACATGAACAAGACATATACCCTGCTGTATATCAGATGGAGCCTATACTACTGTAATGTCCCAGTTTAAGTATCATAAGCCATCCTCCCTTGCAGGAGTGTGTGTGTATACGCGCACACACACACTTCCACACACTCTCACAAGTAAGTACTCTTTCCATCAGGTACCAAGGACAACTGGAAGCTGTTAAAGGGTTTTGAGCAAAGGAATGACCCAGTCAGAAGTATATTATTAAAAGATCTCAGCTTGCAGTGCAGAAAATGGAAGGGGTTACAGAGAGGCCAGCGTGGGTGAGGGGAGAAAATGTAGGAGGGGAGAAGAGGTGGGAGGGGAGGTCCTGCTGCAGCCCAGGCTGGAAGTGCTGTGGGGATGATGTTTGAGCATGGTGAGATAACAAACGAGCTGTCATTTATAAACGCCTTACATGGGGACTCACCTTGACCACTGTGTCAGCCCTTTGCAGCTCCACCCCACACTCTCCTCCGGGTAGAGATGACAGGTTCTCTTGAACAGCCAAGGAGAGGGGAGGAAGGGTGTGTGCCGGTTGTCTCAGCTCTTGCAGTGAGGAGGAAATGTGAGTCATGCTAGAGCCCGAGTGGCTCCGGATTGCAGACCTCTAATGTATCACTGATGAAGGGGCTTGTGGAATTGATACACAGATGGAGGTAGAGTGAGACAGAATTTGACACAGAGGGGCAGGATCATCCCCCCTCTTCCTTGCATTTATTTCAGTTCAACTCAGCTCTCTTCTTCAGAAGACAAGCTCTAATGGAGCCGCAGAGTGAGAGACATTTGAGACCCCAGCCTAAATAAGAGGAAGGATCCTGGGGCTCAGCCCTTCACCTCTTTGAATCTCAGCATCTATAAAATGGTGATGGTCATCCCTCTTGTGGAATTTAATATGAACAAATTGCTAAATGCCCTCTGGTAACACAGAAAGCCACAGTCTCATAAAGTGGGGATGGTTCAGGCTGTGCTCCTGGTGACTCTCTGATGAGTGACGAGGAGGGCGAGTGGGCTCTAGACTACTCCCTTCCCTGTTTCAGGGAGGGCAGCCCCACTCCAAAATATTGGAATGTCGAGACTTCCCTGGCTGGTGGTAGTGAAGGCTGGTTAAGTGGTTAAGACTTCTTGTTTTCAGGGGGCACAGGTTTGACCCCTGGCTGGGGACCTAAGATCCCACATGCCGTGAGGTGCAGTCAAAAAAAAAAAAGATTTAAAAAATTGGAACATTGAGTAAGATTTCATCTTCACAAAGAGTTCTGCTGCTAAAACAGCTTCAAAACCTCTCTTACAGAGCTTTCCTCACTGGGTAATTCAGGTGTGCGACCTAAACCCAGGGATGGCAAGCAAGTTAACAACCATGTCTGAATCCTGTGCCTGAGGCAGACATCACTAATCAATCACAGGCCCTTTCCTGCTGAACCTTAATAAAGCCTCAGGATTATTTATAACATAACACTTCTAGCAGCCAGTGGGCATATGAGATGAAATCAATTTTCCACTCTTTGACTTCATTGTAGGTAGACCTTGAGTGTTCAGTTGAATTGAGGGTACCAGATTCTCTAAAACTTCATTTCGATAAAGAAGTTTAAAACTTCTTTGAAATCTTTAGTTTTGTCTTAGTCAGTTTAGACTGCTATATAGCTGCTTAGTCAAACTGAACAAGAGGCCATAGGCTGGGTGGCTTAAACAACAAAGATTTCTCAGTTCTGGAGGCTGTAAGTCTGAGACCCGGGTTCCAGCATGATTTGGTTCTGGTGAGGGCTCTCGTCTTGGCTTACAGATGGTGCCTTCTTGCTGTCTTCTCATACGGCAGAGAATAATACCTCTCAGGATTCTTCCTATAAGGGCACTGATCCCATCATGAGAACTCCACCCACGGGACCTCATTACTTCCCAAAGCCCCCATCTCATTGGGGATTAGAGCTTCAACATATGAATTTAGAGGGGACAGAAACATTCAGTCGGTAGCAGCTTTTGGACTTTGTTTTACCACAATGCACATCAGAAAATAAGGTCAGTTACTTTCGGTCAGTTACAGACTGCCCCTCATCCTAATATGCCGAACTCTCCTCTCATTTAACATGTGCGAATCATACTCATCCTTTAAATCCTAATTAAAATTCCACCTAGTTACCTCCTCTCCGTGAAGCTGAATATTCTTCTCTGACTTTACCAGAGCATTCTTTCTGCTTTGTTCATGGTTTTTCATTCCTTAATTTTTTTTAATATAAATGCTGTACATTCCCATCTAGACAGAGAGTGCTACCTTCATTCACATTTGTATTGCTCCAGAGTAGCCTAGTAACCTATTAAATATTTGCTGAAAGAACATATCAATGTAAAAAAAAAAAATCTGAATACTACCTAAAGGGCTATTTCATTTTGTTAAACTACAAACTGAAGTGTCCTTGGGTTCTGTTGGTGAATTGAAAGAAGTTGCTAAAATGTAAATTCCAGGAAGACAAGTGATCTTTGTTTTGTTCATTCTTCACTGATGTCTAGAACAGTACTGGCATACAGTAGACCCTCAATATATTTTAGTTAAATGAATAAAAGAATGAATGAATGAAACATGGTTTGAGACAATCCTGTAGCCTGACAATGACTTCTCCTGTGTTTATCGCACATGAAGTAAGGTGTTAGATGATTGACAAGGTCTAGCCACTTTTGAGACCAGCTGGACAATTGCCTGGTTATTTGTACAGAAACTTGCACATTTCACATTTTTGCAGTTAAGAGTTGGAGGGCCACTCCTGTCTTCTGAGATGGACCGCATTCTGCCTATGAAATGTTTCTCTCTCTAGATAAATTTGCCTTCACTTAAAAAAAAAAAAAAAAGACTTGTGGGAGGGAGAGGTTATTGACATGTGACTTCTATCTCTAACTGAAAGTTATTATTCTTGTGGAAATCTGAGTAGATGTGGCCCTTTTAAAGGATGAAAATATTCTGTATTTTTTCAATTTATATTTGTTATCAAACTAGCTCTTAAAATTCTGTTACTTACTCTATGTTTGGCAAATGAAGATTTCCATCTTCCAGGGTCATCCTTTCAAGAGAGCACTTGTTGGATTTCCAGTTTCTCTTTTGCTCTATGAAACTGATTGTTTGCTATCAAGCAAGATTGATATTTTGCTGGTTTGCTTTACTGCTTGTTCTGCACTTACTGTTGGAGAAATCCATGTTCAGACTGATGTGGCAACATTCCCAATGTCCAGGCAAAATATGGATCAGAGAGATGTAATCCATTGTCTGAACATTGTAGTTGCTTAATAAACATCAAATCTTTGTATTTAGTCATTCGATAGATGTTGATCTGCTGCCTGCCCTCCACTGAAAATTACCAACATTAAATTCAGGATCTGGGCTTCCCTGGTGGCTAAGTGGTGAAGAATATGCCTGCCAATGCAGGAGATCCCCGAACCTGGAAGATCCCACATGCCAAAGAGCAACTAAGCCCACTCACCACAATTATTGAGCCTGTGCTCTAGAGCCTGGGAATGGCAACTTCTGAAGCCCACACGCCTTAAAGCCCATGATCTGCAACACCTCAACGAGAAGCCTGCGTACCACAACAAAGAGTAGTCCCCAACTTACTGCAACTAGAGAAAGTCTGAGCAGCAGCAAGATCCAGCACAGCCATAAACAAATAAATTTTTAAAAATTCAAGATCTGAGAACATTACTGGTCCTGTCTCTCAGAGCTGAGTTGGCTGTTTAATGTAGGCATTAAACAGCCAACTGTTTTTTGCTTGTCTGGCCTAGAACTGCCAAATGGTTCCATTTAAGCCATAAAACTAAAGAGAGCTTAATCTGACTTTAATATTTGTCATCAACAGGGGCTCAGTACTGTGCTAAAAAGGCCTGAGTAGAGATTTTACTGGGCCCTTTGCCTATTCAAACTAGTGTATAACCATTAACTAGTTAATCCAAATTGTTCTTCTGGGAGGCTTGGCAGAGCCATTATCTTTACATCTCTGGGAGCCACGTGGCTTTGCTTGAGGCTGTAGGGAGTAAGGTCAGAGCTGGTTTACCATGGAGGAGGCTTGGAGTTCAGTTCTTCTTTGCCAGAATTGAACAACTGCACTCTCCCAATGCACTCAAAGGCATTGGCACATCTGTCTTTATTTTTCCACAGAAAAGGAGTTTCCTTTTGCTACCTTCAAGCCCTGTCCACTGGTGACTTCATTCCAATTGTCCTCTCTTCTTGAATACCCTGCCTCAAAGATGCCTTTTGGTAAAAAGTGCTTGCCATTTAAAGCAAGACTTGATGGCCTTCTATCTCAAAACCCATGCCAAATTTATGCACAGACATCAACAGCTACAGCCTTGGAGTCAGGTAACTTGGGTTCAAATCTTGGCTGTGTTACTTTGTAGCCATATCACTTCAAATAACATGCTTAACCTTTCACAAACCTCACTTTCCTTTGCTGGAAAGTGGGGGTGTGTTAATATTACATAGGTATGGTGACATTGCAAAAATTAAATGACACTGTGTGTGTGTAAGCATTTAGCACGTTACTTGGTGTATGATAAGTGCTCGGTGTATTGTTGTTGTTTCTCAGTTGCTCAGTCATGTCCAACTCTTTGCAACACCATGGACTGTACCATACCAGGCCTTCCTGTCCCTCACCATCTCCTGAAGTTTGCCCAAGTTCATGTCAGCTTGATGTGTGAAGTGAAGTGAAGTGAAGTCGCTCAGTCGTGTCCGACTCTTTGCGACCCCGTGGACTGTAGCCTACGAGGCTCCTCCATCCCTGGGATTCTCCAGGCAGGAATACTGGAGTAGGTTGCCATTTACTTCTCCAGGAGATCTTCCCAACCCAGGGATCAAACCTGGGTCTCCCGTATTGCAGGCAGACACTTTACCATCTGAGCTTGATGNCGAGGCTCCTCCATCCCTGGGATTCTCCAGGCAGGAATACTGGAGTAGGTTGCCATTTACTTCTCCAGGAGATCTTCCCAACCCAGGGATCAAACCTGGGTCTCCCGTATTGCAGGCAGACACTTTACCATCTGAGCTTGATGTGTAGTAGCTACCAAATTATGAGGCCACCATTACAAACTGCCTCTGGACAGAGAAATAAAAGACTTCTTAATCAGTCACATCCGGTCTTTTCAACAAAATGCACCTGAAAAATCTACAGATAGAAGAGAAACCAACCTATCAAAGTGACATGGAGCAGATCTGACCTATTTACATCTGTGTTGCCTAACACTTGGGGGAGACATGTATGTAATGAAGGAGGGATATTATAGTACCTAGATACAGCAAAGTGAAGAGAAAGCAGACCCCCTTTGGAGAGATGCATTTATTACCTTTGGGTAGGCTGAGCTGAAGGATAGCTGAGCAACCAGTATTTTGACATTTATCTGTTTTCCTGATGCTTTATGGGTTCTATCTAAAACCAGTCTAATGACCTTCCTACCAAG
This sequence comes from Neotragus pygmaeus, assembly GCA_006410875.1. NCBI lineage: Eukaryota > Metazoa > Chordata > Mammalia > Artiodactyla > Bovidae > Neotragus > Neotragus pygmaeus. The sequence continues at coordinate 548,649 of SJYV01016348.1, read as the reverse complement.
GCTGAACAATTTGCTGATGGAGCTGCAGGTTGCTGTGAGCCTTTTGTGTGTGTGTGTTTGAGTGCCTTTAATTTCATTTCTGGAATAAAGGAAGTGCAAAGACATTAACTCTGAATCCATCAGAGAAAGAACTCTGTAATTGCAACTTGGCAGCAAAATGTGCTTGTGCTGTGTGAGTTCTAAAAGCCAGTGATGATTAATCCTGCACATTTATTTGAGCCCAAGAGCGGACACGCAATCATGACAACCGCAGAAGGCAAGAGAAGGTTGTGCTTGATCGTTACAGCCTTGGGTCTGCTGGATGGACATGGGTAGCAGCATCCACCAGATCTCAGCCAAGAAATCTGGACCTGCATGTCCATTGTGCTAGCCACCGGCCAGGTATGGCTGTTTAGCACTTGAATTGTGGCTGATGTGAATTGAGATGTGCCTCAATTGTAAAATAGGCCCTGGATTCAAAGACTTAGAATGTTAAAAAGAATGTAAATATCTTTATATTATGTATGTTAAAGTAATCATATTTGGGGTGTGTTGGATTAAGTCATTATATTATTAAAATTAATCTCATCCGCTTCTTTGTACTTCTTTAATGTGTCTGCTAGAAAATTTTACATAGCGTGTGTGGTTTACCTTTGTGTCTGATAGTGTATTTGTCTTGGGCACTGCTGCTCTACAAGTTAGGCAGATGCCTCTTGGGTTTGTCCCTGGCTCGCAGTGATTTCCCTTTTCCAAGTGACTACATTTGTCTTGACCTCAGGGTCCAGTGGCCTCCTAGAAGCGCTGGTGCTGTTTCTGGACCTGACTCAAGTCTGTCAATCAGAGAGCTTCCCTGGGAAGCTGGACTAGGAGTTCATGATTGGAGCTATACCATGTTACATGAATGGTCATGGTTTTCTGCCCTATGGTTCAGAAGAGCAGATGGAGCTGACCTTCCAGGAGGAAGATAAGAATGAAACACATGTCCATGTTAGAGAGGTAGATGAAGCGTGAGGAGTCTCTGGATGCAGTACAGATTTGGCCCAGCTGGATGTTCATCCTTGGGTCCTGTCATCCTGGATTCTTAGCATAAATGTCAACTTTTTTCACTCCTAACTCAGTAGGCTTCTGACTACCAAAAGAGTCTGAATAAGTTATACTTCAATCTACTTTTTCTTAAAATTTAATTTTCTTGTTTTTTATTGCAATGAGTTGATTTACAGTGTTATGTTAATTACTGCTCTACAGCAGAGTGGTTCAGTTATACATATGTACATTTTTTTCTTAATGTTATTTTTCTGTTATGGCTTATCCCAGGATATTGACTATAATTCCCTGTACCATACAGTAAGATCTTGTTGTCTACCCATTCTATGTATAATAGTTTGCATCTGCTCATAACCAGTCTTCAACTCCATCCCTCCTTCTCTCCTTCGCAACCACTTGTCTGTTCTCTGTTCTCTATGTGAGCCTGAATCTGTTTCATAGATAAGTTCATTTGACTTTTTCTCCATAATGCGACACTCATAACTAACAACCTTAGAGATTTCTTTTGATAAACCTCCCTCTGTCAGCAATTTTTCCCACCCTGCCCCTTGCTCCCAGATCTCTACAGAGTTGGCTCCTTACAGATCAGATTTTACTTTCAAGGTCACCACCTGCAAGAGGCCTTCCCTGTATACCCTACCTGAGGAGATCTCGTAACTCTATCACATCATTCTCTTTATTTTCATGACCATCTCTTCTATATTGTTCTTCTCCTGCTGCTCCTTCTAAAATGAAGGTACCTTAAGAGCAGGCACATTGTCTTTATGTCTGTATTTCCAAGTGTCTAGAACAGTGCCTGGTACATTGTAGGCATTCAGTAGTCATTTTTTAGGACTGTATTTTTTGATCAAATATTTATAAAGTGCTTCATATGTGCCAGGCATCATTCTAAGAGCTTTGTTGTTGTTTTAGTTGCTAACGTGTCTGTCTCTTTTGCAACTCCATGGACTGTAGCCTGCCAGGCTCTTCTCTCCATGGGATTCAAGAAGATGGGAGTCGACTGTCATTTTCTTCTCCAGGGGAAATTCCCAACCCAGAGACTGAACTTTCATCTCCTTCTTGGCAGGTGGATTCTTTACCCCTGAGCCACCAGGGAAGCCCACTAAGAACTTTACAAATGAACAAATAAAGTTCTTAGCTTTCTGTTATGAATTCATGCTCTCTGAAAGATTCTAGTTCCCTCTTACTAGGAAGAAGATTGGAACTCGTCAAATAATATTGTTATGCCCATGTTTCAGGCACTGGGCTGAGTACTTGGCAAACAGTATCTTGTTTGATTTCTCATAGTAACCCTATAAGATAGTATATTTGCTTGAGACTACATTTGGTTACATATACCTAAATCCCGACAATGGTGGCTTAACTCACTAAAGATTTGTTTTTCTAATGCAACATGAAATTTAGAGTATGAGGTCCAGGATTAGGACAGCATCTTTATGAAGTCATCAAGGATCTGGTTTTTTCTACTTTCTGGCTCTATCGTTCTTAATGTGTGGCTCTTGTAGCTGGAAAGATGGCTACTGCTCCTCCAAATGTTATTTCCATGCTTTAGGTGGGAACAGAGGGAATATTTAAGGGCAGAGAATATATATCAGATGAGTATCTCCCTTTTGATCAGGTGTATACCAATTTTCTTAGAAGTTCCTTGTAATATATAAGAAACATATGAGTACTGCTTATATCTCTTTGGTCAAACTGGGTCACATGGCTGCCCCTAACTGCAAAGAAATCTGAGAAGTGAGTTCTTTTGACTGTGCTGGGTCTTCACTGCTGTGCACAGGCTTTCTCTAGTTTCAGTGAGTGGGAGCTACTCTCCAGTTGCCGTGCATGGGCTTCTCATTGAGGTCACTTCTCTTGTTGCGGAGCACGGGCTGTAGGGCACACAGGCTTCAGTAGTAGTGGTGCTTTGCCTAAGTTGCCCCACAGCATGTGGAATATTCCTGGACCAGGGATCGAACCCACGTCCCTTGCATTGGCAGATGGAATCTCAACCACTAGACCACCGGTGAAGTCCAAGGTGAGCATTTTTAATTGGGCACATTGCTGCCCTGGATTAAATCTAAGTTCTGTTGGTAAACAGAAAGGGAAGTAGATATTATGTAGTGAATTAGTTGTGTTGGCATGGCAAGGTTCTATTATTATATGCTCTGAAGAGTGACAGTCACATGTACTCTAGGTATTCTGTGTGTTCAAGGTAAATGGAAACACAAGATGTTCTGAAGTTTGTGTAGAATTTTGGGTGATTGGATTAGGGGGAAAGCATTTTATTTTACAGATGGAGAAACTAAGGTTATAAGTGGCAAAGTGTTTTGCTTAAGATATATCATCTAAACAGATCAAAAGGAGAAAAAAGAGACATAGAACTAAGATTTAAACCCAGCACTGACTATTTCCTAATTTCTTAAAAATTAGGTTTTCTGAGATTTAAATATAGTTAAATTGTGATTTTTCTGGAATTGAAAAACTATCTTTTCAAGATAAATTTTAACAATAAAACATTTATCATTGATTAAGCACTTACTGTCAGAGAAGGTGATGGCACCCCACTCCAGTACTCTTGCCTGGAAAATCCCATGGACAAAGGAGCTTGGTGGGCTGCAGTCCATGGGGTTGCTAAGAGTCGGACATGACTGAGCGACTTCACTTTCACTTTTCACTTTCATGCATTGGAGAAGGAAATGGCAACCCACTCCAGTGTTCTTGCTGGGAGAATCCCAGGGACGGGGGAGCCTGGTGGGCT